>CM055314.2:25814205-26359205 GCA_029255685.2 Silene conica | reverse complement strand
AGCTAATTCTTTGTATCTTCTAAAAACTATAACCGCTCGCCGTCAGCTAAGCCGTTATTTAACTATGATTTTTGGTAAGTAGCTGCAGAATGTTGAATTGGTGAAATTGTGAGATATGTAAGTTTCAAATAAAAGTTTAATCAAATGTGAACTATGTGATGTGAACCCGTGATATCCTGTTATGGCATTAGTAACATGAATATGAACCTTACCCTATGATAATGTAACCTTGCACATTTCGTCGAGTTTCAAATAAGATAGTTTCTATTATACAGACGCACTTACTTTCTAGTGATATGACCTCATATAATTATGTGGTACTCGTACGTGATGTTAAATTATGTTCATCAGAGGAGAGTTTGGACACATGGTACAATGAGAGTAACTGGTAAACTTATTAGCATAATATAACAATCTAATTGTATACGTAATTGTGATTATTTTGAACAATGTGGATTTTGTTAATGTTCCTTCGTATGTTAATGGTTTATCTCTGTCTAGTTCCCTGCGATTATAATTTTTATAATTTTTTTTTTAGTATATTGGTATGCCATAAAGTGATTGCATATTGTTATATTTAAGATCTGATCACGATGTATCGAGTTATTAATTGGTTGACATATGATTTATGGAACTATTAGTCTTGTGAATTCATTTACTTGTATCGTTAAAATTTTCATAATTCATGGGTGAGAAGAACAATGTCTTAGTAAAGAAGGGTCAGAATGTCGACGTGTAGTCTTGTTTCAATCTGTAGCTTGTGAAATTGTCTTTTGATTCGTATTTATAAATTGTCACAAATTACCACTTCAAATGTTTCAAAGGTTTCAAAATGTTTCAAAGTGATGATTATCCATGATAACTCTTTATGTTTTGATAGTTATAGTGATTGGTTGCAACATGACAAATACGGTAGCTATGTGATGATGGAATCCTGCCTGAATGTTTAATTGTTGTGCCTATAAACCTCTCGTTTTGCAAGTCATTTATGTTAACAGTCTCATGGTAAATGATGTAATGAGAGGGGATGGAAATGTACCTAAGTGATTTTGTTAACTTATTGATACCTAGGAATGTTAAACGGTCTGGTGAGTCTATGAATTGTGTATATCTTGTGAGATATGTCAATACTCCATGCTTAATTACGTTAATAAATTTTGTCCTATGTCTTTTCTATAATATGTTTAGGAACATGAAATATTTTAATTTGTCAATTATGAACTATGAGTCTCTTGATTGTTTATATCATTGTAAATATATTGATTTTGTGTTAAAATTTCAATGGTGTGTAAGCGTTAGCTACTCTGATTCTGTTTTTGCCGCGTAACACGATCCTACCAATCCTAATAATCTTATTATTGTTTGGGGTTGTTGTTTATATGTTAAATGTTATCATTGTAAAAATATGTGATGAAAGTTATGAACTTTGATGTACTACTATATATGGTTAATAATAATTATTATCCTTGTTCTGTAATTTGTTTTGTGAGATGGGTTGGTTCAGTTTTTGTTTTTGGGTACCCGATTGAATGGAATTGCTGCTGTTGTTGAATTAGTGATTGTTCCTTTAATTTTGATAGTCAATATTTTCTGCGGATAGGATAATCCTTTTGTTTGTGAGACGGGTTGTGTTGTGAGATGGGTAAACTTTTGGTAATTGATTAGTTGTTTACGCATAATGGTGTTGTTTTAGGTTGGTTTTGGTATAGCATCCAGATCTTTATTTTAGAAACTGTGGAACTGTAAGTATACATACAAGCATGTCATTGGATTTGGAAGCAAGGTAAGTACTGATGAGATAGAGTTTGATGGGATTGAGTTGCTCGTGAGTCTAGAACAAAGGCAATAAATGATTTTGTATTGAAATTGAGATTGCAGTTCAGTATTTTATCGAGGTGTCGTATTCTTTGACCTTGACTCGTGGGTGAATAGCTTAGAGTTTTACTCTCAAGGTGTGGAGCAGTTCCTTTAAGGGAATATTTGACAATATTTGTATTGAAATTGAGAAGTGAACTGATTACTAGTATTGAGTTATGAGTTATTAGGCCGTTGTGCCACATTGTGTTTACGGTCCAGTATGACCTTGGTTGTTGAATTATATTTTGAGTTTGAAATCGATCTTGAGATGGAAATTTTGATTTGCGGTTTTATCCCGCCAGTTCACTGACCCCTTGTCTCTTGTCTTAGTTTTCGACGATGAGGATACAATACTTGGTTACTTGGAGTAAGATTTAATGCGATAGAGTAAGGAGTAAGACGGAATAAGGATCTGTAAATTTTATAATGAGGTTACGGGGACGTAACCATGTTTTAAGGAGGATAGGATTGTAAAATCTTATTGATGTATGATATGACTAATTGTTATGACATGGCTAATTGATATGTCGTGATTGTGTGAATACATATGATACTCCTGATTTCTTCGGTTGTGCATTTTATTTTGTTCGTGAAGTGTTCTACAATTTATTATACATTAAACTTTGGGGACAAAGTTTTCTTAACAAGGGTAGAATGTAAAAATTCGGGTTATTCGGGTTTTTAAAGTACTCTTATTAGTTTTGGATGTTATGTGGTGTCACATTTTACATGCCTAGTGACCAGATTGTTGACCATGGGATGGTGAACTTCGGGACGAAGTTCCTTTTAAGGAGGGAAGACTGTAATACCCGTATTTTCATAGTTTATAATAACGAGTTGTTTATATATTTTTCAAGATGACATATAATTATATATAAATTGTTAAACGTTGCTAATTGTTATTTATAAATACTTGTTATTTATATACGTTGCTAATTGTTATTTATAAATACTTGTTAATTTTTAAGTTGCGACTTATGAACGAGAATTAGTATTTTATGTTATCGGGATACGTAATGGGCTTTGGCTTACGATTTATACGTGATTGGTGGTGTAACTGTTCAATTCATCGAAGATGGAAAAACAAAAATAATAATAACCCGTGTGGTTAGTGAGGAGTCGAGTCCATGGTTTAGTAATAACCCGTGTTGGATGCTATGGAATTGGGCCTCGAAGTGCGTTTCTGTTACAGCCCATCTCGTTATACAACCCATCTCGACAGAAATAATACAAACAACACAAACATCTCGTTATACACCTTCAGGCCGCCATATAAGAACTCACATAAACCCTACCTCTAACCCTAATCAACACACATACACACGCCTACACCTCTGCCGCCACATCCAAGATTGAGGAAAAGGGTTCACACGGTGGTCTAGGGTGGTTGAGGGTGGTTCGTTTGGGCAAGGAAATAGGTATGCTCATTGATTTCTTCGTTAATTCCTGTTTTCCTTTGTATTTTATCATGCGAAATCCTCCATGTATATATGTTTAGAGTCTCGTTTTTTTACATATCTTCAATATAGGATGTTTGGTAGTCATGTATGAACCATAAGGGAGTCGTCGTAGAGCGTCTAGGACCACTGTCTACGGTGGTTTTGGTCGTCTGTTTCAAATACGTGCATTTGATTGCAGAACAGAGTCGTGAGCGTGTGGTGTTTGCGTTGTTTTCGAGTCACCGTTAGGTTATGGTGGGAATGGGTTTTAGGGCATCTGGGTAGGTGGTAGTCGGGTGGTTGGATTGGTGGTTCTCACAGGGGTTCGAAGGGTTCATGGTGGTTTTTGTGGTGGGTTTCGTTTTGAGGGCTGTGACGTGTTAAACTGGAGGAAACAGAGTGTTTCGTGACTGGTGGGTTTTGTAACGGTTGTTATTGGTTGTGTTGCGGTGTCATATGTCACCGATGACTTCCCAAGAACCACCGCGACCCAGGGGCGAGTCTAGTGGCGTCGCATGCGAAGTCGGTGGTGGTGGTTGGTTTTAACAGCGATGTTAGTGGAGGTGGTTGGTCACGGTTTTGGGGAGGGGGCTGTTTGCTTTGTACGAGTTGTTTTGGGTTGTTTGCTTTCATCATTGTTTTAGAATGTCATCACTATTTCTACTAACATGATATTATTTTATATTGTTATTAATATCATTATTAACACTAATATTATTATTATTAGTTGTATAGTTATTGTTATGAGTTTTAAAGCTATTGTGATATGTTATTTATGTTATTATTATTATTATTATTATTATTATTATTATTATTATTATTAATATAAAATAGTGTGATTATTATTAATTACTTTGTGATTGATATTGGTAATAATAATTGATTAATTGATCGTATGCAATATTTAGTAAGTCTATAATTAGTAGTTATAATTGGCTATTGGTGATTGATATGAATAAGTTGTTAATATTAATTGGTATGTATGTGAGTATGTTGATATGCATATTTACAGTGCGGGGATAAGTGTATCGGTTATGAACATGATCGAATAAATTTAGTAGTGTTTGGTGGTATGGTTAGAAATTGATATTAAATACTATTTATAGGAACTGAGTTCGAGGTGGAATAATTCTGGCAGCTGTTCGGTTGTCTTTCTGCAATTCGAGGTAGGGGATATATATATATATCTGTGGTTGTGTTATGACATGAAGTTGTGTTGCTATTTATAAGGTTGCTATAATTGTTTATTAATGTATTGTGGATGCATTGATTATTATCGATTATTGTGGAGAACGGGGCTCGTGAAATGGGTTTTGTGATATGGGACTTGTGATATGGCCATGGAAGGTGTGTTGTGATGGAAGGTGTGGTGGGATGGAAGGAGTGGTGTGATGGAGGAGAAGTGGATGACTGGGTCTTGTGATATGGAGATGGAGGAGGATTCATTGTACTATTGTTTATGTCTTATTTATCTTTCTACTCAACCTCGTGGTTGACCCTGTGTATTCGTGTGACACCTACGATGATCCGGAATGGGGAGTAGATTCTACAGGAAAGAGACAGATGAGCTAGGAGCTGGGACGGGAATGTGAGATGCAAACGTGGGACTGACTTAGAATTATATCTCCTGTAGAGTCGTCATCAGTTGTACTTTTATTTTGTTGCGTAGTTTTTGTAATATCAAAGTTTAAATTTTATCTGTTTTATATAAAGCACTTTGTATTGTTTTACTTTGTTATTCACTTCCTCGGACATTCCGAGATGGTAACAGCTCTATTTATTTGAGAATGTCTTGTTAAAGGCTCTTGAATAAATGGGGGTGTTACAAAGGATCATCACAGTAATGCATAACAAGCGTTAGTTGCTGTTAAATAAGACGATCACTAACACAAGTAACAACAAGAACACAATAACTGATATACAATAACCAAACTGATATCACGTCTCATCAAATCACAAGTCGCGACCTCTAGTCCCACATCCAACACAAACTTTTTCACGACAAGGGGTACCCAAACCATAAATGTGCACATCCCGTCCGTGGCGGGAACCACGAAGGGCCATCGTACGATTGAGAGTCATTTCCCTGCAATGGTCCCATACATAGAAGATCGTCACAACCACAATTAACAATAACTGAGTAGGGAAACCCTACCTCAAAGCAATTCACGTAAGGATAAGCTTGATTATGATTTACCACCGTTATTCTATGAATTCTCCCCCCAGGACAACATATAACGTATTACTCACTATTGTTATAATCATACTTATCTTAAAGCATACTAATTACGAATATGAAACTTACTTGACGACGACGACGACGCTAGGCTATGATGATCGGCACGACTAGACTCCGGAAATTTCTAAAGGTTTTAGGGTGAGATTTTGAGAGAAAAGTGAAAGACAGTAGACTGTTTAGGGTAAATTCTTATTTTTAACTTCCGAAATTCTTTTATAAAGGTACCCTAAACCCTAAAACCCTAAACCACGAATACGAAACTTACTTGACGACGACGACGCTAGGCTATGATGATCGGCGCGACTAGACTCCGGAATGAATTTCTAAAGGTTTTAGGGTGAGATTTTGAGAGAAAAGTGAAAGACTGTAGACTGTTTAGGGTAAATTCTGATTTGTAATTTCAGAATTTATTTTATAAAGTTACCGCGATGCTTACACGAGAAAACTAGCTCGACCGAGTTACTGACGCACTCAGCCGAGTTGAGCTAGCTCGGCCGAGTTACACTAAGTCGACCAAGTTGGGTCACAACTCAGCAACAATTCCGATCTTGGGTCAACTCGACCTAGTTTAACCAACTCTACCGAGTTACCCATACGACAAATAGAGGGGTGTTACAATCTTCCGTCCTTAGAACGAATCCCGTTCTCGAAGTTCACAACTTACCAACCTGAAAAAGAAAGACTCACAAATACTACGACATAACTTACTGCATCCTGAGGATGGACACAACAATTAATCAAGTAACTCCCAAAAGACTCAAAATCTAGCACACAATCATCTCATATCCCTCTAAAAGCAACAGGTTACGTTCCCATAACCTCACATACCTAATCAAGCAATTGAGGGCAACACTCCCTCATAGCAGACTCAGACTCCTAAGTAGCCTCCTCAACATCGTGGTTTAACCACAATATCTTAAGAAGCTTGGTTTTTCTCGTCCTGATCTTACGAACTTTAATAATAAGTATAACCTTAGGGGTTTCCATATAAGATAGAGCTTGAAGAGTCTATTAATCCGATATACTCAAGGAGGGGGGGGGTGAATTGAATATTAAAAACGTTTTAAGCTTTTTAGTTTTATCAAGTATTTGTTTGTATGATCAATTGTTTAAAGATTATTGATTTAAACCTTGGCCTTAACCATTTGATATGAAATATTGATAACAAAAACTACGAGAAGAGCAAAAATGAAAACGACACGCAGAATTTTGAAGTCGTTCATTTTCACAAGTCGAAACCTAAGTCCACTATTTTCGATTAATATTTATAGTACCTACTCCGGATTACAAAATTATCCACCCACTCAACAAGTACCGTTAAATTTTTCGAGTACCGTTAAATAATCTTACAAAATCAAATACCGTTAAATATTTAACACACTACGAGTATCGTTAAATACTCAGCCTATCTTACGCTAATAAGAAAGTGTTTCAATTGTTCCTTGATGTGGACAATTTGAACGAATATGGAAACTAATTAAGCACTATAATGTTATAACGATATAACAATAATGGAAACAAGTGTAGCACACGACTTTTCAAAATCAAGGAGCTTTGCAAAAATACGATGTATAAGCTATAAAAATGGTTTTTGCAAAAGACTTGTTGTTAGGTGTAAAATGCGTTAATAAACGTTGGCGTATAAACATTTTAGTTCTTCTTATATAGGAAGGGTAGATTATCTAGGTTTTCAATAAACCTTAGATAGTCGAGAATAATTCAGATATTATTCTTAAGTAATAATCTATCTTAAATCTTTTATTTATGAAAGAATAATATTAGAAAAGATATAGAATATCTTTAAGGTATATATCATATTTCCTAAACCCCTTAGATAAGATAATAAGAGAATAAAAAAAGTTATTCTAAATATCTTAACTAATTTGTGCTCATATATGATTCAGAGATATTTATCTCATCAAATAAATTATCCATCATATATCACAACTTGAATGCTAAACCAATTACACGTTGGCCCGTGAGTAGGGCAACACGCAAACTGAGGCACTATTGCCTCATGCCATCCGTGGAAACCTTAATCATATCTTAAAGTGGATGATGACCTACTAGGGTTAGGTATGTACGTAATATGGTAATTAGAAGATGCATCAACTCATAAGTTAATCACACTTCATAATAATACCGATTTCGTACAACCTAAAATACTTTTTCCCATAAAAAGACATTCTACACTCTAAACCATTTGAGTAAAATAGTTTGAAAGATTTGAAAAGCAAAACAAAGTTTTGTCGCATGCTCTTCACCGTGTAACCAAAGTTATAGTCGTTGAGCTATAACTTTGATTGCTCGTATGTGTAAGGTTATAGATGCGAGCTACAACCTTGACCATATAAAAGCCAAGTTATAGTTATACCACTTATATGACCCAAGAAACTTTTCTATCTTGATCTTCGTGGATTTCTTTGGAATAACTTCTTGTCTTGACTTCCCTTGATCTTCTCTTGATTGATTCGTAGGTCAATCCTTGAGCATTTGGTCTTGATGTTTGGTGAAATCTTGTAACATGTGGTATCTTCTTCCTTTAACAATCATGTATGCTATATAGACTAGATAAACAATTAAAGGCAAGAGATACACAATGATAATTACTAAACTTGTGATTATTAAAACATTATCATATTTTGGAAATAGTTGCTCAAAAAATCCCCCCTTTTTGATGATGACAAGACCTTTTAGAAATCAGGAATAAGCAAATTTTTCTTTTTAAATAAACGATATTCCCCCTCAAGGTGTTATGTCCACCCTCAATATATTATTGTCCTCTCAAAGTATTAATTAACTCAAGATCAAAATATAATTAGCATAAGTCGAAAGTAATTAAGGACCATAAGAAATAACGGATTCCGACAAGGAGCAAGCTTAGGTAAATTCTTACCAATATCGTTTTCGTCCCCCTCTTGATATCATCGAAAAGACAAGAACAAACGTGAAACGACCAGATTAGTATGACAAAATATATAATAAACACGATAATCAATTGTCAAGAACGAAAAAGTATAAGAAAGCATGTAGACCAAGTGGTGTTAGTCCAACGGTAACTGAGTTAAACCTTAAAGCTTGCAAAAATGCAGGAGTTGAGAGGTCTCATGTTCGATTACCAGCTGGGGCGATGACCACTTGGCCACTGCAGCCCCCGAAGGGGGTGGTTTACATGGTGCATGTGGTAGTGCGGGAATGTGATGTGTGCATTTGTTATAGACTTTTTAGCCCCTATTTGGCACACATTTCTATGTTTTAGTGGTTTTATATCGCTTTATGCCCCGGACCTCTTGAGTTTGAGGCTGGTGACAGGGTGTTACTTCGTGTTTCTCCCGAACTAAGCTAGGCTATCTACAAAGCGCCATGAAAAAAATGCAAGTATCAAGGATAAGGTTAAGTCGGGAAGTCACGAAAGTAGCTTCCGAGTTAAGATAGAAGAGAGTTCGGGAAGGGAGGATATGCATCAAGAAATAATGAACCAGGTGATGCATGATGAACAAGGAGTATCTTCGGGGACATAGAAGCATCCTTCAAAGATAGCACAAATCTCCCATCTTCGGTAGTAGACAATAATCTTGATCGCCATCTAGGTAAGCCTACGGTTCACCCATCCATGAGCACAAAAATAAAATCTTTGAAAATTAACAAACATGTTAGACCTAACAAGGAGCAATCACATAACAGACTACCACTTGGTCCTTAAGTCTACCCATCTCTCATTCATTATTTCAGGTCAAATTCATATTTAAGTTGGGGTACACGTGTGTGCGTCGGGAGCATTACTGCTCTGATACCAAATGTGACACCCCGCGATTTAGCATAAAAATAAACAAATAATTTGCAGCGGAAATACGATACTTTTAGAAACTTTTCGACATATTTATTAAGACTTTTTCGCGGAATATCAAAACAACATGCGGAAGACTAAAAACTAATGAGAAAGTATAGATTATAAAAAATAAATTAAAGAGACGAGGGATAAGGTATCCCACCATAACAACATGAATTAAATCTAAACTAAGCGAAAGCGTAATTGTCGAATTATCAACAATGCTCGCTAGTCACACGTCTTCCCCAAACAGCACCAACCTACAATCATGAAACAAGAACACCACAGTCAGTGGGGAGTAACTCAGTGTTCTCCCAGCCACTTTACGTCAGAAAACATGTAAACGGTAATACTAAACATCTTACACATATGAACATGTATAATTTCATAAACAATCATATATATTACCAAACATGAACATAATGATCAATGTGTGGGCGATAAGTCAAAAACATGTGAAAACAGCATAGATCAACATGTATAACAGAATTAAAGCCAACATATGAGATAGTATCAAAATCAAGGAAACATCCAAGCAAAGAATACACATAGTCAGAGCGTATAACCACTGCCTCTGACATACCAGAGCGTATAACCACTGCCTCTAGCTACTAGAGCGTATAACCACTGCCTCCGGTTACGGAGCGTATAACCACTGCCTCCGATTACAAATCTTACAACTATCAAAAAGCATAGGAATAGAATGAACGCCGTCAGAGCGTATAACCACTGCCTCTGACATACCAGAGCATATAACCACTACCTCTGGCTACTGGAGCGTATAACCACTGCCTCCAGCTATGGAGCGTATAACCACTGCCTCCGAATACTATGTATAGCGTATAATCACTGCCTATATGCCTAAGACCTGGCCAGACCTCTCGATGTAATGCCTTACACCGAACGACACACGGGGACCGGAGCGTATAACCACTGCCTCCGACCAATCTCGAACGAAGATAAATTCCCATTGCATGGGTGGCGTTTGTTCATTACAGTGATACACAAATCGTACCACCGCTATCTATTCACATGTCAAGGCAATATAACCGTCGCCTACACAATTTTAGGATGACATAACCGTCACCTACACAAGCTTAGGATAACATAACCGTTAAACCACTCATTTAAACATACATGAGCCAATAAAATATGAATAATACAATTCTTATATTCGTTCCATGTCGAAAGAGAACACACGGGATTGAATAATGAAACAAAAGTTCTAAACGCATTTCACATTACAGCTGTCCTCTGCCGTAAAATTCATAATTAATTTAAATAAAATCGAAATCATACAAGGCCAATTGGGTCGGATTAATAAGACATTTATCTACAATATTTTCCAGATAAACATTTTCAAAATACGAACTTAACAGGGGGTTATTGTCTGATCTCTACAGTGTGTCAGAAATCGTCACACAAAATGTATTGCTTCATGAAACGGGTTTAACAAATCATTTTGGGGCAAAGCAAACTCCTAACATCATCTAAACTCTTCAAAATTTAGTTATTGAAAAGGACCATAATAGTTTCAAAGTATAAAAATGGTTTTCGAAATAATCTTTGAGCTACTGTCCATTCTGCGAGTATTTCAGCGCAATGTTCGTAATTAATTTATTGTGAACAAACGACATGCAAGAAAATTACGAAGTTTTAGAGGTAGATTTTACACTTAAAATAAACAGGGGTATATTTTCTACATTTTCAAAGACGGATACTCTAAGATGTCGAAATAAATCGTACAAGACGATGGACAGATTCGTCAAGGTGCTGAAACTTTATCAAATAACCAAAGTAAACCAAGCATTATGAACATGAAAGACTATCAAACTAATCATCCTCAAAGATCACAACCTCATTTAACAATACAATTCTTAATGAATTTCCAACTAGAATATCATCCAACACAACCATGCAAAATGAAATTCATCCAAACATATGATTTATGAACTTAATCATGTCACTAATTAACCAAACACAATTCTAGTATACTAAACATTACTAGCATATAGAACACATGCATACAAAGACGTTAAGTCGAGTAACCCATCTCCGTTACCTTTTAGTCTAAACTCTCGTCAATCTCGTATGTATCGCCCTCCGGACCACTTGACTCGAATCCTACAAACAAAAGGAGATGTTAAAAACGGAAGTATCTAGCTTGGGTCAAAGCTTGGATTTCGAAATTAGTAAGGAAGAGAAGGAGATGAAAACTTCTTATTTAGACAGGAGGGGAACGACGAGAGGAGATGGCGCGAGTATTGTCGAAAATGGATAAGAAACGAAGATTTTACGACCGTTTTACGGTAGAGGTGCACAACAATGGTGTTCTTCTTGTTTTGTGTTTTTGTGTTAGTTTTTTCCTGAAAAATAATGAAGGATTTGAAGAAGAAGGAAGGAAGAGGATGACCTTGGGCAGCAAGGCAAATTTTAATACTTAGCCAAGTGTCCCAAAGGACATGTGGAAAAGAGTAAAGAGTAAGCAACGAGCGCGGGTCTCTTTAGCAGATGGTCCGTGACAGCCTTTCGTATTTTCGGCATAATTTCCTCCACAGAACTCGTAATGAGGTGCTTTTGGTGGCGATGGAAAGCTAAGAAAAAGAGCTAAAACTTTTATTCTATAATAAAAAGCTAGATATGCCTTTAAAAAATCTTAAAATTAGCAACAAGGACAGAGTAACGTTTTACATGTTTAAGAAGTATAACTTTAAGACGGACATATTAATATCATTGTAAAAAACGATAAATTTTAAATGAAATTTTATTTATCGTGGAACATTATTATTACTAAAATAAGATTTTAATAATATACAAATCTTTGGAAATTACGGGGTGTTACAGCTTTTCTCTCAATCAAAGGGTAAACATATATGTGTAAGAGAGAGGGATAAGAAAATGAAGACACTCTCCTAACTGGGACCAACATATCATGCAATGTAACTAGTATGACAAGTGATTCTAACTACCGTACACACGCATAACAACCTGTCAAAGTCTATCACATGCCGAATACTTACAAAATATGGTTATGTAAGGTAAAATGGGTAAAAAGGAGGCAAAAAAACTGTTATAGATAAGAGATGGTAACGACTCGAGCTAGCTACCATGACTCAACCAAAAGTAAAACCTTCCAAAATACTCAAAAACAATGCCATGCTCGGCATGTCACACAACTAACCCCGGAACTTGAATCGTTTAAAACACATGCTTAGCAAACATTTTTTCTTTTCTTGCTTTTCTTTTTCTTTTTCTCTTTCTTTTTTTTCTATTCTCCAAGGATATAAATAAAGCACGGGAATTCATTTTTCTTCCTCTTTTCTCTTTTTTTTTTCTTTTTTTCTTTTCTTTTGCTAAGTTCATGACAAAAACATACATCCCGAATTCAAGTTCCAACTTCTCAAATACCAACTTCGAAATAAAGTCCAAACCAAAACTGATATGATGAACGTATTCCACAAAACAACACTACGGCTAGCTCGACACATGATAGGCTAAATCTAGGTGTAGTTTATAGGTCAACTTGCAGTTTTTGGCTAAATGTGGAGTTATATGGGTAAAATGAGAAAAAGGGAAATGCAAGTATTCTCCTAACATGTGATACCAACCACAAAACCATGCGTGCAGGCAAAAAGCAATCAAGAGTCATACATGTGAAATGCGATGATATGAAGGGAGTACTACTCTCAATCCTAGATAAACTGGTCATGAATGTCACGAGTTATGGCTCTAAAAACTCAGAAAGTATGTGTGGTTTGCCAAATACAAGTCAAGTCAAGTCAAGTCAAGTCAAGTCAAGTCCAGGAAGTCCAAGTATAGTTTTCAAAACAGAATTCGAGATATGCTAAAAGGCCTTTTACAAAATGATGGTGAAAAACTGCAGTTAACAATCAACTCAAGATCCTAGAAGGCAATATCGTCACAGAAAACTCCATTCCGACTCGACTGTATGCAAAAGTAAACGTGCGGTTTTTTGTATTTTTGAAAAAGAAATGCAGAAATAGAAAAAGAAACTCAAATGCATAAAGGAAACGTGAATGCATGCAAGAAAAATGAAAAATGCAGACGCAAAAGGATGCAACTCCTCCCCTAACCAAACCAGACAATGTCCTCATTGGCTACAGAACAGGGGAAAGGGGGTACACAACCTAATACATGTTCCTACGGGGTAAGATATATATACAAAACTATAAAGCAAAAATTAAAATAAAAACTAAGATGGAAACAAGGTAAGGAATACATAACCTCCCCAAACCAGCTGCAGCTATCACTCCGCATCCTCCTCCGAACTCTCCTCATCACCGCTACCACTCTCCTCACTCCCACTACCACTCTCATCCTCATTCTCCTTACCTGAGCTCTCCTCCGCCTCGGCTCCTCCACTGGCACTGGCATGCTGAGCGGCCTCCTCCGCACGTCGCCTCACCTCCCTCAGAACCGCTGTCTCAACAGGTGCCTTGGGTGAGGTCTGTGGGTACCCGCCAACTGGGTATCGGTAGAAAGAGGGGTGAGGACCACTGGGAGGTCGGAATGTGCCAGTGCGCATCTTCGCGTCGTAATCTGGAAAGCTGACCAAGGCGAGGTCCCTCTGAAGAACGGACTGGGCCCTGAGAAGCTCAAAAAGTGGAGGATCACGGTACCCCCGGTCTGCTGCCGGTGGTACCTCAAAAAGTGGAGGTAAAATGAAATGTGCAGGGAAACCTGGGGTGGTCGATGATGATGAAGAAGAGGTAGTGAAAGGTGAAGGTGTAGGTGTAGGAATGGTGGTGGTGTGTGTAGTGGTGTGAGAGGTAGTCGGCTGAGAGGATGATGATGGTCGTGATGACGGTGAAGGTCGGGAACCTGAAGTGGCTCCGACTTCTCTCTCAGGTGAGGTGCACTTCCTCTTTGAAGAGGAAGGGGAGAAGGAGATGTGGTAGGTAGGTGGCTCTGGTCTAGGTCCCTCAACAGTGGTGAGAGGGGTGAGTGCAGGTAAAGAGTCAGAAGAGAGGACTTGTAAAACCCTTCTTCGTAGCGGAAAATAAAACATTCAAACATGCCAAAATTTACGCGAAATTTAAACTTGAACATACTTGATAAACGAGGTGAATTAAAACAAAACTGTACAAACTGAAATGATCAACAATAGATAAGTATATGTCTAAGTACGAAAAATATAAATACAAAACAGTCTGGGATGACACATCCCTACCGGCACTCAAGTATAAAACCAAAACATCTAGGTCTAGCTAACGATAGAAATGGTAAGTCATCAATGAAAGGGATCATCGCTTGCTAGCCTCCGGTAACCACCCATCAACCTGTCATGTACCTACATACATAAAAAACATGTACGCCACAATCAGTGGGGAGTGACTAGAGTTCTCCTAACCACCTATTGTTAACGACACGTAACACATAAGCATCCAACATACTCCAACATTTATAACATGTGAAGCATATATAAACAATATCTCAACGTTTATATCATCAAGCAAATACTTGCAAAGGCTCTCAACTAACTTCGAAAACTATTTGAAATGAGAGCCGGTCTTCCTTCCGGTTGCCCGGTCGGGGGGTCTTTCAATCCAAACCATTTACGAAACCAGACTAAGAGTCGTTCAATGCCTTGGACGAACAGTTCTAAGATAAACATCACACTATATAAACACAATCAATCAGCAACATCTGACACTATACCCCTACTCAGGCAAGCATATGCAAATCAACAATGTCTAGAACCTACCCTTGCTCAGGCAAGAACTAGACACAATCAGCAGTGCCCAAGTCATACCCCAACTCGGGTAAACTTGGTACACAAACAGCAAGCATACACTCGTGAACCCCTGCTCAGGCACGGGTGGATACTAATCAGCTAATAATGGTTCATATACCCTGGTCAGTCGTGACCATTAACCTTCGTAATGAAATTGGGATCCCAACTCAGACCCAACCCACTACGGTCATACAAACTCACGGTAGAACAGAAGTCCCTGCTCATACATTTCCCTACCGCATCAACCATACACGTGACGGTCCAGAGGTCCCTGCTCAGACATGGTCGACACGCCACAAACACTCACATGTCAAGCTAGAGGATCCCTGCTCAGATCATATCTTGACATGCATACAAACATCAACACATATCGTATTCCAGCGGTCCCTGCTCAGACATATTTCGATATGTACTTCATCCAAATCCTTAGTCCTAATGTTTTAGACTTCTAAACAACACTTAATTGACCCCGGGAACTAAGTTGAGGGAGAGTCGGTTACCCGACTAGGGGGTCTCTATCCTCTCTCAATTACCGAACCCAATATAGTGCCGCCCGTGTTGGGAAATGTGTCCTCAACAATAGTGCGATCACCTAATTAAATCTCATGACGAGAATGCGCAAGGAATGATACGATTTATATTAGTCAACTGACCAACATTAATCGGTAATGATTGGCTAGCTAGAGTTTGACATTACTGTCGTATGACGGTGGTGGTCAGTTGATCTCTTTAGGTCACACCTTTAGGACAATTCCCTTAATTGATAAAGTGATCAAATGTATGTTGATACGATTTGATCATATTCCTTAAACTCGTATATCGAGAAATCAGAGGTTAAATCTTATTGTAAGATTTATGTTTAAAATTGAAATGTGTCAATTGTTAAACATTAAACGATATTTTATAATATCGTAATTAGAATGAGTCGGGTTATAATTAATACAAAGGTTGTAAATCGTATTGACGATAATTATAAATAATAATTTTACAATTGTAATTTCGAATTACTTGTCAGATGATAAATATGATTTATTTAATATAATATTTATATGATAAATATTTATATGTTTTAAGATAAGACAATTATATTGTATTGCCTTGTGACATATAAGATGTCACATTTTATACAAATTATACAATTGACAAAATTGTAAAATTAAATCCATTTTATGGACTAAGTGGCCGGTTATGGTGAAGGTGAGTGTGAGGTGTTTTAATTGTTAACTACACCCTTAATCATTATGTTTAATGTGTTGCCTTGAGAACACACACTACTTAGCCACCCTATATGCCTTGAGAAGAGAATATGTTCCCCATTGAGGCTCCCTAAGGCCGGCTCCCCTTTCCCCATAACCATGCTCAAGTTAATTTGATTATCTCAAGTTAAAGCATGCTTAATATATATGTGATATATCATACTCATTCTAGCTCTCTCTTAGCCGAAAATATTACTAAGTAAGGAGAGATTTTACAACCTCAAATCAATATTATAAGATAATATAAATATACTAATTTGTAGTATTAAAATTATATTCTAATTAGAGAGATTATAATTGTTTAAGGAAAACCGATTCTTGATACTAGCTTATTCGAAGATCTCGGTTCATACAAGGGTTGTCTTGGAACATCTTAGAGGAGGTGTTCTTGTTGAGCATTTTGGAAGATCATCCTAGCATTTGATTTGGACCGTGTGTAAGGGTTCTAAATCATTCCTATTTCCGCATTTTTAGCATGCATAAGATCACATAAATAAGTTAATTAAAATGTTAATTAAAGTATTATTTTAGTATGACTAAATATTTGGTTTATGAGTAACTAAAACCCATCAATTGGTATCAGAGCAAATCGGTTGTTTGCATACTTTCCGTTCACGTTTTTACGGAGTTATTAGGATAACAAAATAAAACTTGATATTTCGTTTAGTATAAGATATGGCCGAGATATATTAAGCATGAATACCTACTGTTTTCTAAAATGTTTTAGAATATTTGGAATATGTTTTGCATGGATATTGTTCATTGATATAATTATTTTCGGTTTTATTAGTTTTTAATAGTTAAAAATTGTTTATTTCGGGAAAAATAGTTAAAATCATCTTTTGGCCGAGATTTTTCAGTATGTTTTCACATGTATATCCTATGTTATGAATATGAATTTTCGTAAATTATGGACTTATAAAACATGTGATATGAATTTTAAAGGTTAAAATGCAAATAAGATGAATAAAATGGGTTTGTATAGTTATATTATGAATTTGACTATAAAAATGTATGAGTATGTCACATGCAATATTTAAAATATATGTTGAAGTTTCCAGAAATTTATCTCAAATATTGCAATATTATAGATTTTTAATGTAAAAATCGGGTAATTAGTGATATTATTTCGACTATAATAGTTTAAGTTGGAATTTGGCCATAAACATTTAACACGATGTCATATATATTATTTCCAGCATGTATAAAAATTTCGAGATTTTTAACTTATTTTATGCTTGAGAAATAATTTTAAAGGTTAAAATCGTACGATATATGACGAAAATCGTTAAAATTTGCAATAGTTGTTAAAATGGCCGGAAAATTTGACCCACATTAGAATGATATGTTCATCACTAAAATTTTCTTGGGAGCCAAAATTTTCTGATTTAATTTAATTTTATTTGTTAAAAAGTTGCATTTAAAATTAAAATAATAAGAGTCATGTAATTAAAAGTTTCGGCTCTTGGGCAGTGTGTAATTTATTTTTCTGTCCATTTTGTGTTCTTAAAGTGTTTTGGAAAGTGTAAAAATATTATTAGTATTTTATTTGCATTTATGAAGCTAATTTTTGAATTTTCCGACTTAAAATCATTGTTTTACGTCTTAATTTCGAAATAATTTTAAAACCGTATAAATACTAATATTTTTAAGGTTATGAAATTTTAAGAACATTCTGGAATTTTCAAAATTTGAATTTTGAATTTTTCGAAATTTTTATGACTCTTTTGGATTTTTATATTATTTTTCCCGTAAAACCGAGTAATACCGAACAATATTAAAATATATTAAGTTAAGTCATGTTCAAAGTTTGAGTAAGACTAAATTTTGAAACCTATATGAGTTTGGATGATTAACTTAAGGATGAATACCGATTCATATTATGCATAGTGTTGTTAAACGTTAAAACACGTGATTCCATAAAAACCAAGGTATACGATAACTTTTTATATAATTGATATTTAATAGGACGATTTGGCTTAGGATTTGCATGTTAGTTCATATATTCATAAGCATTGCATATTTAATTATGAATGTCATGATTTTATTTACGTAATTTTGGGAATTATGTAATTTACTTAGTATGGCCTTAGTTTTAAATCGGTATTTCCCGTAATGTAAGGGGTTACCGATTCAGTTGTAATTTTGTGATCTCGTATCACCCAATTTTAATTTGATTCTATTTTATAATGTATAAAGTAGACTAGAAAAGTTGTAATATTTGTAAATTCCGGAGTTCCTTGAAGATGGGGCCATTCGGAAAGGAGTTCCGATCAAGACGGTGTTCACCTCGAAGTGCGTGCCTCGTGAAGTTCAAGGGACCAAAGGAGTTGGTTTCCGAATTTGTACTTTTATTATTTCTTTTCTAGGAAAGGCCATACTAGGGTTTATTTTTATGCTTTTATTTTGCTTTTATATGTTTGCATGCATAGCCAAATCGTCATATATCGTCTCATGCATTTTTCGATTTAGTCGACCTAGTCATTATTTTATCGATAATTCACCGACTTAGTTCACTTAAACGGAGATAGATAATAAAATTTGACTAGATCTCTTACAAATAAATATTGAGACTTAGCCTTACCAAAAAGTATGGACCCATGAATCCCTTCTTCACAAGAACGTAGGCTCGGCTACACCGGGGTACTAAAATTGTCATGTTGGGTAAGTGGGGTAATAAAGATTACACCTTGAAATTTGGTCGATCTCAACGGAAGTATTCGTAACCGTAGTTGCAATAAGTTCGGGCTAAAGACGATTTTTAGAAAATTGTCGACCGAGAGTTCTAAGGTAGAACCGATTAAAAGGTTAATCCACCAAATTATACCGATACGGGTTGAATCGGCTACACCGTGCCCGGATTAGTATGGGTTTGGGTCTCGGGATTGTTTACTTAATTAGGTAAGAGATCATTAAGTAAATAACTAATTAACTTGTTTAAGTTTTTAGTATAAATTATTAATTTTAAAATGATGTTGTTTTATTTCCTTCATTTCATTGTAGTTTAATTTTCAACATCGTCAATGGCAACCAACGCTCCACCTCTCACTAACGTATCATGGCTTCGATCCTTTATGGATCGTTGCAAACTCGATAAGCATGGTTCCAATTTTAAGGATTGGGATGCGCAATTACTTTTGGCCGCTCAAGGTGACGATAAGAGTCGTTACCTATCCGAAGCCGCTCCGACCGCTCCGACCGCTCGTTCATCGGTCCAAAATCGTAAGGCCTATGAAGCCTACATGAAAGAGTCCTCCGCTCTTAAAAATGTGCTCATCTTCTCCATGGAGCCGGATCTCCATAGGAGTATGATCAAGTTGACCACATCGTATGAGATATACACCAAGCTTGCGACCATGTTTTCGCAAACTCCAAGGGTGATTCAATATGAGGCGGCTTCTGCCTTCTTCGACATAATGTTGAAGGAAGGGCAAAAGATAAGCCCTCATGTGCTCAAACTCGTTGAGCTCGTGGAGACTCTAAAAACGCAAGACGTTGATGTTCCCGACTCTCTCATTATTGACCGAGTTCTTCACTCGCTCAATAAGGTTAAATCGTATGCTCAATTCCGGGTGAATTTTAGTATGCGAAACCAAGAGACTACGTTGGATGAGTTGCATAAGATGCTCGTCCAAGCATAGAGGGATATGGGACTTCATGAAAGTTCCACTAAGGATGTCTTGAACATCGATAAGAAAGGGAAAACAAGCTTCAAAAGGAATGCCTCTAAGGGCAAGGGCAAGAAAACGTTCAAGCCCAAGGCGACCAAAGAAAAGACCTTTTCGAAAGTCGCTTCCACCTCGTCTTCAAAATCCGAAGACAAGTGCCACTATTGCACGAGGATCGGTCATTGGAAGCGTAATTGCCCCAAATACTTAAGCGATCTCAAAAATGGGAAGGCAACCGCCGTAGGTAATAATTCTCGTTTATGATTCATGTCATTTATCAACTTATGTATAGTGATACAAATGTGTTGATATTTACCCTTTTTAATTGTTTTAAAGGGCCGCCTCCTAATAATGATAAGGGCAAGGAGAAGGAAGCATGAAATTCCTTACTTGGATGGCTACGGTAGCATCCAATTGATTGAAGACTTGAAGAGCTACGCTCTAATTTTCATATCGTCTTCTTTCATATTTTGCATTTTATTTGTGGAACAATTTATTTTCTTGTAAGACAAGGATTAAAATCCTAAAACAATGGTTGTAATTTTGGATATTGGTGACTTGGTTTTCAACCCGAGTCACTACTTTTGTTCTTAATCAATGTCTTGATTTCTCAAATAAATTGCATACCTTGTTTAAACATGAATAATGGTGATTATATCACGCAATAAACCTTGATACGATCAATATAATGTAATCAAAGTGTTGATTAAAACGGAGAACTACACCCATGAGATACTTTCAATCAAAATGAGACAACATTAGTTCATTATAAGATTTTCATTTTAAGTGAAAATGAGAAAGTATTCATCACACCTATAAAACTTCAAACATTCATATGCATTGGTTAAACGAAATAGCTATCCTTATACGAATAAAGGTTATTGTTAGAAGGATAGAGTGGGAGAAAATATTTCGCTCGCAAACCAATGATGAAAATAAAGGATCTTAGAGAAGATTCCTACATGGGAATCTTAAGAAGAGCCCTAAATGAATGAATTGAAGAAACTACGAGAGGACACTGAAGAAACTACGGGAGGACACTCGAAGAAAGTTCCTTGTGTTCATTGTTTCAGTGAGAAACCCCGTATGAATTCGGAAGGAATATCGGCTCCTTGAGATAATGATTTTTTAAAGATTATAAGATAATAGAGGAGAAATCATCTATCTATACGGGAGGAAAGACCGGTTCCTTAATAAATGGTTTTTCTAAGTTTATAAGATAAAAGAGAAGAAATCATCTCAATTCTCTCAATGTAGTTATAAGGAAATTATCATGCCATATTCGTCTCGAGGAAACGAAGACATGAAAAGAGGGTGATGATTGATTGAATGAAAATAGATCACTATAGGAATAGTGATAGTAATAATGATTCAAGTGATAAATAAAGATTTACATGCGAGAAATGAAAGGTTCATTTAAGAGATCGAGTAATATTGATTTTAGTGGGAGCGATGTTCATTAAAAGAATTAAGCCTACCATTTAGAGAGGATGGGTGATTCTTTAAGGTGTAAAGAATAAGAGGTGTTTAATTCTAGATGATCAAATACCTTATATCATACGTTGATGGAGCTTTACGGGAAGGTTTATTATATTGATAATAAAAGGTCGCCCATTAGAAATCAAAATGGTTAGATATGAATAACCTTAATAAAATAGCCAAGATGTTTGAAAATAGTAAGAGTGATGAAATCACTAATAACTACAATATAGATTTCAGCACATAAGTGACTAGATAACTTCGAGTGATTTTTAATCCCTCTAGTATATCAATACGTCACGAGTTATAAGATAACAGTGGGAGCTTCCCTCAGGAAAGGAATCTCAAGATCTAGAATGAGTTCTAGATATGTGCTCGAATAAGATCATTGATACATGTCTATTTTATGATGTTTTACATCTATTTTTACACGTATTTGGTCGCTCATTTACTATGTTTTAGCCTTTATTTCCCACAAATTGTGTACTTTCGTATTTTTATGCACTTTTGCAGATTTATGCGGAAAAGAGACGATTTAGCACCAAATCCGTATCCTCAAGTCTTTTGCTTAATTAAGGAATAAATGGAAAGTCAACTGGAGTCAAAGTCAAAGTATCCAAAGTCAAAATAAGAAGAAAATAGAAGAAATTCTTCGGGAAGCGGTCGACCGACCGACATTATGGGTCGACCGACTGACCCTGTTCTTTAATAAAGCCCAAATCTCAAGGAAGGCCAAAAATAGAAGAAGCCCAGAAGGAAGCGGTCGACCGACCCGAATAGTAGGTCGACCGAACACAGCGGAAGCCCAAACGATTCTTTTTCGGAAATAAAATAGAATTAGAGTCTTTAGGAAACTCTAATCTCTTGCCCTATATAAGCTAATCTTGTAGTTAGGGTTTTGGATCATCTTTACTATCTATCATCAAGTCTTATTTAGAGAGTTCTATTTAGTCTTTAGAAAATATAATCTTTCAATAATTCTCAACACTTTTAGTTTGTTCTTCAATCTTTCAACATTCATCAATAAAGTTTGTTCCTTTTCTGCCTTAATCCAATTGTGGTAATTACTCTTTTAATCTTGCTTTATTATCATTGTTGTTTTTATTACAATTGTTAAGTTAGAATCCCAAGCTTTATTGAATCTTGCATGTTTAGATTATTTACTATGTTTACCATGTTTAATCCCGTTTTCATAATCGTCTTAACAACCATGAGTAGCTAATTTTCATATGTTAGGATGTAGGGGATAATATGCATAGGTAAATAAAATTCGAAAGACCGACCTGTAGCAGGACCACGGTCGGCCGACTGGAATAGCTGGTCGGTCGACCGAGGCCGTGGTCGGCCGACTGGAGTAGCTGGTCGGTCGACCACTCGCGTATGTTTTCTTATTTCGTCTTTTCTTGTTAATTATAATATCCTGCAATGAGACCAATAGGAGACTTGTAGGATGTTAGTAATGACCTACCCAAGATTGAAAGATACGGGAAGGGCATTGGTTTACACCTTAAGACGGATAGGTTACTCAAGGCTGAAAGGTATGTGACCTGGGATTTAGGAATCACCCTTATTGTTGACACCCAATAATTGTGAGACCTAGGAACTAATAGCATAGGCCGAAAGGAGCTATTAGGTAGCATAGACCTAAAAAGTTATGTTACACCCCCTTACGCGACTGCAATACATGTTGACCTTAGGATTTATTTTACCTTAGCTATTTATTACCCAAACATCCTAGCATCCCTTTTATTATATTTTATTCTAATCTTTTATTTGTTTATTTTAATCTTTGCCTTAGATATAGTAATCAACCAATCAAACCCCCAAATTTGTTACCTTTAAACATTAACATTAAGACAATAAACATTTCCCACCTCCTTGTGGTTCGACCCTGACTTTCACTATCTATTGTTTAAGTTAGGAATTATAAATTTATCTTTGGTACCCTCAACGACGGGCATCAAATTTTGGCGCCGTTGCCGGGGAGGTGACGCCAGTGTTTATTGTTTTTTGTTTTTGTTTCTCTCTGTTTAAGGAACTTTTTGTTCCTTAAACCTTCTCACTTTTTTCTTGTAGTTTCCATCTTATGCGCAGGTCAGTTCAAGGAGAACTCCTACCACTTGACCTCGAAATTGAGAGGACTCTTAGAGAAAGAAGAAAGCAACTTCTAGCAAATCAGGAAGGAGGCTCACCATCTTCCTTATTTCAAGAAGACTTATTCGAACTACCACCATCTTCACCAAAAACACCACCTTCACAACCAAATTCGTCCATCAATCCACTTTCGCCAAAAACACCACCTTTTACCTACTTTCCAGTTTTTCCTAAAGAAGAAGAGAACATGACAGAGGAAGCTACTATTGCCAGTCACTCCATGCCTCAGGCAAAGGACCTATACAAAGGGTTCACTTTACCTGCAGGTACTGGGAAGCCATTCGAGGCCAAGCCTGCCTACATAACTATGGTTGAAAGAAACCAATTTGGAGGCTCGGCCAATGAGGATGCTGCTAAGCATATTGAAATCTTCACAGATTACATATGCTCTATAGCACCCCCAGAAGGAGTGACGCAGGACCAGATTAAACAAACCATGTTTATCTTCTCTCTTAGGGACTCTGCGAGAGAGTGGTACAGAGATCTTGACCGCACTGCTGCGGGAGTCACGGATTGGAACACCTTAGCCTTAGCATTCTACAGAAAATACTATTCTGCATCAAAGACTAATGCTTTAAGAGCGCAGATCACTAATTTCAAGCAAGGTCCCAATGAAGATTTTAGCGAGGCGTGGGACAGGTTCAAGAGACTTGTTCGATCCATACCACATCATGGATTCGAACAATGGTTTCTTTGCAACCAGTTCTACAATGGCCTCTACGATGACAACAGGGCCTATCTAGATGCTGCAGCTAATGGGAGATTCCAAGATAATTCAGGAGAGACTAAGGGTCTCAAGTTAATAGAAGATGTTGCTGTGCACCGTGCTGAGCATGGTACTTCCAGAGGAAATCAGAGAAAAAATGAGTACAACCTGTCAGCAATTGAGGCCTTGACAGCTAAGTTAGAAAAATTTGAGGCTGCAGGAAAGCTCGATCTAGGGAGTGGAAGCAAGGGAGGAATTTACCAAGTAAATGCCGTTCAGGACGGACCCTTTGCCTGTGAGAGGTGCGGTGGAGAAGGGCATGTGTCAAAATTCTGAAACTTCATCTAATGAAACATGTGCCGCTTTTCAGCATTACCGTGGGAACAATTTCTATGACCCAAATAACAATAATGTCCATCCCAACTTAAGGTGGACAAGCCAGAATGTTCAAAACCCACAGCACATGCAACCTCAGCAAAATTCCACCTATGTACCCCCACATAAAAAAAATTTCCAAAGACCACCTTTCAACCCTCAACCACCTTCTAATCCACCACCCAACACAGATGCTCTTATCCAAAATCTTATTGGGTTGGTACAGAAGGAGTCACAGGCTAGAGAGGCAGGAATGAAGATGTTAGAGTCCCAGATTGCTCAAATTCGAGCAAGAATGATACTAGGGCTCCGGGTCAACTTCCGACCAAGCCGGACCAGAAAAAGGAGACTCTAAACGTCGTAACCTTAAGAAGTGGAGCCAAAGTGGGGGCTGAGAAAGAAAAACAGGCGAGTAGCAGCGAAGGCGGTCGACCGACCGAAGTTTCTGGTCGACCGACCACAGATCAGGACCCGAAAATTTTGCCTGAACAGGAGACTGGTCGACCGACCGAAGATTCTGGTCGACCGTCCAATGAAGCAGAACCCGAAGTTCCTTTTCGTCCAGATTTGCCAAATAACTTGCGGGATTTTCTCTTCCGGGGTGACAAGACCCCCAGGTTTCTAAAAAGGGCTGCAATTACCGAGTCCTCAGCTGCACCTTTTCCAGAAAGACTCGTGCCTTCAAAGGATCAGGTATCTTTTGACAAATTTAAGGATGTGATTCGTTCATTAAATGTTCAAGTCCCATTTTTAGAATTAGTTCAACAAGTTCCTTCCTATCTTAAATTTATGAGACAGCTTTTATCCAGGAAGAGGTCTTTAGAAAAGGTTGAGTCGGTGGCCCTCACTGAAGAGTCATCCAGTTTTTTAACTCATGTCATCGCCCCTCATAAACTAGAGGACCCTGGTAGTTTTTCTGTCCCCTGTAATATAGGAACCTTCCCGGTTAAGAAGGCTTTATGCGACTTAGGTGCTAGTATAAGTGTCATGCCCCTAAGCGTTGCCTTAAAACTAGGAATGACCGAATTTGCAGTGACCAGTATGACAGTCCAGATGGCGGATCGCACATCTATGGAACCTATAGGGGTGTTGGAAAACATCCCTGTGCGTATTGACAGGTTCTTCTTCCCAGTTGACTTTGTAGTTTTGGACATCCCAGAGGATGCCCATATACCTATAATTCTAGGAAGACCTTTCCTTCACACCGCAGGTGCCATCATAGATGTAGGCACTGGGACTCTAACCTTCAAAGTAGGCAAACATTCTATTATCTATGGCCTATCTTATAGGAAGAAGGATGCTATGACCCCCATCACATGTAATGCTATCACTTCTGAGAAGAAGTATGAGGTCATCACTACTTCTCCCCCTTTATTACCTGTTCCTGTATCTGTTTTTACACCTCCGCCCCAGATTGGGAGCAGTAGGGAGGACACTTCTATTATGACTATTGCAGGAACTGGTTTGGGGAAACCCAAAGTGAAGGAAGTCATCATCCAGAGAGGAGGAATGGGATGCCTAAGCTATGAAGAGGATGAGGATCCAGACGTCGTGGATAGGGAGGAGAAGAAGAAGAGGAGGCAAGCTCAGGAGGAGAGACCGTCGCATATGCTTTGCGACGGTGGAAAGAAGATGTGTTTTGCTACTAAAGCAAAAACCGTGGAGACTACGGCATGTCGTCAGAAATCGTGGTCGGATATTTTCCGCATCTTTAGCGGATAGTTGGTTTTAAGTTGCAGTTTTAAGACAATTTATTTTCTGTTGTGTGAAACTTTTTAATTTAGTTTGCTCGTAGTTCTAGATCCTTTCCTTTATGTTTGAGTAGTTAAAACTTTAAGAATCGTTCCGGGCATCTCGCGCATTGTTGGGCGCACGTACTTTCTTGTTTTTTTTCTGATTTTACGCAGAAACGAAGACCTCCAGGACGCAGAGGGTCGACCGACCAGAAACATCGGTCGGTCGACCAGAGACGCTGTATCGCTGATTTTTCTGTGGTTCACAGGAAGTCGGTCGACCTGTTATATTGGTCGGTCGACCTACTGTCCGCTGCGGTCTTTCGTTTCTCTTCCTTGGAAATCATGAAATTGACTTGGTTACTTGAGTGGCACTGCTGGCCACCAAAACCTCCCAGCTTACGCTGTTTAGGGGAGGTTTTTCTCATGCGCTTCAAAATCCAGTGAGTTCGTTCCAGTTTTCCTTAGTTTTATTTTCGCATCTTTTCTTTAATTTTCTGAAACCTTTACTTAGGCTAATGCACAATGGGGACATTGTGCGGGTTGGTTTGGGGAATGGTTTCGTGTTACATGCATTGCATATTGTCACACGTTTATTGCATTTCTGTCTTGCATCGTTCTTTTCTTTATTTTCCTTATATATACAAAAATCCAAAAAAATTAAAAAAAAAAAATTTCAAAATTTCCAAAAAATGCACGTTTATTTTAAGCATATAGGTCGAGTCGGAACGAGAGTATCTCAAGGATGATTTATGCTATTTCACATGTCTATGCCTTTACCTTGCCTTGTCAACTTGTTTTAGTAATAGAGTCTTTTGCATATCTACGAGTTTTTGTCAATTTGTATATCTTGAGACTTGACTTATACCTTGGCAACCTACTATACATTCTAAGTTTTAGAGCTTTATTTCCTGGTTTCATTCTTAAACCAGCTGTCTAGGATGTGAGTAGTACTCCCCTTGGAACATGTTACATCAATATGCATAAACATGAACTTGAATTGCTATTTACTTGTTTTACTTTCTCGTTTTGTGAGTCTTGGTACGTGCATTTGAGATCCCTTTTCTCATATTTACCCATAAGCTTCACATAGCCAAAATTGCCTTTTTATCTCCCCAAAAACTACATCCCATACTTAGCCTACCCTTCCAAGCTAGTATTTGTGGTCATTGGATTATTTTTTTGAGGCATCTTGGTTTGTATGCTATCTTGAACAAAAAGAGAAAAGAAAGAAAGCAAGAAAAGAAAAAAAAAAAAAAAAAAAAAAAAGAACAGAAAAATTCAGAACAAGAAAGAAAGAAAAAGAAAAACGAAAAAAAAAATCAAAACGAACAGGAAAGCAGTCGACCGACCAACATCATAGGTCGGCCGACCACCTGGCATAATCAAGTTCAAAATTTCGTTCCAAAAATCCCTTTCTTTTATATGTTATCACTCCCGTGCTTCATTCAAAAATATTTGGGAGTCCTTTCTTATATTCAATGTGAGAGTTGTGCCACAAAAAGAGCACCTTCTTAATATCAAAAAGTTGTGAAATATGTTGTTGGGAATCGGTTTTACTAGCTTGGCTACTAACCCCACAAATCCAAAAACATCTTAACCACTTTTTACCTTTTACCTCACATATCTTTCATTACCTCAATTGCATGTATCTAGGCCACTTAAATGAGATTGTTGTACAAAGTTGTAGAATTCCTGTTCATGTTAGATTGCAGGCATGTTTTCATGGGTCGCAGTTAGGTGAGCGTCATTACAAATATACTTCTTTCTATCTTTTACATATACTCACCCTTTGCTTCATGAGTGTCTCGAGCGTACCGCGAGAGTCCATGGTATAAGTCTCTATGGTTTCTATTTTGCAAGTTTGACAACACCATAACTCGTTTGCATGATTTAAATATTTTCTCATTTTGTACTTGGTATTGGTCTAGGCTAACATGTAAATTTCGCTCTGAGATTGAAATCGTTCCATTAGTTAAGATCGAGTCTATTTCTTGTTTGAGGGCAAGCAAGGGTTTGGTTTGGGGAATTTGATACATGTCTATTTTATGATGTTTTACATCTATTTTTACACGTATTTGGTCGCTCATTTACTATGTTTTAGCCTTTATTTCCCACAAATTGTGTACTTTCGTATTTTTATGCACTTTTGCAGATTTATGCGGAAAAGAGACGATTTAGCACCAAATCCGTATCCTCAAGTCTTTTGCTTAATTAAGGAATAAATGGAAAGTCAACTGGAGTCAAAGTCAAAGTATCCAAAGTCAAAATAAGAAGAAAATAGAAGAAATTCTTCGGGAAGCGGTCGACCGACCGACATTATGGGTCGACCGACTGACCCTGTTCTTTAATAAAGCCCAAATCTCAAGGAAGGCCAAAAATAGAAGAAGCCCAGAAGGAAGCGGTCGACCGACCCGAATAGTAGGTCGACCGACCACAGCGGAAGCCCAAACGATTCTTTTTCGGAAATAAAATAGAATTAGAGTCTTTAGGAAACTCTAATCTCTTGCCCTATATAAGCTAATCTTGTAATTAGGGTTTTGGATAATCTTTACTATCTATCATCAAGTCTTATTTAGAGAGTTCTATTTAGTCTTTAGAAAATATAATCTTTCAATAATTCTCAACACTTTTAGTTTGTTCTTCAATCTTTCAACATTCATCAATAAAGTTTGTTCCTTTTCTGCCTTAATCCAATTGTGGTAATTACTCTTTTAATCTTGCTTTATTATCATTGTTCTTTTTATTACAATTGTTAAGTTAGAATCCCAAGCTTTATTGAATCTTGCATGTTTAGATTATTTACTATGTTTACCATGTTTAATCCCGTTTTCATAATCGTCTTAACAACCTTGAGTAGCTAATTTTCATATGTTAGGATGTAGGGGATAATATGCATAGGTAAATAAAATTCGAAAGACCGACCTGTAGCAGGACCACGGTCGGCCGACTGGAATAGCTGGTCGGTCGACCGAGGCCGTGGTCGGCCGACTGGAGTAGCTGGTCGGTCGACCACTCGCGTATGTTTTCTTATTTCGTCTTTTCTTGTTAATTATAATATCCTGCAATGAGACCAATAGGAGACTTGTAGGATGTTAGTAATGACCTACCCAAGATTGAAAGATACGGGAAGGGCATTGGTTTACACCTTAAGACGGATAGGTTACTCAAGGCTGAAAGGTATGTGACCTGGGATTTAGGAATCACCCTTATTGTTGACACCCAATAATTGTGAGACCTAGGAACTAATAGCATAGGCCGAAAGGAGCTATTAGGTAGCATAGACCTAAAAAGTTATGTTACACCCCCTTACGCGACTGCAATACATGTTGACCTTAGGATTTATTTTACCTTAGCTATTTATTACCCAAACATCCTAGCATCCCTTTTATTATATTTTATTCTAATATTTTATTTGTTTATTTTAATCTTTGCCTTAGATATAGTAATCAACCAATCAAACCCCCAAATTTGTTACCTTTAAACATTAACATTAAGACAATAAACATTTCCCACCTCCTTGTGGTTCGACCCTGACTTTCACTATCTATTGTTTAAGTTAGGAATTATAAATTTATCTTTGGTACCCTCAACGACGGGCATCAATCATATTATGAGAGATAATATAAGTCGGAAGGAGACCAAAATTTGTAAGTTTTGCAATCATGAATAAAAGGTTTATTCGCAAAACACTAATACAAATAGATGATTGTGCATCAAATGCAATGAAATAGTATTGAATGTTTTTACGTAACAATGTCATTTGAGTTATAATTAACTCAAGATAAAAGATACTTTGTCAAAATCCAAATGGGTTGTAAGAGACAATATTGAACCCCATAAGTGAACTGGATTGACTTAGTATAGCCCCTAGCCGCTTATATGAGGTGACATCTCAAAGCGACTAGAATGTGAGGTGATTGATGGCGAGTTCAAGTGCCATAGAGTCATATGTGATGACTAGTCGATCACATAGGTAGACTGCATGAGACACTCTGTCGGGCAAAGTGACCGCTTATAGAGTTCTGGAACTTTTATAATAGCCGGGTCGTGGCGAGAGCTGCTATAGTATTCTTGTGAGTCAATTCTTAGACTAAAGACTACTCTCCCAAGATGGTACAGTTTAGGCATAACCTTGATCCATTCTCTACGACTTTTCGTAACTGGAGTCAAATGGGATTGCTTCGGGCTGTGACTGACTGTGACTAGTTGAAGGAAGTAGTGCGATAGAAATTGTCCACCCCTTGTCAGGGTTGTTCAAATCTCAAGGCCACTCGAGGAGAAGTTAACTGGAAATGCGTGGCCACGCTCGGAAGGTATCTATGGTAGATAATTCCGGTCAGACAGTTATTCTCCATATCGAGGAAACCATTCATAATATGATCAAATGCAAGTACGACCTCAGAGAGACATCTTGCATTGAGTGGGAGATTGTAATAGGACAAGAGAAATGGTGACGCACACTTGTCGAGGACAAGTGGGAGATTGTTGGGAAATGTGTCCTCAACAATAGTGCGATCACGTAATTAAATCTCATGACGAGAATGCGCAAGGGATGATACGATTTATATTAGTCAACTGACCAACATTAATCGGTAATGATTGGCTAGCTAGAGTTTGACATTACTGTCGTATGACGGTGGTGGTCAGTTGATCCCTTTAGGTCACACCTTTAGGACAATTCCCTTAATTGATAAAGTGATCAAATGTATATTGATACGATTTGATCATATTCCTTAAACTCGTATATCGAGAAATCAGAGGTTAAATCTTATTGTAAGATTTATGTTTAAAATTGAAACGTGTCAATTGTTCAACATTAAACGATATTTTTAATATCGTAATTAGAATGAGTCGGGTTATAATTAATACAAAGGTTGTAAATCGTATTAACGATAATTATAAATAATAATTTTACAATTGTAATTTCGAATTACTTGTCAGTTGATAAATATGATTTATTTAATATAATATTTATATGATAAATATTTATATGTTTTAAGATAAGACAATTATATTGTATTGCCTTGTGACATATAAGATGTCACATTTTATACAAATTATACAATTGACAAAATTGTAAAATTAAATCCATTTTATGGACTAAGTGGCCGGTTATGGTGAAGGTGAGTGTGAGTGTGAGGTGTTTTAATTGTTAACTACACCCTTAATCATTATGTTTAATGTGTTGCCTTGAGAACACACACTACTTAGCCACCCTATATGCCTTGAGAAGAGAACATGTTCCCCATTGAGGCTCCCTAAGGCCGGCTCCCCTTTCGCCATAACCATGCTCAAGTTAATTTGATTATCTCAAGTTAAAGCATGCTTAATATATATGTGATATATCATACTCATTCTAGCTCTCTCTTAGCCGAAAATATTACTAAGTAAGGAGAGATTTTACAACCTCAAATCAATATTATAAGATAATATAAATATACTAATTTGTAATATTAAAATTATATTCTAATTAGAGAGATTAGAATTGTTTAAGGAAAACCGATTCTTGATACTAGCTTATTCGAAGATTTCGGTTCATACAAGGGTTGTCTTGGTGCATCTTAGAGGAGGTGTTCTTGTTGAGCATTTTGGAAGATCATCCTAGCATTTGATTTGGACCGTGTGTAAGGGTTCTAAATCATTCCTATTTCCGCATTTTTAGCAAGCATAAGATCACATAAATAAGTTAATTAAAATGTTAATTAAAGTATTAGTTTAGTATGACTAAATATTTAGTTTATGAGTAACTAAAACCCATCAGCCCGAACCTTGGGGACTTCAAACACACATACACATGTAAGACAAGACCAAGTTCGATAACAACCATGAACAACCTAAGACTTTCCTCTACTAGTCCAAGGGTTCCTATTCGACTAACTAAGTTCACTAGGTCTCACAAACAACCTAAGAAAATGATTAACTTAAGATAAGAAATAAACTTGCTAACTTATTACTTGCTACATTACCCATTACGATTCAAGTATAAATATATCAATATATGATACTTAAACATACTATAAAATAAGTATAGAAACCTTACAACCAAAAAATTAAGGATTAACTAACATTAGACAATTAGCTAAGCACTTCGCTAAATCTTACCTAGCTCAAACGTACATTTAAAACCAAGTATATATGTCACAAAACATCACTTAAACATCCTAAAAACAATTGGGAAACAAGTCTCCAAAACAGCTCGAAAAATAATTAAACAAACAAAAGCTACAACGGTTTTTGCGCAGCCTGCGCAAGAGGGTGCGCAGCTGCGCCTGGATTGCGCAGCCTGCGCTTGGTGGTGCGCAGCCTGCGCCCAAGCACAAGCAAGGTATGTTTCGCGTGTTTCCTGCAATTCGCGAATTCAATCAAACTTTCGATAAACACTTCTAAACCATGATTTCTAGTATCAAACCTATACTATCAGCACATAACAACCCATAACAATCCCAAGTGTATCTCATATAGGATCTTTGAACAAAATCAAGCATTTAAACAAGCATAAGAACAAAAATCCCAAATTATACCGATCTCCAATGTATACTCACAAGTTCCACTTAAACCATGAATTCAACACAATTCTTCCACAATAACATCATAAGAAGCGTAAAGAAGATAAAAGCAAGCCTAAACATGTTCCTAAACACAAGATTTCATCCAAAATCACAACAAGCATGCTACTTTAACAATTTAGGTCGAGGTACTCATAATAGTCACCTTTTAGCGGTTTATGCTCCAAAGTATTCTTCAATAACGTAAGAGTCGACCTCGGGATCCTCTAATCCAACTCCTACAACAACAAAAACGGAAATTAAGAGCTAGAAACGGAATTGGGTCAAAACATCCCATTTTTCAAAATCAACAAAACTGAAATTGAAAGAGATAGAAATATTGCAAATCTCGAGAGGATTCCGAAAATATAAATTTACCTTGATACGAGTTCGGGAAGGGGTCGAGATTAAGATTTGAAGCTTGAAGAAAATGGAGAAAATGGAGTTTTCTTTTTGACAGTGGAACGAAGGAGATGTGAAGGAATGAAAATGCCGATGAAAGGGTTTAAGGTGGGGTTTTATATTGTCCTTTCACCTTTACTTGAGTCGGGTTTATTTGTTTGAGTGAAACAGACTCAAGTCGGGAAATGAAATGCCAAGTGAACATCTTAAGAATTAAAATATTCTTAAGACGGAACTTAACGGAAAAACTTAAAATAAGATTTACGATTTATTAATAAAATAATATTATATTCCGGAAAATACTTTAACTTCATTAAAATATTATTTACGAAAATATGGGATGTTACAATCACCCCAACTTTTAAAAAGTTTCGTCCTCGAAACTTGAAGACATAAGTAAGTAAGAAAACAACTCTAGCTATCAAAACGTACTACTCGGGTTATGGTAACCCAAAACTCTATCTTTCAAAAAGGTTTTAAGAAGTAAAAGATTTCAGGGCACAAGTCTTTGTCAATGGACATTGGGATTCTCGTTACGTATTCAAGAGTCCGACGTTCCAGATCTGAGACAAGTCCTAAAATTAAATTAGTCAAAATTCAAATTTCAGATCGATTCGGTATTGATAAGCACAGTACAGGTTATCAGACGTCTCCAATAACAAGTTCTAGTGGCAATCAATGCTGAAATCCATCAAAGTTGTAAAACATTCGGCTCTTTAAAATCAGGTTTCCCCTCAAAATTAACCTTTATTCTCAAACTCTTGAAAGAGTAAAATTGTAAAAATGACAAAAGGTTACTTCCAACGGAAGAGGAAGTAGTTTCAAATTCTCAAAACAATTAAGATTTTCCAAAACTGAAAAACTTTAAAGTTAACACTAAGGAACAAATTCAAAAACAGTCACTGGGAGCGCAGAAACAATCATAGAGATTACTTTCGACACGAAGGGTTGTGAGTTTCTAGTTTCACAGCTGACAGAACATACAAGGAGGATCGAAGGAATGGAACAACCAGATTGAAGGTCAAGGAATATGGTAACTCCTGCCAAACATGGGGTCACTAACCACTCAATCCACAAACAAAACATTGTTACAATAACGATTCCTAATATATCCCAAGAAGGACAATTCCAGTGATCTATAGACTCATTACGGTTTCGCGATCCCTCTTACCATTATCTCCTCCACAGAACAAGGTGTTCCTCAACAAGAAGGCTTCCAAAAATCTCACTCAGTTCACACTAAAACCCATGCATCAACAGTTAAAGATCTCTCACTCAAGGTGAAAGTTTAAGCACATATCCTAGACCAAGGTTTACGCACTTCCAACACTCTAAACCCCAAAATTCTATTATGACCTCAAATCCCAAAATTCAGGGTACAACATCCCCTACACCGTAACTCTTCTCAATCAAACAGGTCATAAAAAAATCATCTATATCCTTTAGTCCTACATAGTTCAATTCCATCAAATTCATTCTACGAAGGCACTTTGAAATCCTAAGTTCCCAAATCCATTACCATCAAATGAACATCCAAGATAAGGCCTTACCAAAGCCACAATTTCCAAAAGAAGCAAGCATGTGATCGGCTCTCACAACATTTCGTCAAAACGATTTATGCACCATCTTCCTTCAAGACTTAAAAACAACATCTACCTTCTAGTTACTTATTCCCAAAAGTTTTAGGTAACTCATCTCTAATAGTTCCTCAAATGACAATCCAATCGAACTCTCAGGCTATCAACCCATATGTTATATGCACTACACTTGCATCACTGTCCACAAGATAATCATACTTAAATCAACGTGTTTCCGAACTTACATCTCCCAATGAATTAATTTATTCCATTCGCAAACTGGTGGTGCATCCTCAAATTTCCTTTAAGTCCTTCAATAGATAAACGCTAAGATCCGTTAAGTAACCTAAGGTCAAACACTAAGTCAATTCCACAAGTCCTATCGTAAATGTCCCAACATTCTCACACTGTTACCAATAGCCCTCTTTCCTCAAGTTTACGCAGCATTAGCTTACCTCATTCACTTATCTGACAATATCAGTACCTTAAACATATTCCTCGAAATTATTCAGTACTCCAAATACTTCTAAATCCTCAGATAGTATTCCCAAACTTACAAATACAAATGATTTAGCAAGATTCTCATATCTAAGTTCCACAGAAATCACGTAAAAGCTCCACTCAGCTTAAGCATTCCATCAAGTACTTTTACTCTTCCAACTGGTAAACATATAGACACTAGGATTGCCAAAACATATCTCACAATGCTTCCTTGGTTTGCCTCAAGCGACAACACTCTCTGAAACAGGGTTTACGGTTAACCTCAAGAAATTCCCCAGGTCTATCTAAGGTAGGTTACCACACAAGGTGTTTCAGGAAAAGCAATCCACCAGGTTGAGTCGAAATGAAATGAAGATAGGTTCCAAAGAAGATTAACAGGAGTCTAAAGAAGGAGACTAAGATCTTAACAGTTACACGTACACCAGATTACAAATAAAGCAATTGACCAGTACGTACCAGTAGATGGGTCAGGGTGAACTCCAGTCTCTGCTCGACTCTGAACAGATCCGGCTCCACTAGTCTCGACCTCTAGGTCAGTAGTGACAGCTCTATCAATGACTACATTCTCGGGGCACTCGAAAGAACGATGTCCCAGTTCTCTGCAGGCGAAGCATCGGTGAGGGTTGTCATTGAAGTCAACTCCAAGATGAAGGTCCTTGGGGCATCTCAAACACTTCAGGGGAGCGTCAGGTGAGAGGTCTATGCCTCGATCTTGGGAAGTCTTAGCTCCGCTGGATTCTTCCCTCCCTTGGGTACACGGATCAGAGAGGTGTCCTCGCTCCCTGCAACGATAACAAACACGCGGCCTACCACGGCGGTTGTTGTTCGGCTTAGCTACAGCAGGTTGCTTAGTGAATTGAGGGCGCTTTCTTTTTCTATGTGGAGAGGAGGAGGACTAAGAGGTCTCCCGCTTCGACAACTATACAAAGGTGGTCGGGGAGGAGAGAAAGTTCTAGCTCCTTCACAATAGATCTGGTAGGGATCCTCCGCTCGCAAGACACTGTAGTAACTCTGGAAGTAAGAAGTCGAGTCACCACATGGTATACTCCTAGTCTCAGCATTAAGCTTGCTCCGAAATAGGTAAGCTTTGTCTTCTTCTTTCTCGACTAGCTGTGGGACAAAGTGGATTATCTCCTCAAATTGATTGGTGAAGCCTTGAACATAAAGGGTCACTTGGCGAAGGTTCATGAACTCGGTCATCTTATGATAGCATATATCCTTATGGTAAAACTTCATGCCCAGAAGGGTCTTGAACCGGTTCCATGTGAAAGTAGGGTCACGAGTAGCAGGAGAGTTGATCGTCATCCACCAACGTTTAGCCTCACGAACCAAGAACTGAGAAGCTACTCGGATCTGATCCTCAGGACGAATACTATATATCATGAAGTTCTTTTCCATGTCAAAGAACCATGCGGTGAGAACTGCAGAAATGGTCTCTCTGTCGAAGGTCTGAGCCGCATTCCTCCACATCTGAGTGATAATCCAAGCCAATCCTCCAAGTTGGTTACTTCCCGATGTTTGCGATGAAGAAGAGGGTACACTCGCCGGAGTTATATAACCCATGAGAGTTTGAATGAGGGCATGCGTCACAGCATTCTCGGCATCGGTTGGCTCCGTCATTCTTCACTCACAATAGAGTAAACCGTTAGACGTATTCCCTAAGCAAGCACAAACATAATACAAATGTAAGTCCTTAAATCTACCCCATCTCTCATTCATTATTCAATTATATAGTCAAGTTAAGGTTGGGGGTTACATGAGTGCGTCGGGAGCGATAACGCTCTGATACCAACTGTAAAAACCCCTCGTCGCAGCGGAAAATAAAACATTCAAACATGCCAAAATTTAAGCGGAATTTATACTTTAACATGCATGATAAACGAGGTGAACTAAAACAAAACTGTACAAACTGAAATTATCAACAATAGATAAGTATATGTCTAAGTACGAAAAGTATGAATACAAAACAGCCTGGGATGACACATACCTACAGGCACTCAAGTATAAAACCAAAACATCTAGGTCTAGCTAACGATAGAAATGTTAAGTCATCGATGAAAGCGATCATCGCTCGCTAGCCTCCGGTAACCACCCATCAACCTGTCATGTACGTACATACATGAAAAACATGTACGCCACAATCAGTGGGGAGTGACTAGAGTTCTCCTAGCCACCTATTGTTAACGACACGTAACACATAAGCATCCAGCATACTCCAACATTTATAACATGTGAAGCATATATAAACAACATCTCAACTTTCATATCATCATGCAAATACTTACAAAGGCTCTCAACTAACTTCAGAAACTATTTGAAATGAGAGCCGCTCTCCCTTCCGATTGCCCGGTCGGGAGGTCTTTCAATCAAAACCATTTACGAAACCAGACTAAGAGTCGTCCAATGCCTTGGACGAACAGTTCTAAGATAAACATCACACTATATAAACACAATCAATCAGCAACATCTAACACTGTACCCCTACTCATGCAAGCAGATGCAAATCAACAATGTCTAGAACCTACCCCTGCTCAGGCAAGAACTAGACACAATCAGCAGTGCCAAGTCACACCCCAACTCAGGTAAACTTGGTACACAAACAACAAGCATACACTCGTGAACCCCTGCTCACGCACGAGTGGATACCAATCAACTAATAATGGTTCATTGACCCTGCTCAATCGTGACCATTACCCTTCATAATGAAATTGGGATCCCAACTCAGACCCAACCCACTACGGTCATACAAACTCACGGTAGAACAGAAGTCCCTGCTCAGACATTTCCCTACCGCATCAACTATACACGTGACGGTCCAGAGGTCCCTGCTCAGACATGGACGACACGCCACAAACACTCACATGTCAAGCTAGAGGATCCCTGCTCAGATCATATCTTGACATGCATACAAACATCAGCACATATCGTACTCTAGCGGTCCCTGCTCAGACATATTCCGATATGTACTTCAACCCTAATCTTCTAGACTTCTAAACAACACTTAATGGACCCCGGGAACAAAGTTGAGGGAGAGCCGGTTTCCCTTTCGGTTACCCGACCGGGGGGTTTTTATCCTCTCTCCATTCCCAAACCCAATATAGTGTCGCCCGAAACTCGGGGACTTCAATAACACATACACATGTAAGAGAAGAACAAGTTCGATAACAACCATGAAAAACCTAAGACTTTCCTCTACAAGTCTAAGGGTTCCTATTCGACTAACTAAGTTCACTGGGTCTCACAAACAACCTAAGAAAATGATTATCTTAAGATAAGAAATATACTTGCTAACTTATTACTTGCTACATTACCCATTACGATTCAAGTATCTTCAAGTATAAATATATCAATATATGATACTTAAACATACTATAAAATTAGTATAGAAACCTTACAACCAAACAATTAAGGATTAACTAACATTAGACAATTAGCTAACGACTTTGCTAAATATTACCTAGCTCAAACATACATTTATAAATAAGTATATATGTCACAAAACATCACTTAAACATCCTAAAAACAATTGGGAAACAAGTCCCCAAAACAGCTCGAAAAACAATTAAACAAATAAAAGCTGCAGCAGTTTTTGCGCAGCCTGCGCAAGAGGGTGCGCAGCTGCGCCCAGATTGCGCAGCCTGCGCTTTGTGGTGCGCAGCCTGCGCCCAAGCACGGGCCAGGTATGTTTCGCGTGTTACCTGCAATTCGCCAATTCAATCAAACTTTCGATAAACCCTTCTAAACCATGATTTCTAGTATCAAACCTATATTATCAGCACATAACAACCCATAACAATCCCAAGTGTATCTCATATAGGATCTTTGAACAAAATCAAGCATTTAAACAAGCATAAGAACAAAAATCCCAAATTTTACCGATCTCCATATATACTCACAAATTCCACTTAAACCATGAATTCAACACAATTCTTCCACAATAACATCATAAGAAGCATAAAGAAGATAAAAGCAAGCCTAAACATGTTCCTAAACATAAAGATTTCATCCAAAATCACAACAAGCATGCTACTTTAACAATTTAGGTCGAGGTACTCATAATAGTCACCTTTTAGCGGTTTATGCTCCAAAGTATTCTTCAATAACGTAAGAGTCGACCTCGGGATCCTCTAATCCAACTCCAACAACAACAAAAACGGAAATTAAGAGCTAGAAACGGAATTGGGTCAAAACAGCCCATTTTTCGAAATCAACAAAACTGAAATTGAAAGAGATAGAAAGATTGAAAATCTCGAGAGGATTCCGAAAATATAAAATTTACCTTGATACGAGTTCGGGAAGGGGTCGAGATTAAGATTTGAAGCTTGAAGAAAATGGAGAAAATGGAGTTTTCTTTTTGACAGTGGAAGGAGATGTGAAGGAATTAAAATGTCGATGTAAGGGTTTAAGGTGGGGTTTTATATTGTCCATTCACCTTTACTTGAGTCGGGTTTATTTGTTTGAGTGAAATGGACTCAAGTCGGGAAATGAAATGCCAAGTGAACATCTTAAGAATTAAAATATTTTTAAGACGGAACTTAACGGAAAAACTTAAAATAAGAATTACGATTTATTAATAAAATAATATTATATTCCGGAAAAATACTTTAAATTCATTAAAATATTATTTACGAAAATACGGGATGTTAAAGGACTACTGCGGGTGCCCCAGCGATCCTCCAAGTCTGGCGATCAGCATGGGCGAACCAGGTCAACTGGACCATGGCGCCTATAAAAAGGTAGATGTCGGGGGAGACAGGCTCACCACCAGGCAAAGTCTCAAAGATGTATCGGTAAGTCCTGGTGACAATCCCGCCGCCTACAACAGCGCCAGTGACTCTGCGACCTATGTCGCCTAGATGGGTAGCCACAAGGTAGGCTATGTTAAGGACATAAGGGGTACCACTGTCAATGTTTAGGTACCCCGCAACGATGGCCAACTCAATGTTACGAATGTTATTTGGCTCAGGTCGCGCAAAAATGGTCTCTCCTAGCATGCGGAGAAAAATACGAACTACAATACTATGGACGTGGGCGTCCCGTCGGCTAGAGAAAGGTACGCGTGAAAGGGCCTCCCACATCTGCGGAACTAGGTTCCTAGGTGGTCTCAAGTAACCGTCACTAACAAGCCCCAGAACTTGCCCAAATGTAGCTAGGGTCCAGGCATATGACTCATTTCTGAGTCGAAAATGAATGCAGGGCTCGGTCGGGTGGTCAAGAAAGGTGTCAGGATAAAACGAATAGGAGCTAAAGAACTCCAAGGTGGGTACTTGGTATTTCAACTCGGCCATGGTCGCCAACCTAGCCATCCTCGTGCCAGTCAATAGGTCAACTAGGGGCCTAAGCAAGCCTAATCTATCTAAGTCGGGACGAAGCAAAAACCTACTGCTACGAATGTAAAAATCAACTAAGACCTCCATCTGATCTCTCTGATGGGTGTCGGTGAAAATTACCTAAGGGATTTCCTCGACTGAGGGAATCACAGGTGGAGCTGGTGGGCGAGGAGCGCGGCGAGGTGGCATACCAAGGACGGATTTCCAACCTTTCTGCCCTAGAACTTGGACCTTCTCCTTCCCCTTATCAGATGAGGAAAAGGCCACTGCTGTCATGGTTGTGACGGATGTGGCATAGTACGTCGTAGTGTTTGGTGGCATGGTATATACAGGAGCAGGGACTCGGGGGCTGGCAACCACCATAGCAGATGTGGTTGCCACGGCAATGGTGGACGGAGTCTGGTTGACCACTGCGGCTGCCGCCGTGGTGCAGGTGGTGGTCGTGGTGGTTTGTTTTCCTTCCATTTCTGCATATCAACATCACAAATAAGCTCAACAATGCAAAAACAACAGTATCACAAACATTTTCGGCCAAATCCTCATATTATAACCCTAAATTTGAAATTTGGGGATGAAATAATATTGAATTTGAACAAAAAGAACAACTTACTTGATGAGAATAGGGTTGAAATGATTGAAAAATCACAAATGCACAACCGAAAGTTGCTTAATTCGAACGAGCAAACCCTATGTTTCGAAAATCCCAAATTACTCGAATTTGAGGTTGATTTTGATAAGGCTTTCACTCGATTAGGCTACTTAGGGTGGATTAAAGTGAGATTATGTGAATTGATTAAGGAAAAACAATGATTTAGAGAGGAATCGAGGTGAAAAGGGTTCGAAAATACTGAAATCGAATGAAATGAGCAAAGCATCGAGTACTTCCCTTTATATAGGTTGAGAAGTGCTCGATCGAGTATTTAAAACTACTCGATCGAGTTATTCACTTAAGGCATTTCTGCTCGATCGAGTTCTTGAGTCTACTCGATCAAGTGGTTGTCAGCACTGAAGCTCCCTCGACTGATTTCTCCTCGATCGAACTCTTGCGAGCTCAATCGATTATTTCTTCACTGGTGTTCACTCGGTCGAGCAAAATGCAGAGCTCGATCGAGGCTTTTCTACGGTGAAGCTCTTCTTTTCTCTTTTCTTCCGTTTTCATCTCTTTTTTTTCCTTTTTTCCCGGTCCATTCCTGCATAAGAATACCAAAAAACTACAAACATACAAGGAACTAAAAAATTGTCTCGGATTCATGCATAGTCTTTAGTCTACCTACAGATCCTACGAAAGAGTCTAACAGTTTAAGCAAAAAGATAGTCTAAGTCTAACAAAAATAGTACATTGTCTACTTCAAGGTGCACGGGGTTGCAAACCCGTTAAAAAGTTCAAAAACAGAATGTTTATTACCCACGACTGGGCTCTTGGCTCGCGGAACTCCCTTCCGCGGTTGTGACAACTTCAACATCTCTCAAACTCCAAACAACGGATCTATCAATTGGATTGTACGTCATAACATATTGTTTCCGCTTCTCCCGTGGCTTTGGTTCTTGAGGATTCTTCTTCCTGTTCTGCAGTGCTAACCAACCCCAACCATCTGGGTTGTAATCCAGCTCAGTTTCTGCAATAGAAATGATTAAGAAATCGCCCTCTAACTTGCTCTCAAACTGAGGCAGAGGAGTTAGCTCTAGCAATTCGAAATATGCAGATATATCATCGGACATAGAATAGCACGGAACAGCAAACATAGGTGACTGTGACATGCTTAACTGCCTACACACTAGGTCCTCGCCACCAACCAGGAAGGTCAGTGTCTTTGTACCTACATCAATCACTGCTTTCGCAGTGTACAGAAAAGGTCTACCCAGTATAATTGGTGTATAAGAATCCTCGGGAATATCAAGAACCACAAAGTCAACGGGTATAAAGAACTCTCCTATCTGAACAGGAATGTCCTCTAAGATGTCTAAGGGTTTTGAATGCTACGGTCAGCAATCTTGACCGTCATGTTTGTACACTTAAATTTTGAAAAACCCAATTTACTTGCTAATGACAAGGGTAACACACTAACACTGGCCCCCTAATGACAAGGGTAACACACTAACACTGGCCCCTAGGTCACACAAAGCGTCGTCAATAACATGGGTTCCTATCTGACACGGAATAGAGAAACTTCCTGGGTCGGCTAGCTTAGGTGGGCTCTTGTTTTGGAGGAATGCATAACATTCCTCCGTTAGAGCAACGGTTTCACTAACGTCCACGGTTCGCTTACGCATTAATATCTCTCGCATAAATTTCAAATAAGAAGGTACCTTGAGTATTAGTTCAAGGAAAGGAACGTGTACCTTCAGATCCCGTAGCGTGTCCGCGAACTTGGCAAACTCTTTCTCCACTAGCCTAGACGGGTGCGGAATGTCGCTCATGTCGACTCGACGTTCCGCACTCTGCTTCTCATATTCTGCCTGTTCCAGCTCTCGTTTCTCCTTTCTTCTCTGTATAACACTCGATTTAGTGTTTTCTGCCAATGGATCACTCGATCAAGTGATCCTCTTTTCTGCATTACTCGATTGAGCAAGTGGTACTGCTCGATCGAGGACTTCTCTGTCAACCTCAGTCGATCGAGCTCTGACAACTCCTCGATCGAGTGATTCTTCCTGATTTTCGGTCGATCAAGCTCTGTAATCTGCTCGATCGACCCCAACTTCGTTCACAACCTCGGCCCCTCATATTCACGCCCACTCCTCAATCTCACCATATTAATGGTCTCATTACGTTGCTCGATTTGTGAGGGTAGTTGCCCTTGGGGTCGCGATGATTGCTTGACCGCCAATTGAGTGATCTGCGACTCCAACAACTTTATAGACGGATTCCTAGCTTGCATTTGAGATGCCAAGGACTGAACTAAGGTCTTCAACTCACCAATTTCTGAATTTCCTCCAGATGAGGAAGCACCGGATTGTGACAGTTAGAATTGAGGTGGTTTTTGGAAGTTGTTTTGGTTGCGGTGAGGCAGGATATAGCTTTGTTGTGGTGGTGGGGTTGGGTTGAGCACATTCTAACTAGTCCACCTTAGTTGAGGATGAACTTGGTTCTGATTATAGAAGTTTCCTCCCAGACGGAATTGTTGGAAGGAAAATACCTGCTCCTTTTCAGCTAGGCACTCAATAGCGGAATGCCCAGCTCCTCCACAGCGCTCACACATCATGGGTTCACCCTTTTTTAATAGTTGAACCGTCTGATGACTACCCTCATGTTGTTTGTCCTAGAGGTTAAACCTCGCAGCCAATTTATCAAGCTTATCCTCAAAACCCTTAGTATTTATCCCGGCCACCGTTCTTGTCTCAGACCTTGGGTTCCCATACTCCGCACAATGATTAGCCATCTCTTCGATGATCCCCTAGCCCTTATCATCATCGGTGTCCTTTTGGAATCGTCCCTTCGCAGCAGCATCCAGGATGGCTCGGTGGTCATCAAACAACCCATTGTAAAACTGGTTGCTGATGAACCATGGTTGGAAACCATGATGAGGACATGCCCTCACTATCTTCTTGAACCTGGTCCAAGCTTCATGGAAGTTTTCCGTCCCAAATTGTTTGAAATTAGTAATTTGGGAACGGAGGGCATTCGTCTTCTGAGACGGGTAGTACTTCCTGTAGAAAGCTAGAGCCAAAGATTTCAAATCAGTTATTTCAGCAGCCTCTCGATCCAAATCACGGTACCACTCCCTAGCCCCATCGGATAAGGAAAAAGGAAAAAGGACTTCCTTCCTATCCTGACTGACCGTCGCAGACGTCGGGATAGTTGAGCAGTAGTCAGTGAATATCTCCATATGCTTCCTCGGGTCCTCCCCAGTTGTGCCCCGATACATGTTCATTTCGACCAAGTTAATATAAGAAGGTCGAATGTCAAATGTATTGCCAGCTTCATCGGCTAAAAGAGTGAGCCCTTCGGAATAGAGTCAGCCTTAGGCTCGGAATGGCTCGCGATATTCGGCATTTTAGTGATTTGGTTTACTGGTCCAGCAGTAATTGGTTCAGGAATACTCAAGACTTCTTCCTGACTCGTTCTCCTTCTTTCTCTTCTGCGCCGCAGGAAAGCTCTTTCAGGCTCCGGATTAGCAGCAACTAATTCGTACCTGGAAGACCTGGGCATACACAACACTTAGAAAAAGAATAAGAACGGTCTTAAAGAATTAAAAGAAAGTCCTTAAGACAAACAAACAATAAACTAACACAAAAACGTTAAACCTATTGCCTGCCCGGCAACGGCGCCAAAATTTGATACCGTCGTTTAGTATCAAAGATAAACCTATGTCTACTAACTAGAAGCTAGTGGAAGTAGGGTCGAATTCCACAGGGAGGCACGGTCGTAAGAAAAAGGTCATTCTATTAGTCACGAATTGGGGGGTTTTGTTGTTGAGATTGTAAATAAAACAGATGTAAAAGAAAATAAAACAAAAAGAACAAAGATGAGTTTAATCAATAAAAAGGGAATATGTCAGGATTCAGGTTGTCGCGGTAATGTATGTCACATAACAAAACTAGGTCAGTCGAATTATAAACGAAGTGGGAATGATTAATATCCTTTTGATCTGAAATCACCCTGGACTCCCCTGTCAATCTTTCGATCTAGATAGGTTACATAAATCATCCTAAAAAATCCTATCTACCAATCTTTCGATCTAGGGGAGGTTTTACTAGGTAAACTGTTGGGGATGGTGTCCTTGACAGTTAGTACAATAACTTATTAAATCTCTTAAAGGATCACAAGGGCATACTTCAGTATGATTATCAGTTGATCCACGTTTATCAATAACTGGTCCCTATAAGTCACACCTATAGGACACGTTTAAGAGATGTGAAGGTATGAAAATACAGTAAATTTATGCTGAATTCGACTAAACAGTTAGTCAGAGTATTGACTATAAAATTAGTCAATGAGATGTTGAGATAATTATTTAATACGGATTAAATAATTTTAGCTAATATGAATTACATGATTAATTCGTAAATTAAATATAAACGGTTATATTTAATTAAATATTGAATTTGTGTATTAATATAAGCAGTTATATTAACTGAGCTAATTATACAATATTGTAATGTTCTTATCAGACCATTATTAATGTATCGACTGCATTAGTATCTGATAACATGTATACGATTTATAATTAAAACCCGCGGATTATATTTTAGCAATTAGGGTCGAATCACGCATTAGAATAAGGTAAGAGTGGAAAGCCCACTCTCACCCTATGTCTATTTCGGCCGAGTGGACTACAAAAGGAGAGGAATTCTCCTTTTGTCAATTACTAGTAATCATTATTCACAGACTTAAGGTTTTTGAGAGCAGCTTTCTCCCGAAACCTAGATCTCACATCTAAAACTCACAAAAGCTTTCCCCATATTGCAAGGCAATTGGAGAGTATTTCTAGCACACGCGGCATCATCTCAGACGGATCTTGGGTGCAAGTTATAGGAGGGAATCTCCTTTGATTCCTGTTCTTAGGCCATTCGCGCTAGGACCTAAGGTTGTGCATCCTTTCTTTTCGTTTTATGTTTTTCATCTTATGACGATATTCACATGTAAATTCTTGTTATAATCCTGTAATTTTAAGGGTGAATATACGGAAATTCCCCATAAGTGGTATCAGAGCCAAGGCCACGAAAATTTTACAATTGTGATTTTCATAAGATGTTTTAAAATCGGAATTTTAATCCTTTTGAGTCTCTCGGCCGTGTGCCATTGTGAGAAATCGATCATGTTTTTCGATTTTGATTTGCATATTGTTGATTAATCGATATTTTTAGCAACATGTGAATCATTTGCTGTTGATTATTAATGATTTATACGTTTTAAATCAAGCATGTATACAAGTTTTTTTTACAACAACACGTCGTTCGATCCAGCCTTGTTGTTACTCGATCGAGTGACACTGTTACTCGATCGAGTACTTTTTGGCTCGATCAAGCATTTTGGATTCTACGAACGAGCGAATTACTACTCTTTCGTAGTCTACCTCGATAACCCGTCACTCGATCGAGATTTGTTGTACTCGATCGAGTGACACTGTTCCTCGATCGAACTCATTTTAAATCGATCGAGCAGTTTTCAGGAATTTTTTCATTTTCTGAATGTCTTTGTTTTCTGGAAACTGTTTTGGCTTGATCGAGTACCGCTGTTACTCGATCGAACAAACTCGTCTGTCAAGGTTACTCGATCGAGTACCCTAGTGACTCGATCGAGCAACCCTGTTTTGGCAGGATTTTGAAATGAAATTTTTTTTTTTGTTTTCTTTTGGCCCATGGTAATATACTACATACGGAAATAGTGTATTAAAATTTGTGAAACGGTTCACACTCGATAGATACATATTGTTTTAAAGCTGTTAAAAAAATGGATTATAAATTTATTAAGATTAATGTGGATAAAACGGTTTAATCACATAATTTTAATCTTGTAAGGTGGTTTGGTAAAATTTATTAAACATAATAACGGTATTATGTCACGGATGAATTTGTTTTAGTTGATACATTTTATTTATCGTCTATTGAATGCTTATGAATGCTTTTTATAACTTATTTAATTTTACAAACGGTTGTAACTTAGTGTGGCCTTAGTAGATTGTGTTTCCACAATGATGGAACATAGTCTTGGTTGTAATTTTGAGATCTAGCATCTCCGTTTTGTTTTTCCCTTGTAATTACTTTTGTATTTAAATTAGAATGTAAATAGGTTAATATTTGTAATTTAAATTAGTATTCTTGTGAAGACCAAAGACGGAGACCGGATGCTCACTCCCACTGCAAAGACCAAGATGGAACATCAAGACAAATTTCTCGGGTCCAACGGTGGATTTCAAAGTTGTTTTAATGTTTATTTTGGTAGGATAGGCCACACTAGGACTTTTATTTACGTTTCTTGCTTTCTTTTATGCTTTCATCGGTAATAGTTTGCATCATATTCCGCCTAAAACCAAACCACCTATAACACGCCTGAAAACTTACTCATGTAGAGGTCGTGCGTTAGTTTTCTTTGACATACAGATGTCAATTGTCAATGTTTGAGCCATCACTTAATATTATTCATTCACGCAAATGCTAGTTTTTAGTTCACTTAAATGAATAAATACAAGTTGATGGGGTCTTCCTCATACAACCAAAAAAATTGAGAGTAGTCTTTATAAATCAGACACCCATGAATCCCTTCTTAGTCGGTAGGCATACTATGACCCCTTCTACGTCGGGTAAGTGGGAACAGATGATTTATTTTATCTCAACGTCGTGGTCACTAGATAATATCTAGCGACTATGAAGGACTAAAAGATGAGATTTACGGAAATCTATCGACCAAGAGTTCTAACGGTAGAACTAGCCAAGCAGTTGGCTTATCAATTTACGGAAATTGAGTCTTGGTATCGTTTATATAATTCTTGACGGAGATCAATTATATAAATGCATGAGTCTACAAGTTTAAATTCAATTTAAAATAGACTTAAATCACAACGACGAGTTTCTTATATCGTTTTGTTTTTATCTTCTTTTCAGTGTAGAACACGTACAAATTAAAACTACTAATAACAAATGGCTGGTCAAGACCCAATGCCGAGTGCCACGCTAGCACGAGAATCCTGGCTTAAAGCCTTCATGGACTCCATGAATCAGTCTACTAGACTGAAGAATGATGGGTCAAACTTCTCGGACTGGGAGGCAGCATTACGGAATGCTACTATTGCTGACGGAAAGCTCAAGTACTTGGCTGAGCCCATTCCGGCACACCCAGGAACTACGGCTAGAGCTGCCGAAGTTCGCGCTCATAGCGACTTCGTTATGGAAGCGGGTGTGTTAAAGAACGTACTTATCTATGCAATGGAATCCAATTTGCAAAGACGCTTCATTTCCCATAGTGCAAACAATATTTTCACCACGCTCACAAATGAATTCTCGAAAGCTCTGAGAATCGCTTTATATGAGCATACCTGTCGCTTCTTTGACGCGAAACTCCAGAAGGGTCAAGCTGTTAGCCCACATATTCTCAACATGATTGAGAATATCGAGAAACTGGAGGCCTTAAACTGCAAGATCAATGAGAACATAATCGTTGATCGAATAGATCATTCGCTTCATGATGGGTTCGTCTTCTTTAGGGCCAACTATTACATGAACGACGTGAAGAAAACTCCTCATGAGCTCCACTCACTTCTCGTACAGACCGAGAAGGATCTGAAATGGAGTGGGAGCCTGAAGCAGGATGTTCTCATGATCTCCAGTAAAGGTAAAGGTAAAGTGAAAGCTCAAGGCGACCTAGCGGTAGGTAAGCCAAAGTTCAAGAAGTCAGGATTTGCTAAGAGTGGGCCCGGTGAGTCGACCAACTCACAGGGTAAGACAAAAAGCAAGGATATAAGCATGGAATGCCACCATTGCCACAAGACTGAGCATTGGAGGCGCATGTGCCCCGTGTATCGCGAGGACATTAAGGCAGGCCGCGTTACTCCTGTTGGTATGTCTTCTTCTTCTTTTATTCACATGATTGAGATTAACCATGCAAGTTACGGAACTTGGGTACTAGATACTGGATGTGGTTCTCATCTGTGTAATCATGTGCAGGGCCTCCGAAACCTCAAGCTCCTCATAAAGGGTGAGGTTGACCTGCGTGTCGGGAATGGAGCACGAGTTGCTGCAGTCTCGAGGGGAACATACGTGATCCAGCTTCCTAGTGGATTTGAGTTATCGTTGTATAACTGTTATTACGTTCCCAGTTTATCCAAAAACATTATTTCTATTTCTGCACTTGACATACTTGGATTTTCATTTCTAATAGAGAATAATAGCTGTATTTTCTAGTTACACGATATGATTTATGGCAAGGCAGTTTCCATGAATGGAATTTATGTTTTAGATCAAACCACCGAAATATTACACGTGAATAATATGAAGTTAAAGGTTGGTGACAAAGATCAAACCTACCTATGGCACTGCCGTATGGGACATATTAATGAGAAACGCGTAAAACAGCTCACGCAGAATGGAGCTATCTCGGCCTTTGATTTCGAATCATATGACACGTGTGAATCATGTCTCATCGGTAAGATGACTCGTATTTCCTTCAAAGGAGTTGGAATGCGCGCTGCCGACCTATTAGGACTCATACACACGGATGTATGTGGCCCTATGTCGATCAACGCACGAGAAGGCTATAGGTATTTCATCACTTTCACGGATGATTTGAGTAGATATGGCTATGTCTACTTAATGAAACATAAAAGTGAATCCTTTGACAAGTTCAAAGAATACCAAAATCGGGTACAGAACCAACTAGGAAGAAAGATTAAAGCACTACGATCCGATCGTGGTGGCGAATATCTTTCTCATGAGTTTGATCAACACCTTGAAGACTGTGGCATCGTTCTACAGTTGCGTCCACCTGGAACACCACAATTAAATGGTGTGTCCGAACGGAAAAAACGAACTCTACTTGATATGGTTCGATCCATGATGAGTCACACCGTCGTGCATGATTCATTATGGGGCTATGCTCTTCTGTCAGCCGCTCTAATACTTAACTGAAGTCCTTCTAAAGTTGTTTACAAGACTCCATACGAGTTATGGAAGGGAACAGTCCCTAAATTGTCCTTTATTCGGGTTTGGGGTTGTGAAGCTTATGTCAAATGGAGACACGAGGACAAGCTCGGCCCGCCATCGGTCAAGACATACTTTATAGGTTATCCAAAAGAAACTTTTGGTCATTACTTATACTCGCCAACCGAACAACGTGTTTTTGTTGCGGCTAGTGCGAGGTTCTTAGAGAAAGAATTTCTCGAGAACAAGTCGAGTAATAGAACCTTCGATCTATCGGAGATTCAAGAACCAAATACCGAGCAACCATTGGAGGAAGCAGTTCCTTCAAACTCGGCTGCGGTAGATATTCCTGAGGAATGAACCTAGGAGGTCGGGAAGAGTTTTTATTCCTCCGGACAGATACATTGGTATGGTCGAGGAACATGACATAGATGACATCTTACTCCTAGAGGGTAATGAACCAACAACCTATAAAGGTGCCCTGACTAGTTCCGACTCAAAGCTATGGCTAGAAGCTATGCAATCCGAAATGGACTCCATGTATGAGAACAACGTGTGGGATCTTGTGGACCTACCTGCAAAGGTACGCCCCCTCCAATGCAAATGGCTTTACAAGATAAAGCATGCCGTGGAAGGACAATAAGATATTCACAAGGCACGACTAGTTGCTAAAGGTTTCACCAAGTGTCAGGCTTGCACTACAATGAAATTTTTGCACCCGTAGTCATGTTACGTTCCATTCGGATTATCTTAGCGATTGCCGCATTTCATGACTATGAAATCTGGCAGATGGATGTTAAAACCGCCTTCTTAAACGGTTATTTGGAGGAAGAGTTGTACATGGTACAACCCGAAGGTTTTATTGATCCTGAACATCCTAAGAAGGTTTGTAAGCTTAAGCGTTCCATTTATGGACTTAAGCAATAATCACGGAGTTGGAATCATCGTTTCGACCAAGTGATAAAAGAGAATGGTTTCATTCGATTAGTCGAGGAACCATGTCTATATATCAAGTCGAGTGGGAGCAAGATTGTCTTCCTAGTATTGTATGTCGATGACATACTCCTGATTGGGAATAACATACCTCTCTTATCTTCGGTTAAAGCATGGTTGAAAAAGCATTTCCAGATGAAAGATCTGGGAGAGGCACAAAGAATTTTGGGCATCCGTATCTATAGGGATAGATCACGACGGATGTTATCTCTCAGTCAAGAGTCTTATATAGATAAGATTCCAGACAGATTCAGCATGACGAACTCCAAGAACAGGTTCCTTCCTATGGCTACTGGGCTTCACTTGAGCAAGTCTCAAAAAACTAAGACATTGGAAGAGAAAGAGCGCATGAGTCGGATTCCTTACGCTTCGGCTATAGGATCGATCATGTATGCCATGATATGCACACGGCTAGACGTTGCATATGCATTGAGTATGACAAGTCGATTCCAAGCACATCCAGGTGAACAACACTGGATGGTCGTGGAAAACATTCTTAAGTACCTACGGAGGACTAAAGATTGGGGATTGACTTATGGAGGCGACACGAGGCTCTGCGCCACTGGTTACGCAGATGCTAGCTTCCAAACTGATCGAGACGACTCGAAATCTCAGTCTGGATTCGTTTTTACTGTTAATGGCGATGCTGTCAGCTGGAAAAGTTCTAAACAAAGTGTTATAGCAGATTCTACAACTGAGTCCGAGTACTATGCCGCTTCGGAAGCAGCTAAGGAAGCAATATGGATGCGTTAATTCTTATAAGGACTATCAGTAGTGCCTAGTTCGAATGACCCGATACCCGTTTATTGTAACAATAAAGGTGCCAGCTTGCAAGCTAAGGAGCCTAAGTCTAGTAACAAGTCTAGACATGTACAACGGAAAGCTCATCTAATCAGAGATTGCGTGGAGCAAACGAATATATTTATTGATAAGATCGCTACGGATGACAACATAGCAGATCCTCTCACTAAAGCATTACGACGTGATAAGCATGAAGGGCACGTTAATTCCATGGGAATTAAACGTGTTCCTGAGTTGTAGTACTTTTTTATGAATTCATTATGTAATTCATTTTCTTGTGTACTCTATTACAACCGCATCGTTATGATATTTTATGTTTTGTTTTTCATGTGGAATTGTACGACAATTTTGAACACCACAAAGTGAACTGATTAACATTACATCGTTTTTGGTCCTTGATTACCCACTTGAGCTGATAACTCAGGTAATCATTTTGTGACGTTGGTTGATGGTGGGTTCAATGAGCCATAAGTCAAACAGTAGACTAACTAATCACAAAGGCGAGTTATACGGAGATCTCGTAGGACACATCGTGACAACGTTATGGAGTCCTAAATGTTTTATAACATTAGGTGCCAGGTCGTGGATAGGACCTCCATAGTGTTCCTTAGAGTCGATTCTTTTGACTTCCAGCTGTCTCTTGAGATTAAGGCAGATTTTGGGTAACTTTGGTTTCTTTCCCACAGTTGTCCGTAACAGGGGCTAAGAGGATTTTCACTGCGTTATTTCATGCTGCGTTTACATATGCAGGATTCGAGTTGAGGGAAATATCCAAACCCTTATCAGGATTTTATCATTTCTCAGGGCCACTCGAGGAGTAGTAACTGAAATGCATGGCCATGCTCGAATACAGATTCGTTTTATCAGTTAAGTTACTCTCTAGTCGGGGAAACCACTCATGATACAGATCGCTTGTAAAATACGACCTTTGCGAATACGGATTTGCAAATTGTTTTACATCGAGTGGGAGAAATTTGAAAAGGATATGAGAATCGGTTATCGCACCTACACTTGTACGGACAAGTGGGAGTTTGTTGGAGCTGGTGTCCTTCACATGTAGTGTGATAACGTCATTGCACATACACTTGTACGGACAAGTGGGAGATTGTTGGGGCTGGTGTCCTTGACAGTTAGTACAGTGACTTATTAAGTCTCTTAAAGGATCAAAAGGGCATACTTCAATATCATTATCAGTTGATCCACGTTTATCAATAACGGTTGGCTTGCTAGATAAGTTTGACGTTATTGTCATACGGATGGCGGTGAACAACTGGTCCCTATAAGTCACACCTATAGGACACGTTTGAGAGATGTGAAGGTATGAAAATATAGACACATTTATGCTGAATTCGACTAAACAGTTGGTCAGAGTATTGACTATAAAATTAGTCAATGAGATGTTGAGATAATTATTTTTTACGGATTAAATAATTTTAGCTAATATGAATTACATGATTAATTCGTAAATTAAATATAAACGGTTATATTTAATTAAATATTGAATTCGTGTATTAATATAAGCAGTTATATTAATTGAGCTAATTATACAATATCGTAATTTTCTTATCAGACCATTATTAATGTATCGACTGCATTAGTACCTGATAACATGTATACGATTTATAATTAAAACCCGCGGATTATATTTTAGCAATTAGGGTCGAATCACGCATTAGAATAAGGTAAGAGTGGAAAGCCCACGCTCACCCTATGTCTATTTCGGCCGAGTTGATTACAAAAGGAGAGGAATTCTCCTTTTGTCAATTACTAGTAATCATTATTCACAGACTTAGGGTTTTTTAGAGCAGCTTTCTCCCAAAACCTAGATCTCACATCTAAAACTCACAAAACTTCTCCCCATATTGCAAGGCAATTGGAGAGTATTTCTAGCACACGTGGCATCATCTCAGACGGATCTTGGGTGCAAGTTATAGGAGGGAATCTCCTTTGATTCCTGTTCTTAGGTCATTCGCGCTAGGACCTAAGGTTGTGCATCCTTTCTTTTCGTTTTATGTTTTTCATCTTATGACGATATTCACATGTAAATTCTCGTTATAATCCTGTAACTTTAAGGGTGAATATACGGAAATTCCCCACATAAACTGGTCTCCTGCGTGCACTCATTTGACTAGTTTCATAATTAAATTGTTTATGGGTGAACTTCGTCGCAAAGACGACTAAAATGCAAATCTTATGACATTACTACCGTGAGTCCCTTCATCCTAACATATTATAGAAATTAGCTATGCATAATTGTGGGATCTAAACTAACAATAACAATAATAACGAAATTCAACATGATTAATAAAGACAAATTACTAGAAATCATAAAACGAATATTATAATAACGAAAAAGATTAAATAAAGGAATTACAATAACTGCGGTAAGGTTGAACGGAATCCAAATGCTTGAAGTATGAACCAAACTTGAGAAATGTAAAATAAACTAAAGTAAAAAGTGCTTAGATCTGAAAATGATAAAGAAAATGCTAAAAGTGCAAACGTGTATGACTAAGTATGAAGGAAATGAAAACAGAATAGTAAAAAGTGAATAGTGATTAGTTTGCTAACCTAATACTTGAATAGGGATTAGGTTAACTCCTTAATCACTAAACCTAAAACGAGAAAAAGGCATATCCGGTACAGATAAGTGAGTTGCTCGATCGAGTGACTGAACCACTCGATCGAGTAGTTGTTCTTCAGAATGTACTCGATCGAGTAACTTCGAACAGGCATCTGCTCGGTCGAGTAACCTAGAGATGCTCGAGGACTTGGTCCTTCCTGCAGACTCCTCGATCGAGTATCCAGTACCTCGATCGAGGCTTTCTCCTTCTGCATCCACTCGATCGAGCTCTAGTGATTGCTCGATCGAGTAACTGACGGACAACTTGCTTCTTTTTTCGATTCTTTTTGCTTTTGTCCTTCTTCCTTGCCTTGGTTACCGTTCCTTTAAGCTCGGTACTGCACATTTGGGGTTATGGGACTTCTTGACTTGTTCCATCTTTTAAAAGGGCCTAATTTAGACGAGAAAAACTTGGTTTCTTCAACTTTTGTATAATTCCTGCAAAACAACAAGAAATACACCAGGAGAAGAAAATAAAAGGGGCAAAATGCGTGCTAAATGATGCCAAAAAAGTATATAAAATAAGCACGCATCAATAATGTTGACATACCGGTCAAGATAAGGCTAGGAGATACTATAATTTATATATACATTCTCTTTAATTATTTAGTTACTTTTTTTTATTCTAATAAAAAGAAAAACATTTTTTACGAGCCAAAAGTTCAGCATTATATTATAAACTTTGTAACACATTACTAGAGATCTAGAGGTCGTCACCTAATAACCAAGATGATCACAGATAATACAAGTAAATCCCCCACGGCTTTCATCAACGTGAACAGGGGCATCACAATAAACTGTGTCAACCTAAAATAAGAGGAATCCAAAAGCTATAAACATATGAAAGAATAAAAAAGATTGTTGAAATTTCGGTTAATTTAAGTAAATTTTTATCTCTCAATAAAAAACGAAACAAAATAATGTGCCCTAACTCTTTATTTTCTTCTTCTTATTTTTAAGTGCCAAGTAGCTTACATGAACATCCATTTTTAAAGCTCTCTAATTATATAAACTAGTTTTAACCCGTGCAAAATTGCACGGGATTAAAGGTATGAATTACGAAAATAAAATTTCACATAATTATACTTTTAAATATTAATAATATTCAACGTTCATAGCTTATAAATTATCTAATTAAGTTATAAATATTGATTTTTTTACTTTTGTAATTACATTACATACATATCTAATAAAGTTAGAGAGTGTATTAATTATCTATTAAAATTACGTAATTTTGTTAAATATAATACATAGTAAAGTTAGAGAATCAATATATAAATTATCTAGTAAAATTATAACTTTGTTAAATGTAAAACCCCTCGTCGCAGCGGAAATAAAACATACAAAACATGCCAAAATCTAAGTGGAATTTAAACTTTAACATGCAAGATAAAACGAGGTGAATTAAAACTTAAACTGAACAACTGAAGTAAACAGAAATAGATAAGTATAACTGTCCAAGTACTGAAAGTAAATATATACAACAGCCTGGGATGGAACATCCCTACAGGCACTCAAAACCCAAATCAAAAGTCTAGAGTCTAGCTAACGCATATGTGTAAGTCAAAATCGATGAATAGGATCATCGCTCGCTAGCTCCATGTGAACCCCTCTGCCAACTTGTCATGTACCTACATACATGTAAACATGTACGCCACAATCAGTGGGGAGTGACTAGAGTTCTCCTAGCCACCTTTTGTAACGACACGTAACACTTAAACATACAATACACTCCAACATATATAAACATGTGAAGCATATAAATCTCAATATTGGTATCTCGTATCATCATGTAATTATGATGCAAGGCTCTCAACCAACTTCGGAAACTATTTGGAAGGAGAGCCAGTTTCCCTTCCGGTTGCCCGGCCGGGGGGTCTTTCAGTCCAAACCATTTACGAAACCAATTAAAGAGTCATCCAATGCCTTGGATGAACAATTAATACTATAATCAATGTAATATAACCATCACAATCAACAGCAAGTATAAAGGTTCAGCGGTCAACTTAAGACATAACCTAAATACCAAATATACAGCAAGTATAAAGGTTCAGCGATCAACTTAAGAAATAACCTAGATACTTCTTCACTTTCACAAACAAGGACTCAGAGGCCAACTTAAGGCATAGACCTTGATAACAAATATTCAACAAGTATAAAGGTTCAGAGGCGACATCTTAACGCATAACCTAGATACCAATCATTCAGCAAGTATAAAGGTTCAGAGGCGACATCTTAACGCATAACCTAGATACCAAATTCACAAGCAAGGACTCAGAGGTCAACTTAAGGCATAGACCTGCTAAACAACAAGACACTAGACTCAGAGGCGACAACTCAACGCATGGACTAGCACCCAATAAGTAAAGAACACAGAGGCCAACTTAAGGCATACCCCTGACACGACAACCATACACATATAGGGCTCAGAGGCCAGCTTAAGGCATACCCTTTTATATGACAACTAGCTCACGTATTAAGCTCAGAGGCCAGCTTAAGGCATACCTTAATACGCATCAATACAATATCATCCAACTACATTAACTAAACCTTGAGTTCTTATCTTTTATACTTCTAACCAACACTTAATTGATCCCGGGAACTAAGTTGAGGGAGAGTCGGTTTCCCTTTCGGTTACCCGACCGGGGGGTCTCTATCCTCTCTCCATTCCCGAACCCAATATAGTGTCGCCCATCCTCCGGGGACCTCAAACACACATACAAAGTACACGGGACGAATCTCAAACAAGACCGATCAACCAATCAAAAGATAACTCGATTTAAAGTAAACAGGGGCTCCCAGCCGGTCAGGGGCAGGCGGCCGGCTGACCGTCTGGCAACCCAGCTCCCTACGATTTCTTAAAAACGAAAACAATGAAAAAGGGCCTTCAGCCGGTCGGCAGGCAGCCGGCCTACCGGCTGGGGAACCCATTTCCTCCAACTTTGTTTTACGTAACACAATACAAAGGGGCTCCCAGCCGGTCAGCAGGCAGCCGGCCTACCGGCTGGGCACCCAACACCCTATATTTCAAAGCACGAAAAAGGCACCAATAAACACTCCCAGCCGGTCGACCGGCGGCCGGTCGGTCGACCGGCTCAGGATTCCTGAGCGCAAAATCGCAAATTACAGTGGTTTACAAAATCGACCAAATCGATACTAATTCTCCAAATTCGCAACATCAATATACTACCCAGCATATAAACCACATATAGGATGTATAAGCAAGCAACAAACTCATCAATAAGGTCATATTACGATCATACTTAGTATCCGTCTTAAGCATGAAAATCTGAAAAATGAACTTATAAGCATGTGAATCATAACCTAAGCATATAACCATCATATATGAACAATCCTAACATGTTTCTAAGTCCCAACAACAACAACAATATGCAAAATCAGACATTTTCCACATTAAAACCATGAAACATGCTATTATAACAAATAAAGGCCGAGCTTCTCATTATCGTCACCTCTAAAGCGATTATGCCCCTAGCTCCTCTTCAATCACGACACTTGCCACCTCGGGATCTCCTAAACCCTCTCCTACAACATGAAAAACGATTATTAGAAGCTAGAAACGGAATTTACCAAAAACAATCCCTTTTTCAAGTTGAACGAAACTGAAATTGAAAGAGACGGATGACTTGGAAATTTCGCGAGGATTTCAGAAATGTATAACATACCTTGCTTTGGAATTCGGATGATCTCTGAAAATCGATTTAAAGATTGAAAAGTTGAAGGAGAAATGAGAAAGAGAAGTATCAGTTTTCTTATTTTGAGGAAATGCAATGTGTTGACCTAAGGGAGGGGATTAGGGTTAAGTAGTCCTTTCCGTTAAATGAAACGGGTTACAAGATGTGAACGGGTTTTATGAGTCGGGTTTAACTTGCCAAGTTATTACGTCTTAAGGACTTAAGGTTCTTAAGACGGATCTTAACGGGACCTTTTAAAATAACTTAACAATAAATATTAAAAATATTATTTTATTCCGTAAAATAATTTAAAACCTTTAAAATATAATTCCAAAAATACGGGATGTTACATAAATCTCTAGATTTCCGCTCTAAAATTAATGTAACATTTTTATTAAGCGTAAATATGAAAAGAAGAAACTGATATAAATTATTCATAAATCGTTAAGTAATATTTACGTTCAAAACATAAACGTAAATTTTATGTACGAAACATAAACATTGACGGATTTTAATAATTAATTGAATTTTCTTAGCTGTGGGTCTCACCTTTATTGTTTTAAAAAAAATTAAAAAAAACTTATTTGATGACATGGCTTCACGAAATTGCTTAAAATGTTATTGTATTTATATAGAGAAGATTTTCTTAGCCGTGGATCTCACCTTTATTGTTTTAAAAAAAATTAAAAAAAACTTATTTGATGATATGGCTTCACAAAATTGCTTAAAATGTTATTGTATTTATATAGATAAGATATGTGGAAATATTAAAACAAAGCAGATAAAATGATGGAATATAAAATGAGAAATTGTACTATAAGATTGCAGTATAATGCAATTATTTTGAAAGAACATTAATTTTCTTTAAATTATTTTTAAAAATAGTAATTTTCTAATATAAAACAATAATTATTTATCATAAGGTTATTATATTTTATCTGTGGTATCATCAGACCCGGCTCGTATGGGTGATCAACCCGTGCGGTTGCACTGGGCCCCCAAAAATTTGGGGCCCAATTCTGTAAAAGAAGAGAAACCTTATATATACTTTGAGACAAATAGATTTAGTAGAATGATTATGGCTTAGTGGTATAAGTGTCAATGTTTTAGGGAAGTCACCCGAGTTCGAATCCTTGTGTAAACATTTTTTTTTCCTTTTTTACTTGTGAGTCCACTATTCATCCTTTTAATAAATATTTTAATTCTAATATTTACAAATTCTCGTGATGGTCGATATTATTTATGTTTGTTGAAATTTTCTCTCCGATGATTAAAATAATAAATGAAATTGCAAATTTCCTTTAAGATGAAAAATGTAAAGAAAAAATGATGGAATATGGTGTCAAAAGGATTTAAACTATACTAATTTAGGGCCTTCATAAAATCTCGCACAGGGCCTCCAAAATCTCCCAGACGGCCCTGGGTATCATACAACGGTTGCTGATATAGAGTATAAAATGACTTTGTATTACGATTGCTGATATAGAGTATAAAATGAGTTTGTATTAGTGTATTACGATAAGCTAAAGGAATGACATAGTTAGTGAATTGTAGATTAGACAAAATGAGAATTAAATTAAGAAAAGGTAGAGATCTATTGGTGGGAAGCCTGTAGGAAATCTCTGTCACGGATCTGGAACCCTTTAGTACAGAAGCACCGTAATGGGTTCACATGCATATAAAAAAGTACAACTACAAAGGTATAATACTAACCACGCACCAAAAGTCACCTAAATATTAGTGTTAAAGGCTCTCAAAGTTTGCAAGGCGGATTTTTATAGAGCACGGGTGATTCGTGGAATCTCATTTTACCCTATGCTTCTCATTATCTCATATTCTCCTTGTCATACTACTCTCCTCACCTTAATCACCATTATTCATTTTATATACGGAGTATAAAAGAAGAATGTACAAATACTGACGTGGCATAACAATATTTCAAAAATTTCATTTTAAAGTATTATCATTCACTTTTGGTTTATTTGTGTTAAAACACAATAATAAGGCCATGTTCTTTCTGACTTATTTTCAGCTCGTTTCAGTTCAGTTCAGCTCAGCTCTATTCAGTTCAGTTCAGTTCAGTTCAGCTCAGTTCAGTTCAGCTCAGCTCTATTCAGTTCAGTTCAGTTCAGTTCAGCTCAATTCAGTTCAGCTCAGCTTCATTTAATTCATTTCAGTTCAGTTCAGCTCGACTAGAGATGGCAATGGATCCCGGATCCTACCCAGATCCACCAGACCCTATACCCAAGGGTAGGATATGGATCCCATTATTTTAGATCCTTAGGATCTGGATCGGATCCATATCCTCATACAAGTACGAGGGTCGGATCTGGATCACACCACCAAGATCCAGATCCTACCCTTGGACCCTCTTTTAATTTTTATATGTGTAATTTTTGGATAGATTCGACCCTTCAGAGGTATATCATGGAAACAAGCAATGAAGTATTATTGTTTATTTTGTTTGGACAATTTGTTTTATTATGACTTGTTGGAATTATAATTATTTTTTGGTTTGTAAACCTTATTTGTAAGTTGCTACATGACTTTTTAATACTTTGTTCACTCTTTTTATTTTTTTTAGACTATGATTTTTAAACCAGTGAAGTTAATAGAGGGTAATTCGACAAAAACATCGTCTCTAATTGACAAGTTAAAGTGAAATAGTGTATAATAGTGACTTGGTGCGGTTTCATTTGAATGTTTCGTTGAAGATTGACGGATCTGGATTTTATCCAGATCCTACCCAGATCCTTAGGATGCGGATATGGATCTACAAATTTCGGACCCTGAGGATAAGGGTAGGATCTGGATATACCATTTTAAAATGGATTTGGATCTGGATCCTATAGGATCCTGTCCAGATCCTACCCATTGCCATCTCTAAGCTCGACTTTATTAAGTACATCCCACATTATTATTATTATTATTATTATTATTATTATTATTATTATTAATTATTATTATTATTATTATTATTTGTTGTTATTATTATTATTATTATTATATTTATTTATTTATTATTCTATTTATTATTATTATTAATTAATAATTATGATTATGATTATTATTGTTATCATCTTGATGTGTTTCATCTTTGAGGTCATTATGGACATCGAGATCGCACCTTTTTTTTTCAATTTCTTTTCGAACTTTGTCCACGAATTTCTTCCGTTCTTTATCATCCATGTTTGAATATGTTCTTCCTTGAATACTTTGATGTTGTATAACTGGAATACCAGGTTTATGCATCTGAACGAAATTATGAAGTGTAAAAGCGGATACGATAATTGACATTTGATATTTCGTTGTCATTTGTGGCATGTTTTTTAACACCTTCCACCTTCTATTCAGCTGACCAAACGCCATTTCAACCGTCAACCTCAAAGATGAATGTCGATAATTAAAATGTTCAAATATTTCGCTCGGATGTGCATGCTTATATTCAGGCACATGGTTTCTTACATTTGGATGGCTAATAGGAGACAAATACCCAAGTGTATTCGGGTATCCCGAATCCACCAGATAATAATTACCTATAAATGTTTATATATAAATATAATTAATGTTTAGATAATAAAAAAAATGAAATACATGCCACATTTACCACATTTAGACGTAAAATGTTTAGATAATAAAAAAAAAAAAATTATGTTAATTAGACGTAAAATATTTAAATGTTACTTTTGTTAATTTTAAAACACAAGAAAAGAAAAAAACAAAGTCCATTAGAGTTTACTAAAAAAAAAATACTTAAAAATTAATATTTTTTTAATATAATTGTTTTTTAAAAAATCACAAATTTGTATTAATCAAATAGTTTTTATATTATTATTATTATTTAGTATACTTTAATTAAACTTAAGTTGTTTCTATTAATTTTAGCTTCATTCAGCTCAGTTCAGTTCAACTCGATTAAATTCAGTTCAACTCAGCTCGATTCAGTTCAGCTCAGCTCAGTTCAGTTCAGTTCAGTTCAGCTCAGCTCGATTCAGTTCAGCTCAGCTCAGTTCAGTTCAGTTCAGTTCAGCTCAGCCTCATTCAGTTCAGCTCAGTTCAGTTCAGCTCTAAAAAGCCAGAAAGAACAGGGTCTAAGAGTAAAGGGCAAAATTTAATTAAATAATTAAACCTAAACCTAATAACTACAAAGCCGTCTTAATTATATTGTTCAATTTAACATTGCTATATTAATTAGGAGTAATTAACACGCGTCTCCTCTTGGACTACATTCTTCGAGAAATTTTTTTTCTAGTACTAAAACTTCCTTTATTGGAAAGTAATAAATTTCCAGTTTTTAATTCACAAATTCTTGTTTCAGACCGTCACTTTTGGTCTGAAATAATAAAACGGGATTTTGTAACTATTTTACAGCCAAATGTAACCACGATAGTATGGTCAATGTTACAGCTTATGATAACTTGTTTGTAAATAATGGTTACTTTTGGCTGTAAACTGGTTATAAAATCCCGTCTTATTATTTCAGACCAAAATTGTGGTCTGAAGCAAGACCCACTGTTTTTAATTATATTTTACGCTTTTAATGTTATACGTCAAATTTTTAATGTCAATTTGTTCTTATATATCTTATGGAGGTACTTTTTTTTATTTTTATTTAAGTATTTACATATACACCACATATTATTAGTATATCTAACAACTTTAATTAATCATTCCTCGTCAAAATTAAAATTGAACAACCTGTAAATTTATACGGGTGTTACGCTAGTTCTTATTTAAAATCAACGTATAAGTCTTAACATATTTTATTCGTTTAGTACAGAGGCGGATAATTGAACATCCTAAATACACCGTTATACGCGACCATCAGACTTCTTAATACTTTTTAGCATGGTGCACTTCGTACCCGTCTCATTGTGAGTAAGCATCATTTTCACTTAAAAAAAATGAAGATCCATTATTTTTCAACTGTTCGGACTAAAGATATATTCGTTTAGTTGATTCTAGATTTTTTTGGAATATAAAGAAAGTAAATTAATGGGTTTGGAATATATATAATATAATAATGTTTATGGGAGAGAAAATTGAGAGAAAAAACTCAACAAGGATGTTATAAAATTGCAAAGAGGTTTACCAAGTATATATATGTAGCGAGTGTGCATGTTTCCTCTTATGAATAATAAAAGGCATGCTCTTTGTTGTACCCTCCAAATTTTTGATTTTCTATGGTGTACACCTTCATTTTTGAAATTTTATGGTATTCACCCCTGAAATCTATTTATTAGTCTATATGATGACTCTATTTATAATTTTTGCTGTCTTAGTTTCTTAATACGTGTTTTAAATTGCTTATTTGACATTTCAACGACTCGATAACCTACTCATTTATTTATTAATTCGTCTAATTACCCATTAATCCACCAAATAGTATACGAATCTAATTAAAATTTTATCAAATCTCCATTATTGTTTCCTAAATCATACCTAAAGTTTTTAATAACTTGTGCTGATTAAAAGTGATTTATAATACTTTTCACATGCAATGATTGGACAGTAATGAGTCACAATAGATGTTGAACTACGAAATATTGATAGTGATAAACTTAACGCGACGGACGTCATGATAGAGAAATTAAGTAAGACATTTAATTGTACAAGTAAAATATAAATAGGGGTTAATTTATAAACAATACCAATATAAGGACCAATTTTCTTAATCAGTACTTATATAATTGATAATTAGTAATCAATACCAAAATATTAATTTTTTTCTACGATAGGTACCAAGTCACGTGAAAATCCCACGCTAACCTACTCGAAGAGGTCCAAAAAGCCATTATTCAAATACAAACCGCTACTCACCCAGCTCCAAAATCATTCTCTTAGATAAAAGCATCTTTTAACGTAGGGAACAAATAGAGCAAGAAGGCGACTTGTAATCTAACGTAGAACAAATTTAATATCTTGGTACTGATTACTAATTATTGATTATGTAAAAGAAGATTAAAATTGGTAGTGTTTATCAATTTTTCCTATAAATAATGTAACGGTATAAAATAAAAATTGAAAAACTCGAGGATAAACCATATAATATCCTTTTATAAAAATAAATATGAAAAGACCAAAAACAATATATTAATCGTGTATATATATATATATATATATATATATATATATAGATTTAGGATCGGGTGAGAACGATTATACGGTGCATACGGTGAGAACGAGTCACGTCTGTTGGATTAAAACACAATCAACGGTTAAGAAGTACCCACAACCTACATTCTAGATAGATTTTTTGAGGGAGTAGATAATTTTTTTTTTACCTTTTTACATAAAATTAGATACATTTTTTTACGAGATAAATACTTTTTTTTTAACCTTTTTACATAACCCTATATACATTTTTTTGACGGAATAGATACATTTTTTTTACTTTTTTACATAAACCTAGATACATTTTTTGACGGAGTAGATACATTTTTTTTTTTACTTTTTTACATAAACCTAGATACATTTTTTGAAGGAGTAGATACATTTTTTTTTTACTTTTTTACATAAACCTCGATATATCTTTTGAAGTAGGAGATACATTTTTTTTTACTTTTTTACGTAAACCTAGATACATTTTTTGACGAAGTAGATACATTTTTTTACTTTTTTTACATAAACGTAGATACATTTTTTGAATGAGTAGATACATTTTTTTTACTTTTTTACGTAAACCTAGATACATTTTTTGAAGGAGTAGATCCATTTTTTTTTTTACTTTTTTACGTAAACCTAGATACATTTTTTGACGGAGTAGATACATTTTTTTTTACTTTTTTTTACATAAACCTAGATACATTTTTTGATGGGTAGATACATTTTTTATACTTTTTTTTACATAAACCTAATACATTTTTTTGAAGTAGTACATACATTTTTTTTTACTTTTTTTACGTAAAATTAGATATATTTTTTTGACGAAATAGAAGACTACGGACTATGGACTACGGTCTTGGCTAATTCAAGAAACCTTTGGCCTTCAAGCTCTCAACAGTCTCCCTGATCGCTTCATCAAGAGGTGTGAACTCAAGGCCGAGGTCAATCAGTCTCTTGGCTGCATCTTTGCAAGGTACCAGGCCTGGTTGAGTTTCCCCCAGAACCTGTGAGATTAGCAAATTATTTAGACACCGTCACCGTGATCATAGATTTATAACTCTGAAACGACATGCTTCAAATGGGTGTAGGGCGGAAGTCGGAACAAGGATGAAATCAGGGAGGCAAACCTGTGAATGGGATACTAGGGGTATATGTAGAAAGACAGTCAACAGCTCCTAGAAATGTTCCACGCGGAAACCGTCACCTAAACATATATTATATAGCGATTAATAACCCCTATTCTAGAATAGTAAGGATTCTAAATATAGTAACTTTCTAAAAGTGGTAAGTTTCCTATAATAGAAACTTTCCCGAAATAGCAAACTTGCCCCTAGACGACAAATTACACAGTCTCATATACGAATAATAATACTCAATAATAATTTAGTACTAGTAGTAATATCAATAATAATAATAATAATAATAATAATAATAATAATAACAATTATTAATAAAAATAATATACTAATCATGAACTAATGATAAACTAATGATTACATAACAATAAATTTAGAATTGAACACGAGAAGTACAAACAGCAACAAACACGACTCGAAAACAACAGCCCAAACAACAACCAATCCCTCACGACATCGGCCCACTTCGCAGCCTCCTCTACGCCCTTCTACGGCCTGCACTTCCACCACGCAACCATGGTTGAGACCCCTGACCCGCGGTGTAACTACTACCCCTGACCATGACACCGTCCTTGTCCCAACCAGCCCTCAAAACAAGTCCCAACACCCACTGGTCACCAACGGCAGTCCTATGTTCCTACACTTACCCGTGTCACACCCCCTGCAACCGCCCCTTTAGCCACCTGCCAACACCACCCCCACCTCAACCAACCTCCTCCCTTGACACCACACAACACCCCCTGCCCCCTGGAGCCAATTCCCAGCCTTCGACACCATCCAACCTCCAGAAATAGCCGGTCCAAAACAACCCTCAGAACCCCCTGTTCCCGCAACCCATTGTTACTCTGTTTCCTACCCCGTTCCCCTCCGCCTTATACGACCACCACTGACCCTTCTAACACCACCAGCATGCCCCAAAAACACCCCTCCATCTCTACCCATGACCCACGACAAGAATTAACTCAGAAACGTAATTAATTAACACATAACACGACACAGCCATATAACACAAAACCGATTATGAAAACGCATTCCATGGACATTTACGGTGGTTGTTGCAGCAGGTACGGTGGCCCCATGGTGATTACAAGATGATAAGATTATTATTCATACAACAAAGATAACATACCACAAGGTTACTCATCGTCGAAGGGCTGGAAGTACAAAAAAATATGACGTTAAACTTACCTATACAAGCAGGCTGTTCACGTTAAGTTTTCACGACCTCCTGTTCTCCTGAATCTCACGGTGGTTATAGTGTAGGGTTTAGGGTGTAGCAGGGGTGGGAAGGCAGACGGAGTGTAGGAGGGTAAGTAGGGTTGTATGTTGCGTTGATGGAGGCAGCCTTCACTTGTCGATGAAGGCAGATGTCAGGCGTGGGAATTAGGGTTTAGTTTTAGGTTTTGTTTTTGGCGTGGGGATATATGGAGTCCATACTTCTGGGTCGGGTTTATACTTATGGGTCAAAGCTTTCGCAAGTACGGTTTTCTCATAAAAATAAATAAATCGATCATAGACCCAGACCCATCACGCAAATCAACACGTTATATAAACTCTCGACTCGTGACAACATATATATTATAACACTAGCAAATATGTGTCGAATAAAATACAATTAGACATCGTCTCGATAATAAATATCAAACAACTAATTTTTATGAATTAAGAAAATACGGGGTATTACAGTCTCCCCCCCTTAAAATGAACTTCGTCCCGAAGTTCACCATCTTATAACTGTAACGAAACACGTAGCAAGCCTGAACAATCACCTGTAACACTTAAGAACGTGGGATGTTACATTCTACCCTCCTTAAGAAAACTTTGTCCCCAAAGTTTAACATACCACAGACACACAGGACACGTAATTATCCCCGGCAAAAGCATAATTTTTGTAACAGGGTTATCAAGTATATTCAAACAATCTCGACGCCTAAATCAAGAGATTTTACAATCTTATCCTCCTTAAAATACGGTTACGTCCCCGTAACCTCATTATACAAATTCCAACTCGCTACTCCGTCGTACTCATCGTCGCATCTAAGACTACAGACAAGGGGTGAGTGAACTGGTGGAATAAAACCGCAATTCAACACTTGCATTTCAAATACTTTGGCAGCAAAGTCACCGAACTAGTAGATGCCATTAATACAAAGATACCTTCCAGAAGCATAAGGCGTCTCAAAGAGCTGGACACCGTGACTTAATTATTGATGCATTGGATATGGCTGAGGCTGAAGTTTTGCGTATAACTGAACATGAGATAATGGCTTATTTTAGTAAGTAAATCCCAGCCTATAATTGGACTTTAATCCAATGGTTTGTAGATGTTCTCACCGAATGCACCGAATAGTCGTTCTCACCGGATCTTGACTCTATATATATATATATATATATATATATATATATATATATATATATATATATATATATATATATATATACATATATACATATATATATACATATAAATATATTTAGGGGTTTAATACTTAGACGATCCAAAAGAAGTGGTCGCGATAATTAAATTGTAACCCAATTTTACTCTTAATCTCACCTTATTTATCTTAACCTACTTTCACCCTGCCTGGCAGAATGTCACGACCTAGCTCATCAACTCAATCATTTTTTCCACTATCCAACATTTCCAAGCATTTATCATATTTTTAATCCAAATACAATGGGGCTAGAAGAGGAGGACAATGTGGTGTTGGACGTAGCAAGGGAGGCCGTCGGTGAAAGTGATGGCAACGACCTTGTTGCTTACAATGCCCCAAAGTTCAAGGTTAATTATGGCCGATAAGTCAGGCCCATTCGGTCGTGTAATGCGTGTGACACCCTATATAAGGGGTGGTGCGTTTTTCTTATTCAATATTCAATTATCAAATAAAAAGTTATCAATTTATAAGTTTACTTTATTTCCGGTTTATCGAGTGTTCATCCAAACTCGTTACTGTTTGACGCGTTTTCAGACTTTAACATCGAGTTATAATCTATAGGTCTACATTATAAGTCACCATTGTTTGAGTTATATGTCTAGTTCAAGCAAATATCTGAAGGTTTTTTTCGTAATCACATTCATACAATCATAACCGTCACAATTACATTCATACAATCATACAATCTTTACCATACAATCATACAATCCACGAAAGGCTTAGGGTTTCACGTTTACTGTGTTCACAACCGTGTGGTATTGGTTCGGCGTAGTTTTCTTGTTATTAGGATTAATATCATTAGTGGTATCAAAGCTTCGACTCTTGATTTCCTCAAAACTAGACGGTCTTGAGGAGTTGCAATTATGAATTTTGACGATCTGAATTTTATTGACAACTTGAGGAATGCGTTCGAGAGGCTACCACCCGAAACGAGTGGGCAGTTGATGCCAATTGAGGGGCGAGTTGGTTTGTCCAGTTGACGAGTTCAAGAAGCGGTGATACCAGAATTTGTGCGAGGCACAGATTTAGAAGACTACTTGGAATGGGAACGTAAGATTGATCGTATGTTCGACTTGAAGGACATAGACGATCACAAGAGATGCAAATATGCTATATTACGGTTAAGTAAAGGAGCTTCGTTGTGGTTTGAGAGTATAAAGGCTCAACGTGCGAGAGCGGGAAAGGAAAAGATTTCGTCTTGGGATGCTCTTAAGCGAAAACTCAGAAAACGCTATGTACCACCATCTTATAAACTTACCCTATATTGTAAAATTTCTGATTTAGTTCAAGGAAGGATGACGGTGAGCGAATACATTGATGAGTTTGAGAAACTTTCTTTAATGGTAGAGATAGAAGAGAATGAGGAGCACAAGATGGCGATATTCTTGAAATTATTGAGCAAAAACATCGTCCATACAATAGAGTTACAAATTTATTCTAATTTTGATACTCTTTGTGGATTAAGTTTGAAGGTAAAGGCGCAAGGGAGGTCAAGGTTTGGTGTGAGCGACTAGGGTAGGACAAACACGTGGTCGAAGGCAGATACGTCAAAGTCTAGCACTTCCTTAAGTGGTGTATAGGTGGCGGGAAAGATTAGTTGGACTCCTAGTATGACTCAAACTCCTAAAGCAACTATAAATTCCAAAGTGACGAGTCTATCCATGGTAAGGTGTTTTAAGTGTCAAGGGTTTGGACACTTCAAGAATGCTTGCCCGAAGAAAAGAGTGATTATGTTGAGGGAGGCTATGTCGTGTAGGGAGGAGTTAAAGGAGCAAGAGAAGGAAGAGATGGTCGGAGGAGTGTTGAACATGGAAGAGAGCGATGAGAAAGGGAGGGTTTGTTTGGACAGAAGCGGCCCAGAATGTGTTTGAGGTAATTAAATAGAAGCTTTGTGAGACTCCGGTTTTAGCATTGCCGGATTTTTATCAACCGTTTGAGGTGGAGTGTGATGCGAGTGGAGTGGGGATTGGGGAGGTTCTCATCCAAGGCAAACGGCCCATTGCCAATTTCTCTGATAAGTTGGGAGGAGCAATGTTTGATTATTCCCCATAAAATATGGAGTTCTATGCGATCGTGAGAGCCTTTACGTATCGGAGTCATTATCTGAGATACATTTTGATCATGAGTCCCTGAAATACATCCATGGGCAACAGAAATTAAACCCAAGACATGCTAAATGGGTTGAATTTTTACAGTCCTTTCACTTTTCGTCGAAGCTCAAGTATGGGAAGAGCAACGTTGTAGCCGACACACTATCTCACAGGTATACTTTATTATCTACTCTTGGTGTATGCTTGCTAGGTTGAAGGTGTAACATCCCGTATTTTCGTAAGACAATATTTTAATATGTTAAAGTGTTTTTCGGAATATAATAATATTTTATTAATAAGTCGTAAGTTTTGTTTTAAATTTTCCGTTAAGTTCCGTCTTAAGATTATCTTTAATCTTAAGATGTTGTCTCGCTTGGCGTTTTCCCGACTTGAGTTTTCGCTTCACTTAAATAAAATAAACCCGACTCAAGTATATAAAAGACACTTAACCTATTTCATCCATCGACATCCCATTTGTTCACAAAACTCATTTACAGTAAACTCAAACACCATTTTCTCTCTTCTTTAAGAAACTTCAAGAGATCATCTCAAACCCTTCCTCAACTCGTATCAAGGTAAATTTTATATTTTCGGAATCCTCTCGAGATTTGTGATCTTTCTATCACTTTCAATTTCCGTTTCGTCGAGTTCCGTTTTTGGGCTGTTTTGCCCTAATTCGTGTTTAGGCACTTAATTCCCGTTTTTATGGTTGTAGGAGTTGGATTAAAAGATCCCGAGGTCGACTCATACGTGGTGGAGGAAGACTTTGGAGCTTAAACCGCTTAAAGATGACCATTAAGAGTACCTCGACCTATACTGGTAAATTAGCACATTTTGTGATTGTTTGTGGTGTTCATTATGAGATTATGAGTTTATATTGAAGTATGAACTTAGGAACATGTTAGGAATCTGTTTTACATGTTGGTTATATGATTTAGTTGATGTTCATGAAAATCCACATGTCTCATATGTTCATTTTCAGTTTTTGAGAAATTGCGACGGATACAATGAATTGATGCTAAGTGGGTTTCTTGTGTTGATTTAATGCTTGAATATGTTTCATATGTATGTTATTATGCTGGGCAAATCATTGTTGTTGCAAATTATAAGTTTGGTATCGATTTGTAAGAGTTTGTATCATTGTCGAAATACACGATTTTGTGCTCAGGGACTCTGAGCCGGTCGGCCGACCGGCAGCCGGCCGACCGGCTGGGAGCCCTTCTTATTGTCCTTCGTTGTTTTAAGAAAATTTGGTACAGGGGTGCTCCTTATAGTGTTGATTTCACGCGTAAAAAGTAGGGGAAGCTAGGGAGAAATGTCTCCCAGCCGGGTGGCCGGCGGTCGGTCGACCGGCTCGGGACCCCTTCCCATTATTTTTTAGTTTTTTTAAAGGTTTTATGTGGATGGGGCTGTCAGACGGCTGGCCGGCAGCCTGCCTCTGACCGGCTGAGAGTCCCATTGCACTTAAAATCGTATTTAACTTTTGATCGGCTTGTCCGATTTGCTTGAGACTTGTTTCGTATGCTTCGTATGTATGTTTGAGGTCCCCGAGGTTCGGGCGACACTATATTGGGTCTGGGAATGGAATGAGGATAGAGACCCCCCGGTCGGGCAACCGAAAGGGAAACCGGCTCTCCCCAGCTTAGTTCCTGTGGTCAATTCAGTGTGTTTAGAGGTCAGTAAAGTTAGGACTAAGCACTTGGTTGTAGTACATATTGGAATAAGTCTGAGTTGGAACCGCTAGAGTACGATATGTACTGATGTTTGATGCGTGTTAAGGTATGATCTGAGTTGGGATCCTCTAGTTTGACATGTTAGTGTTTGTGGCGTGGCGGACATGTCCGAGTTGGGACCTCTGGACCGTCACGTGTATGGATGATGCAGTAGGAGATGTCTGAGTTGGGACCTCTGTCCTTCCGTGAGTTTGTATGACCGTGGTGAATTGAATCTGAGTTGGGATTTGATCCGCTACGAAGGGTAATGGTTTTGACTGAGTTGCGCTATGAACCATTATTAGCTGATTGGTATCCATTCGTGCCTGGGTTGCAGCTACAGATGTATGCTTGCTGATTTGTGTACCAAGTTTACCGGAGGTGGGGTATGACTTGGACACTGTTGATTGTGTTTAGTTCTGACCTAAGTTAGGGTTAGTTCTAGATACTGTTGATTGCATCTGCTTGCCTGAGTTGGGGTACAATGTAAGATGTTGTAACACCCCCATTTATTTAAGGGCATGTACTAGGACTCCCCAGATAAATAAGGGTGTTACCATCTCGGTTTCCCGAGGCAGTAGATACAAAGGAAAAATAAACAGTACTTTAATTAAATAAGGTTAAACTCAAAGAACGAGTTCATACAACAACCTTATAAAACTGTCTTATAAAAACTAAGGTACAACTCATGAAAAGACTACTATGGTGATCTAGACTCTAGGCTGGTCCGGATCCGAGCTTCTCTCTTCCCTTAGCTCCCCTAGTCTCAACACCTGTCAATCTGCTCCCCAATAAATTGGTTCACCACAGGTGATCACGAATATACAGGGTCAACCACGAGGTTGAGTAGAGGAAAATATAAACAAACATTACTATAAATAGAAAGTCGATCGTCTCCACTCCGAATCACAAGACCCATTATTCTCCACACCATTCACAAGACCCATTAACTCCACACCAATCACAAGACCCATTAACTCCGCACCAATCACAAGACCCATTAACTCCGCACCAATCACAAGACCCATTATCTCCGCCTCGTATCGTAGCTCATAATTGTATAAGAAAATAGCACAATATAATAATCATATGATAATATAAACATGATTAATACCAAATGACAACAGATTATTCATCATTATTCACAAGTATTTCCCCTACCTGAAATAGCAGGAATGCAATAAGTCCAAGCTTGCTAGAAATGTTCCACACGAAACTCGCTACCTAAACACGTACACATAACGAATTAATAACCTTCCCGAAACCCCATAACATCCTATACATACTATAAATAGAAACCTTCCATAAATGAAAAGTTTCCAAAAATAGAAACCCATTATAAATGGAAAGTTTCCATAAATAGAAACTTCCCTAACTTATTGATTTCCCGACTCATAAGCTTCAACTACACGATAACAAATAACTTTGAAATAACGAAAGAGGGCTATTATTAAAATAGTAGTAACAATAATAATACTACTAAAATTATAACAATAATAAATATAATTTTAATAATAATAATAATATTAATACTAATAATAATAATAATAATAATAATTATATTAATAACGCAAAACAGCCCCAACAGCCCGAACACACAACCCCCATCTACAGCCCCTTCGAACACCAGCAACACCGTGCCCCCAACACCCCCGACAACCAACTAACACCCTGACACCACTACTCCCCACGACAACCGCCGGCGAGTCACACCGGGGCCCTTAAACCCAGGACTGACCCAACCCGTGTCTAAACTTACCCGAAAACAGAACCCTTCGACCACCGCTACAGTACCAGCTTCCACCCCTGACTTCTACCAACACCACCTCCGACAACCATCCTCACAACCACGGTGGTACCACCGCGTCGACATCCCCCGAGTCAACGGTGGTAGCACCCCCAAACCCCTTCCCTTAATCACATACTAAAAACCGACGCAACTAGGGTGACAAACACCCTAATCGATACTGACTACGACACCCTTGACCTGCCGTGACAACCACCAAATAACCTTCCTACCACCAGCAACATATACTGACATTACTACAGAGAACGCGACACCCCACCACCCTTCGAAAACATGATAAACACAGAAGACACAACACGATTACAAACGAACAACAAACACGATATCACGTACCTGACTTCTGACCAGAAACGAAAGGGGTTAGACATGGCTAAACTGAACTTGAGCACTCTCTCTCTTTTCCGTGTGGTGGTGGCAGCAAGATCTAGGGTTTAGGTTGTTGAAGGTGAGTCAGAAATAAGAGTGTAATACACTCTTATATGACGGCATGGGTAAGTTAACGTGAGTGCAAAGTGTTTGTGAGGGTTTGCTAGGGTTTGTCGACACTTCTTGGGCTGTTTACTTTGCACAAATAACAAAGCCCAACGACCCTCTGAAGGTCCCATGTTCGAACCCCACGGAATACACCAAACACTACTTAAAAGAGCACATATAACAAGTACCCATATTAAGTATTAACTATCGTAAAACATTAACTATCGTAAAACTAACTTAACGTTAAACAAATAAAACAACATCGTAACTTATAAATAAACGAGGTATTACAATCTTCCCCCCTTAAATTGAACTTCGTTCCGAAGTTCCACCTCACTTAGGTGACAAAACAAACCAACTCAAACGAACTTGGAACACAAAACGTTAACCAAAACACAAAATGTGACATTCCACCCCCCTTAAAGAAGAGTTACGTCCCCGTAACTTACCTCAATTAAACAGATGCGGGTAACGCTCCCTCATGAATATCTCGGGCTCCCATGTCTCCTCTTCCTGATTATGATTGGTCCACAGAACTTTTACTAATGACTGTTGGGGCTGGTGTCCTTGACAGTTAGTACAATGACTTACTAAATCTCTTAAAGGATCACAAGGGCATACTTCAGTATTATTATCAGTTGATCCACGTTTATCAATAACGGTTGGCTTGCTAGATAAGTTTGACGGTATTGTCATACGGATGGCGGTGATCAACTAGTCCCTATACGTCACACCTATAGGACACGTTTGAGAGATGTGAAGGTATGAAAATACAGTCACATTTATGCCGAATACGACTAAACAGTTATTCAGAGGTATTGACTATTAAATTTGTCAATAAGATGTTGAGATTATTATTTAATACGGATTAAATAATTTTAGCTAATACGGATTACATGATTAATTCGTAAATTAAATATAAACGGTTATATTTAATTAAATATTGTATTCGCGTATTAATATAAACAGTTATATTAATTTGACTAAATTATACAATATCGTAATTTTATCAGACTATTATTAACACATCGACTGTATTAATATCTGATAACATGTGTGCGATTTATAATAAATACCCGCGAATAATATTTAGCAAAAAGGGTCGAATCACGCAATGGAATAAGGTAAGAGTGGAAAGCCCACTCCTACCCAATACCTAATTCGGCCGACCAATGCTACATAAGGAGAGTCCTTCTCCTTTTGTCAGATGATTGAGGAATTGGTAATTCATAATCTCAAGAATTAGGGTTTTGAGAACATTCTTTTCCCAAAACTCAGATCTCATATCAAAACCTCACAAAACTCTCCCCATATTGCAAGGCAATTGGAGAGCCTTTCTAGCACACGCGGCATCGTCTTAAACAAAGTCTTGGGTGCAAGTTATAGGAGGGAATTTACTTTAATTCCTGTTCTTAGGCCTTTTGCGCAAAGACTCAAGGTTGTATTCTTTTTCATGTTTTATTAATCTTATGACTATATTCACAACTGTAAAATTCGTTATAATCCTTCATTTTTGGGGCGAATACATGCTTTATTCCTCACAAGTGGTATCAGAGCCAAGGCCACGAGATTTTACTTTTGTGTTTTTCATAAGTTTTAATTTAAAATCTTTGAAAATCGTTTCTGTCCGCCGCGTGGGTCGGTCGACCCATTATTATGGTCGGTCGACCACCTCCCGCCTAGGGTTTCTGTTTTTCGGCAGTTTCTTTTGGTGTAATCGATCTTGTTTTCGATTCCTGTTTACATATTGTTAATTAATCGATATTCTTGACAATATGTGAACCCTTGTTGCTGTTTAATTTGATTTACACGTTTTGAATCAAAGGTAAAAACTTGTTTTGATTGAAAGTGCAGATATTTCGCGTTTTCAGAAACTCGATTTCGTGTTTTTTTGGTCGGTCGACCTGTTTAGTAGGTCGGTCGACCACTCTGCTGTTACAGGAATTTTTTTTTTGTCAGAAGGTCGGTCGACCCCATGTTGAGGTCGGTCGACCTCTACCCTGTACCAGTCGTTTTATTTTCCCGAAAATAACTTGTTTTTATTTTCCCTTGGCCTAAAGTAATATGCTGTATACGGAAATAGTATATTATTTTTGTGAAACGGTTCACTCTCGCATGATACATATTATTTTAAAACGGTTTAAGATAATGGATTATAAACTTATTAAAATTAAAGTGGTTAAAACGGTATAATCACATAATTTTAATCCCGTAAAGGTGGTTTGGTAAAAATTTGTTAATCATAATAACAGTATTATGTCTGTTGAGTTTATCGACCCGGTACTTAAGAGGGGGAGGGGGTGAATTAAGTACCCTTTTAAAATTTATTCCACAAGGAATAACCACGAATGATTCTGAAATGATACTCAGGCAGATTAAATAGTCTGATTGTCTGTTTAATACAATACGAATTGTGCAGTAGTATTTCTTTGATCAATTTCGTGAAAGGCTATAAGAAAACAAAAAGAAACAAGCGTAAACAAAAGAAATAAAGCACGAGACACGCGATTTTTAACGTGGTTCGACCTACTCTCTAAAGGTCTACGTCCACCCCTTCTTTATTATTGATTCCTTAATAATTAACTCAAATTAGAAGGAACTTCCCCACGATCAACCCCGATCGTGCAATCTCGAGTACAACCCCGTACCCCAAATGTATCCTTACAAAAAAGAAGATTACAACTGAAATTGCTCCTTAATAAGATTCACTAATCAGAACAAAGGAGACAATTAAGATTCCTACGAGTATAAATACTTGTAAGAAATAAGACGGTCTCAAGAATACGGCTCAAAAAGAGTTTTGCAAAATATAAAATTATGAACTTTAAAAACCAATTTTGCAAACAAAAGCTTTTCAAAATAAAACGTGTAAACCTCAAAGCTTAAAAATACTCTTTTCTTTTTCTCTGTCAAAAACGTGTAAAATCCTCAATCTAAAGCCTTGTATATGTAGTCAATAATGACTTGTATTTTAGGCAATAGAATAAGGTACACAAAAATCTTTCCAAATAAATTTCTCAAAAATAAGAAATTATTCTTATGAAGAAACTTCCTGGAAAAAGCTTTTGTAGGATTATTTTTAAATATTCTTTAAAGATCACATCCTTGAAATTAGGAAAATATTTTGAAGAATAAAAGATCTATTTTTCTAAAGAAGAAAAAATATTTCTTTATCTTTTAGTTCCCGAAAAGGCAAGCCGTATTTTGTGACACCGAATATTAAACACAAGTGATATACTCTTACATTTTTTCTAGACTCGGACAATAAAATAATCTTGTCAAACTCCGTCATCCGAATCTGAAAGTTCTCAAGTACCTGTCACACATATCTCATATTCATATTAGTATACGAGTGATAAGGAAACTTGTCATCATCAACGTAGTGTCTCAACAATGTCATCAATGAATTTTATTTTTAGTTGATGCATTTTATTTATCGTCTTGTTGAATGCCTTTGAATGCTTTCTATAACGTATTTATTTTTTTGCAAGCAGTTGTAACTTAGTGTGGCCTTAGTAGATTGTGTTACCGTAATGATGGAACACAATCTTGTTTGTAATTTTGAGATCTTGAATCTCCGTTTTGGGTTTTTGCCATGTAATTACTTTTGTATTTAAATTAGAATATATATAGGGTTATATTTGTAATTTAAATTAGTAATTTTGTGAAGACCAAAGACGGAGACCGGATGCTCTCTCCCCCGCTGCAAGGACCAAGATGGAACATCAAGACAAGCTTCTAGGGTCCAACGGTGGATTCCAAAGTTGTTTTTATGTTTATTTTGGTAGGATAGGCCACACTAGGACTTTTATTTACGTTTATCGCCTTTATTTTATGCTTTCATCGATAATAGCTTGCATCATATTCCGCCTAAAACCAAACCACCTATAACATGCCTGAAAACTGACTCATGTAGAGGTTACGCGTTAGTTTTCTGTGACAATACAGATGTCACGTGTCTCATGTAAAGCCATCACTTTATTTCATTCATGCACGTATATGCTAGATATTAGTTCACTTAAAATGAATAAATATAAGTTGATGGGGTCTTCCTCGTATAACCAAAAATTGAGACTAGTCTTTATAAATCAAACTCCCATGAATCCCTTCTTCGTCGGTAGGCATAATATGACCCCTTCTACGTCGGGTAAGTGGGAACAGATGATTATTTTATCTCAACACCGTGGTCACTCGATACTATCTAGCGACTGTGATGGACTAAAAGATAGGATTTACTGAAATCTATCGACCAAGAGTTCCAACGGTGGAATTAGCCAAGCTGTGGGCTTATCAATATACGGAAATTGAGTCTTGGGATCGTTTATATAATTCTTGAGGGAGATCAATTATATAAATGCATGAGTCTACGAGTTTAAATACAATTTAAAATAGACTTAAATCACAACAATGATGAGTTGCTTATATGGTTTTGTTTTATCTTCTTTTCAGTGTAGAACACGTTCATTTAAACTGCTGTATTACTAATGGCTGGTGAAGACCCAATGCCAAGTGCCAAGCTTGTAAAACCCCTCGCGAAAGCGGAAATATAAACACATAAAAGTACCAAAAATGCAGCGGAATTAAAACTTTTAAAGATAAAACATGCGAGAAGTCTTACGCTAAAACGTAAACTGAAACTGAAACCAAATAGATAAGTAACAGTACCAAGTATCAAACTGAAACATAAATAAATACATCAGCCGGGGATGGCACATCCCTACCGGCACCAAAACAAAAACAACAAAAGTCTAAGAGTCTAGCTAAGCGTAAACGGGTAAGTCAACTGATGAACGGATCATCACTCGCTAGCTCTCCTGTAACCCTGATCTCCAACCCTGCATGTACCTACATACATGAAAACATGTACGCCACAATCAGTGGGGAGTGACTAGAGTTCTCCTAGCCACCTTTTGTGACAACACGTAACACATAAAATAATACAGAATACTCCAACATATATCAACATGTGAAGCATAAACATCTCATCATCTTATCTCTTACTATCATGCGATTACCATGCACGGCTCTCAACTAACTTCATAAACAGATAAGAAGGAGAGCCGGTTTCCCTACTGGTTACCCAGTCGGGGGGTCTTTCAATCTAATCATTTATGAAACCGAACTAAGAGTCATCCAATGCCTTGGATGATTTAACCACAACTCATAAACATTAAATACTCATTTATCAATAACCATCTCTGATACAAACCAACTCAAGGTGAGAAAACAACATCAGCAAGTAAAGGTTCAGCGGTCAACTTAAGACATAACCTATACCAAATCGTTCCGCAAGTATAAAGGTTCAGCGGTCAACTTAAGACATAACCTAAACACCAAATCGTTCAGCAAGTATAAAGGTTCAGCGGTCAACTTAAGACATAACCTAAACACCAAATATCAGCAAGCAAGGACTCAGAGGCCAACTTAAGGCATAGACCCGCCAAACAGCAAGATACTAGACTCAGCGGCCAACTTAAGGCATAGACTAGCATCCAAAAGCAAAGGACTCAGAGGCCAACTTAAGGCATGTCCCTTCACCACATCACAAGGTACTAAACTCAGAGGCCAGCTTAAGGCATGTTCTAGCACCAAACATCTGCACTCCGGGTGAGGCGTTACGACCTAAATGCCCCGTTGTGCAGCTGCTCTACTCGTCAGACTCAGAGGCCAACTTAAGGCATGTTCTGACGCGATCACTATCATACATGTCTGAACTCAGAGGCCAGCTTAAGGCATGTTCCAGACACGACAACCATACACATATAGGGCTCAGAGGCCAACTTAAGGCATATCCCCATATATGACAAACAACTCACGTATTAAGTTCAGAGGCCAGCTTAAGGCATAACTTAATACGCATCAAAACAATATCATTCAAGTCTATGAACTACCCTATAGTTCTACCTTTAACTTTTAATCAACACTTAATTGACCTCGAGAACTAGGATGAGGGAGAGCCGGTTTCCCTTTCGGTTGCTCGACCGGGGGGTCTCTATCCTCACTATATTCCCGAACCCAATATAATGTTGCCCATCCTCCGGGGACCTCAAATACATGTCAACGGTACACAAAACAAGTTTCAAGTAAAACCGATAAACCGTTTGAAAGTTATGATCAAATTACGAAAACTCAAAAATAGCCTACAGGGGTCCCCAGCCGGTCGGCAGGCAGCCGGTCGGCCGGCTGGTGACCACCTCAGCCTCTTCTTTCTTTTCTGAAACAATACACGAACTCCCAGCCGGTCGGCAGGCAGCCGGTCGGCCGGCTGGGAACTCAGCCTCCTTAAAAACTTGAAAATACGCAACGACAAAAACGCACTCCCAGCCGGCTGGCAGGCGGCCGGTCTGCCGGCTGGGACTACCCTTAAGTTTTCCAAACTACAAAAATACAACACAACGCACTCCCAGCCGGCTGGCAGGCGGCCGGTCTGCCGGCTGGGAGACTTATTTCCTATGGTCTCAAGTCTCGCGAAAAACACAAAAATCCCAAGAAACGCTCTCAGCCGGTCGACCGGCGGCCGGTCGGTCGACCGGCTCAGAGAGCCTGTCGCTGAAAATCGCAATTTCCCAACTTCACAAAACTTCATAAATCGACATGTAAACTTCAGAAATTACTACAAGCATGATTTGCCCAACATCATACACATCTAATATCACTATCTTATCAGCATACAATCCCCATAACAATCCTCAAGTGGAAATAACAAGTATCCGTCGCAATTTAGGAAAAACTGAAAATGCAATAAGGAACACATAACCACATCTTGGATAATAATTTCTTCACATATTATACATCCTAATCATGATACTAAGTCCAATAAACAAAGAACTTGAATAAAATCAGAAGAACAAACATCAAAATCACCAAGCATGCTAATATACACAATAAAGGCCGAGTTTCTCATTATCGTCACCTTCAAGCTTTTTCCGGCGATTGATCCTCCTCAACCACGTAAGAGTCCACGTCGGGATCGTCAAGACCAACTCCTACAACAAAGAAAACGATTTAAAAACACCAAAAACGAGTTGAAGGCAAAACAGCCTATTTTTCGAAGTCGATAAAATGAAAAACGAAAGTGATGGATGTCTTGGAAATCGAACGAGGATTCCGAAAATGTACTTACTTTTGCGATTCGATGAACGGATGATGAAGATCTTTGCAAAAGAAGGAAGGGTTTTATGGAGGTTTTGAGAAATGTTAAGTTTGCAGGAAGAATGAAATGTTGAAGGCAATTATGTCGACATAAGGGTTTATAAAAGAACAAGTGAGTCGTCCTTTCCGAGTAAATGAAACGGGTTCAATTATTGAAACGGATATGGGAATGAATACTTGAGTCGGATATTTAACTATGCCAAGTTGTATTCGTCTTGAGAACTGGGGGTTCTTAAGACGGATCTTATTTATTAAATTAGAGTCTTTCAAAATAAATTACTAAATTATTATTTTTATTACTTAAAATACTTAAAATGCTTAAATTAGATTTTACGAAAATACGGGATGTTACAATCACCCCAACTTCAAAAAGTTTCGTCCTCGAAACTCGAACGGATATAAATCTATATACTATACCTCAATCGAAAAGAGAAGGATGCGCGATACGCATCGATGCCTCAGTCTCCCACGTCTGCTCCTCAACATCACCGCAACGCCAAAGGATCTTCACTAGCGGCACCACCTTGCTCCTAAGCTTCCTATCCTGACGGTCTAGGATCTTCACTGGACGCTCCTCGAAAGCAAGACTCGGCTCCAAGTTCTCGATCTCTCTAGGCAAAACATGACTCGGGTCACTAATGTATCTGCGGAGCTGGGAAACATGGAAAACGCTATGAACCTTGCCCAAACTAGGAGGCAAGTCCAATCGGTAAGCAGCAGCACCAATCCTCTTCACGATCTCAAAAGGTCCAATATACTTAGGGCTCAACTTGCCCTTAACTCCAAACCTCTTGACGCCTTTCATCGGAGAAACTCTCAAGAAAACTCGATCACCCACCTCAAACTCTAAAGGTCTACGGCGAACATCAGCATAGAAATTCTGCCGGTCCTGTGCGGCCTTCATCCTACCTCTGATAAGCTGAACCTGATCAATAGTAACAGCTAACTGATCCGGTCCTAGGTCACGAACATCACTAGCCTGGTCCCAACAAATCGGACTACGGCACTTCCTACCATAAAGAGCCTCGTACGGAGCCATACCGATGGAAGCATGATAACTGTTATTGTAAGAAAACTCTACCAACGGCAAACACTGCTCCCAAGAACTCTGAAAATCAAGGGCACAAGCACGGAGCAAATCCTCTAATGTCTGTATAGTCCTCTCGGACTGACCATCGGTCGCGGCATGAAATGCGGTACTCATCAACAAACGGCTACCCATAGCCTCCTGCAAAGCCTTCCAGAACCTGGAACAAAACCTCGGATCACGATCTGAAACTATCTCCCTCGGGACACCATGATATCGGACTATCTCCGCAATATAAGCCCTAGCTAAACGATCCATATTCCATGTCTCTCTGATCGGCACGAATCTGGCACACTTAGTTAGACGATCGACAACAACCCAAATCGCATCTTTGCCTCCCACAGTCTTAGGCAAAGCCGTAACAAAATCCATAGATATGCACTCCCACTTCCACTGAGGAACGGGAAGCGGCTGTAGCAAACCACCAGGTCTCCTATGCTCTATCTTGACTTGTTGACAAGTCAAGCACCTACTAACATAATCCAAGATCTCCTTCTTCATACCAGGCCACCAAAACATAAGCCTCAAATCCTTGTGCATCTTCTCTCCACCTGGATGAACGGAATACGGTGACAAATGAGCCTCATCAAGAACCTTCTTCCTCAAATCTGGCACATCCGGAACATACATCCTACCACGGAACTTAAGGAAACCATCGGCATCAATCACCAACTCAGGTGCAACACCACTCGAAATCCTAGCCTCAAACTTCATGAAATCGGCATCTGAAGGCAAACTCCGGCGAATCTCCCAATATAAAGACGGCTCGGCAGTCATAGCAGCTAACCAATCAAAACCACTACCCACCATCTCTAACCTCAGCTTCCGGAACTCGGAACACAACTCATCGGGCAATACCCTCATGGCACTCATCGAATGAGAAGTCTTGCGACTAAGCGCATCTGCAACTACATTGGCTTTTCCCTCATGATATAACAACTCAATGTCGTAATCTTTCACTAACTCCAGCCAACGTCTCTGTCTCATGTTAAGGTCTTTCTGAGTAAAAATATACTTAAGACTCTTATGATCTGTAAAAATACGGCAATGGGATCCAATCAGGTAATGACGCCACATCTTCAAAGCATGAACAACTGCAGCCAACTCCAAATCATGTGTCGGATAATTCACCTCATGAACCCTCAACTGTCTAGAGGAGTAGGCTATCACCTTACCACTCTGCATCAGTACGCATCCAAGTCCTAACATCGAAGCATCACAATACACATCAAAGTCCACTCCGATCTCTGGCAAAGCTAACACGGGGGCGGAAGTCAATCTGGACTTCAACTCCTGGAAGGAACTCTCACACTTGTCGGTCCACACAAATTTGGCTTCTTTCTTCAGCAACTGAGTCATCGGGCGAGCCAATCTCGAGAAATCCTCAACGAATCTACGATAATAACCAGCCAAACCCAAAAAGCTACGGATCTCTCCAACATCCTTGGGACTCTCCCAATCAACTACAGCCTCTATCTTTGCGGGATCTACCATCACACCCTCACTGGATATCACATGTCCTAAAAAGGCAACCTTCGAGAGCCAAAATTCACACTTCGAAAACTTTGCGAACCATTTCTGTTTGCGCAGAATTCCTAGAATCAATCGAAGATGCTCAGCATGTTCCTCATCGGTCTTCGAATATATCAAGATGTCATCGATAAACACCACAACACAAGTGTCAAGATACTCACTGAAGGTACGGTTCATCTCATCCATAAAAATCGCCGGTGCATTAGTCAACCCAAATGGCATAACTACAAACTCAAAATGCCCGTATCTGGTACGAAATGCAGTCTTCGCAATATCAGCCTCTCTCACAGGAATCTGATGATAACCTGATCGAAGATCAATCTTAGAAAACCTCGAAGCACCTCTCAACTGATCAAACAAATCATCTATCCTAGGCAAAGGATATCGATTCTTCACGGTCACTCGGTTCAGCTCTCTATAGTCAATGCACAATCTCATGGAACCATCTTTCTTCTTGACGAACAGAACGGGAGCACCCCACGGAGAAGCACTAGGTCTAATGAAACCTTTCGTGTCATCTCTTCGATGAAAGCTTCTCATCTTCTTAGGAAGGGTTGCCAAGCCTTCCTGTGTGTTGTTACAGCTGCTAAACCATCGCTACCGAAGCTACCAACTGTAAAACCCCTCGCGAAAGCGGAAATATAAACACATAAAAGTACCAAAAATTGCAGCGGAATTAAAACTTTTAAAGATAAAACATGCGAGAAGTCTTACGCTAAAACGTAAACTGAAACTGAAACCAAATAGATAAGTAACAGTACCAAGTATCAAACTGAAACATAAATAAATACATCAGCCGGGGATGGCACATCCCTACCGGCACCAAAACAAAAACAACAAAAGTCTAAGAGTCTAGCTAAGCGTAAACGGGTAAGTCAACTGATGAACGGATCATCACTCGCTAGCTCTCCTGTAACCCTGATCTCCAACCCTGCATGTACCTACATACATGAAAACATGTACGCCACAATCAGTGGGGAGTGACTAGAGTTCTCCTAGCCACCTTTTGTGACAACACGTAACACATAAAATAATACAGAATACTCCAACATATATCAACATGTGAAGCATAAACATCTCATCATCTTATCTCTTACTATCATGCGATTACCATGCACGGCTCTCAACTAACTTCATAAACAGATAAGAAGGAGAGCCGGTTTCCCTACTGGTTACCCAGTCGGGGGGTCTTTCAATCTAATCATTTATGAAACCGAACTAAGAGTCATCCAATGCCTTGGATGATTTAACCACAACTCATAAACATTAAATACTCATTTATCAATAACCATCTCTGATACAAACCAACTCAAGGTGAGAAAACAACATCAGCAAGTAAAGGTTCAGCGGTCAACTTAAGACATAACCTATACCAAATCGTTCCGCAAGTATAAAGGTTCAGCGGTCAACTTAAGACATAACCTAAACACCAAATATCAGCAAGCAAGGACTCAGAGGCCAACTTAAGGCATAGACCCGCCAAACAGCAAGATACTAGACTCAGCGGCCAACTTAAGGCATAGACTAGCATCCAAAAGCAAAGGACTCAGAGGCCAACTTAAGGCATGTCCCTTCACCACATCACAAGGTACTAAACTCAGAGGCCAGCTTAAGGCATGTTCTAGCACCAAACATCTGCACTCCGGGTGAGGCGTTACGACCTAAATGCCCCGTTGTGCAGCTGCTCTACTCGTCAGACTCAGAGGCCAACTTAAGGCATGTTCTGACGCGATCACTATCATACATGTCTGAACTCAGAGGCCAGCTTAAGGCATGTTCCAGACACGACAACCATACACATATAGGGCTCAGAGGCCAACTTAAGGCATATCCCCATATATGACAAACAACTCACGTATTAAGTTCAGAGGCCAGCTTAAGGCATAACTTAATACGCATCAAAACAATATCATTCAAGTCTATGAACTACCCTATAGTTCTACCTTTAACTTTTAATCAACACTTAATTGACCTCGAGAACTAGGATGAGGGAGAGCCGGTTTCCCTTTCGGTTGCTCGACCGGGGGGTCTCTATCCTCACTATATTCCCGAACCCAATATAATGTTGCCCATCCTCCGGGGACCTCAAATACATGTCAAAGGTACACAAAACAAGTTTCAAGTAAAACCGATAAACCGTTTGAAAGTTATGATCAAATTACGAAAACTCAAAAATAGCCTACAGGGGTCCCTAGCCGGTCGGCAGGCAGCCGGTCGGCCGGCTGGTGACCACCTCAGCCTCTTCTTTCTTTTCTGAAACAATACACGAACTCCCAGCCGGTCGGCAGGCAGCCGGTCGGCCGGCTGGGAACTCAGCCTCCTTAAAAACTTGAAAATACGCAACGACAAAAACGCACTCCCAGCCGGCTGGCAGGCGGCCGGTCTGCCGGCTGGGACTACCCTTAAGTTTTCCAAACTACAAAAATACAACACAACGCACTCCCAGCCGGCTGGCAGGCGGCCGGTCTGCCGGCTGGGAGACTTATTTCCTATGGTCTCAAGTCTCGCGAAAAACACAAAAATCCCAAGAAACGCTCTCAGCCGGTCGACCGGCGGCCGGTCGGTCGACCGGCTCAGAGAGCCTGTCGCTGAAAATCGCAATTTCCCAACTTCACAAAACTTCATAAATCGACATGTAAACTTCAGAAATTACTACAAGCATGATTTGCCCAACATCATACACATCTAATATCACTATCTTATCAGCATACAATCCCCATAACAATCCTCAAGTGGAAATAACAAGTATCCGTCGCAATTTAGGAAAAACTGAAAATGCAATAAGGAACACATAACCACATCTTGGATCATAATTTCTTCACATATTATACATCCTAATCATGATACTAAGTCCAATAAACAAAGAACTTGAATAAAATCAGAAGAACAAACATCAAAATCACCAACCATGCTAATATACACAATAAAGGCCGAGTTTCTCATTATCGTCACCTTCAAGCTTTTTCCGGCGATTGATCCTCCTCAACCACGTAAGAGTCCACGTCGGGATCGTCAAGACCAACTCCTACAACAAAGAAAACGATTTAAAAACACCAAAAACGAGTTGAAGGCAAAACAGCCTATTTTTCGAAGTCGATAAAATGAAAAACGAAAGTGATGGATGTCTTGGAAATCGAACGAGGATTCCGAAAATGTACTTACTTTTGCGATTCGATAAACGGATGATGAAGATCTTTGCAAAAGAAGGAAGGGTTTTATGGAGGTTTTGAGAAATGTTAAGTTTGCAGGAAGAATGAAATGTTGAAGGCAATTATGTCGACATAAGGGTTTATAAAAGAACAAGTGAGTCGTCCTTTCCGAGTAAATGAAACGGGTTCAATTATTGAAACGGATATGGGAATGAATACTTGAGTCGGATATTTAACTATGCCAAGTTGTATTCGTCTTGAGAACTGGGGGTTCTTAAGACGGATCTTATTTATTAAATTAGAGTCTTTCAAAATAAATTACTAAATTATTATTTTTATTACTTAAAATACTTAAAATGCTTAAATTAGATTTTACGAAAATACGGGATGTTACAAAGCTAGCACGTGAATCCTGGCTAAAAGCCTTCATGGACTCCATGAATCAGTCTACTAGACTGAGGAATGATGGGTCAAACTTCTCTGACTGGGAGGCAGCACTACGGAATGCTGCCATTGCTGACGGAAAGCTCAAGTACTTAACTGAGCCTATTCCGGCACACCCAGTGTAATACTCCGTGTTTTATTGTGTTTTATTACGTTTTATTTTATTTATTTATTTATTTATTTATTTATTTATTTATTTATTACTTTGACGTTTCGCTAATAATCGATCGCTTATTTGATTTATCGAGTTAATGTTTATATTTTATATGTTATAAGTAAGTGCCGGGAACGGGTAATTAATTATCGATATATGGGTTAATGTTATACGGGCCTCGGGATGCGTGCCCAAGGCTGTGAAGCCCAACTCGACACATTGTACACGCTGAAGAAGAACAACAAATTCTATCAGGCCCATATATGTTTATACCCTAAAAACCTAACCCTAGATCTACAACGCTTAGCACTTTCACACAATCTCTCAGCCGACACTTCAAGGTACAAGGAGAAGGGATCTCACAGTGGTTTAGGGTGGCCGTTGGTGGTTCGTTTTACGTCTGAAATAGGGTACACAGCTTCTTTTGTCTCGTTTTCAGCCTCTGCTCAACTTTAGTTCGTTAATTCATGTGTATAATTATGCTTATGTGATCTAATCTTTACGGAGTCTTAATCTATGAAGTTCCATAATCGTTTTTGGGTCAGAGTTGAGTCATCGTTGGCCTAGTTGACCGTCGTATGATGGTGGTTTACACCCCTGTCAGAAACGTGTTACAACAGGACCTTATAATCGTTTCGTATGAGGGTGTTTGTGTCGTGTTCAATTTCTTTATCCGTATATGTTTTTGTATGTCGTTGGGGTCTGTTGAGGGGTGGTTGTGGGGAATATAGCATGTATTCGCCCTAAACATGAAGGATTATAACGAATTTTACAGTTGAGAATATTGTCATAAGTTAAATAAAAACATGAAAAGAATACAACCTTGGGTCCTTGCTTGAATAGGCCTAAGAACAGGAATTAAAGTAAATTCCCTCCTATAACTTGCACCCAAGACTTTGTTTAAGATGATGCCGCGTGTGCTAGAAAGGCTCTCCAATTGCCTTGCAATATGGGGAGAGTTTTGTTAGGTTTTAGATGTGAGATCTGGGTTTTGGGAAAAGGCAGTTCTCAAAACCCTAAATTCCTTGAGATGTGTTTTATCAGTAAAACAATCAAAGAAGCAGTCACGCTGACAAAAGGAGAAGGACTCTCCTTATGTAGATGGATCGGCCGAATTAGGTATTGGGTAGGAGTGGGCTTTCTACTCTTACCTTATTCCAATGTGTGATTCGACCCATTTTGCTAAATATTATTCGCGGGTATTTATTATAAATCGCACACATGTTATCAGATATTAATACAGTCGATGTATTAATAATGGTCTGATAAAATTACGATATTGTATAATTTAGTCAAATTAATATAACTGTTTATATTAATACGCGAATACAATATTTAATTAAATATAACCGTTTATATTTAATTTACGAATTAATCATGTAATTCGTATTAGCTAAAATTATTCAATCTGTATTAAATAATAATCTCAACATCTTATTGACTAATTTAATAGTCAATACCTCTGACTAACTGTTTAGTCGTATTCGGCATAAATGTGACTGTATTTTCATATCTTCACATCTCTCAAACGTGTCCTATAGGTGTGACGTATAGGGACCAGTTGATCACCGCCATCCGTATGACAATAACGTCAAACTTATCTAGCAAGCCAACAGTTACTGATAAACGTGGATCAACTGATAATAATACTGAAGTATGCCCTTGTGATCCTTTAAGAGATTTAGTAAGTCATTGTACTAACTGTCAAGGACACCAGCCCAACAATCTCCCACTTGTCCGTACAAGGGTATGTGCAATGACGTTATCACACTACATGTGGAGGACACAAGCTCCATCAAACTCCCACTTGTCCGTACAAGTGTAGGTGCGATAACCGATTCTCATATCCTTTTAAAATTTCTCCTACTCAATGTAAGACAATTTGCAAATCCGCATTCGCAAAGGTCGTATCTCACAAGGGATCTGTATCAAGAGTGGTTTCCCCGACTAGAGAGTAACTTAACTGATAAAACGAATCTGTATTCGAGCATGGCCATGCATTTCAGTTACTACTCCTCGAGTGGCCCTGAGAAATGATAAAATCCTGATAAGGGTTTGAATATTTCCCTCAACTCGAGTCCTGCCGATATCGCGCAGCATGAAATAACCCAGAAAAAATCCTCTTGGCCCCTGTTACGATGACCGTGGGAAAGAAACCAAAGTTACCCAAAATCTGCCTTAATCTCAAGAGACAGTTGAAAGTCAAAAGACTCGACTCTAAGGAACACTATGGAGGTCCTATCCACGACCTGGCACTCAATGTTATAAAACATTTAGGACTCCATAACGTTGTCACGGGGTGTCCTACGAGATATCCGTATAACTCGCCTTTGTGATTGGTCAGTCATCCGTTTGACTTATGGCTCGTTGAACCCACCATCAACCAACGTCACAAAATGATTACCTGAGTTATCAGCTCAAGTGGGTAATCAAGGGCTAAAACGATGTAATGTTATTCAGTTCACTTTGTGGTGTTCAAAATTGGCGTACAATTCCACATGAAAAACAAAACATTATATATCATAACAATGAGGTTGAATAGAGTACACGAGAAAGTGAATTATTACATGAATTCATAAAAGAGTACTACAACTTAGGAATACATCTGATTCCCATGGAATTAATGTGCCCTTCATGCTTATCACGTGGTAATGCTTTTGTGAGAGGATCAGCTATGTTGTCATCCGTAGCGATCTTATCAATTAATATCTCCTTTTACGTGGACTCAGTTGTAGAATCTGCTGTAACACTCTGTTTAGAACTTTTCCAGCTGATAGCAGCGCCATTAAGAGTAAAAACGAATCCAGACTGAGATTTCGAGTCTTCTCGATCCGTTTGAAAGCTAGCATCTGCGTAACCCGTGGCGCAGAGCGTTGAGTCGCCTCCGTAAGTCAATCCCCAATCTTTAGTCCTCCGTAGGTACTTAAGAATGTTTTTCACGGCCATCCAGTGTTGTTCACCTGGATGAGCTTGAAATCGACTAGTCATACTCAATGCATTTGCAACGTCTGGACGTGTGCATATCATGGCATACATGATCGATCCTATTGCCGAAGCATAAGGAATCCGACTCATGCACTCCTTCTCTTCCAATGTCTTAGCTTCTTGAGTCTTGCTCAAGTGAAGCCTAGTAGTCATAGGAAGGAACCCCTTCTTGGAGTTCGTCATGCTGAATCTCTCTAGGATCTTATCTATGTAAGACTCCTGACTGAGAGACAACATCCGTCGTGATCTATCCCTGTAGATATGGATGCCCAAAATTCTTTGTGCCTCTCCCAGATCTTTCATATGGAAATGGTTTTTCAACCATGCTTTAACCGAAGAAAGGAGAGGTATGTCATTCCCAATAAAGAGTATGTCGTCGACATACAGTACTAGGAATACAATCTTGCTCCCACTCGACTTGATATAGAGACATGGTTCCTCGACTGATCGAATGAATCCATTCTCTTTTATCACTTGGTCGAAGCGATGATTCCAACTCCGCGATGCTTACTTAAGTCCATAGATGGAACGCTTAAGCTTGCAAACCTTCTTAGGATTTTCTGGATCAATAAAACCCTCGGGTTGTACCATGTACAACTCTTCCTCTAAATAACCGTTTAAGAAGGCGGTTTTAACGTCCATTTGCCATATTTCATAATCGTGAAATGCGGCGATCGCTAAGATAATCCGAATGGAACGTAGCATGACTACGGGTGCAAAGATCTCATCGTAGTGCAAACCTGGCACTTGGGTGAAACCTTTAGCAACTAGTCTAGCCTTATGGATATCTTGTTTACCTTCCACGGCATGCTTTATTTTGTAACGCCATTTGCATTGAAGGGGACGTACCTTTGCAGGTAGGTCCACAAGATCCCACACGTTGTTCTCATATATGGAGTCCATCTCGGATTGCATGGCTTCTAGCCATAGCTTTGAGTCAGAACTGGTCATGGCACCTTTATAGGTTGTGGGTTCATTACCCTCTAGGAGTAAGACGTCGTCTATATCATGTTCCTCGACAATACCAAAGTATCTGTCCGGAGGAATAGAGACTCTTCCCGACCTCCTACGTTCCTCAGGAATATCTACCGTAGCCTCGGTTGGAGGAACTGTTTCTTCCAATGGTTGCTCGGTAGTTGGTTCTTGAACCTCCGATAAATCGAAGGTTCTATTACTCGACTTGTTCTCGAGAAATTCTTTCTCTAAGAACGTCGCACTGGCCGCAACAAAAACACGTTGTTCGGTTGGCGAGTAGAAGTAATGACCAAAAGTTCCCTTTGGATAGCCTCTAAAGTATGTCTTGACCGATCGCGGGCCGAGCTTATCCTCGTGTCTCCACTTGACATAAGCCTCGCAGCCCCAAACCCGAATAAAGGACAAGTTAGGGACTGTTCCCTTCCATAATTCGTATGGAGTCTTGTCAACAGCTTTAGACGGACTTCGGTTAAGTATTAGAGCGGCCGACAAAAGAGCATAGCCCCACAATGAATCAGGCACAACGGTGTGACTCATCATGGATCGAACCATATCAAGTAGAGTTCGATTTCTCCGTTCGGATACACCATTTAATTGTGGTGTTCCAGGTGGAGTCAACTGTAGCACGATGCCACAGTCTTTAAGGTGTTGATCAAACTCGTGTGAAAGATACTCACCACCACGATCAGAACGTAGTGCTTTAATCTTTCTTCCCAGCTGGTTCTGTACCCGATTATGGTATTCTTTGAACTTGTCAAAGGATTCACTTTTATGCTTCATTAAGTAGACATAGCCATATCTACTCAAATCATCCGTGAAAGTGATGAAATACCTATAGCCTTCTCGTGCGTTGATCGACATAGGGCCACATACGTCCGTATGTATGAGTCCTAATAGGTTGGCAGCGCGCATTCCAACCCCTTTGAAGGAAATATGAGTCATCTTACCGATGAGACATGATTCACACGTGCCATATGATTCGAAATCAAAGGCCGAGATAGCTCCATTCTGTATGAGCTGTTTTACGCGTTTCTCATTTATATGTCCCATACGACAATGCCATAGGTAAGTTTGATCTTTGCCACCTACCTTTAATCTCTTGTTATTCACATGTAATATTTCGGTGGTTTGATCTAAAACATAAATTCCATTGATGGAAACTGCCTTGCCATAAATCATATTGTGTAATGAGAAAACACAACTGTTATTTTCTATTACAAATGAAAAACTAAGTTTGTCAAGCGCAGAAACTGAAATAATGTTTTTGGACAAACAAGGAACATAATAACAGTTATATAAAGATAACTCGAATCCACTTGGAAGCTGGATCACGTATGTTCCCCTCGAGACTGCAGCAACACGTGCTCCATTCCCGACACGCAGGTCAACCTCACCCTTGATGAGGGGTTTTTGGTTTCGGAGGCCCTGCACATGATTACATAGATGAGAACCACAACCAGTATCTAGTACCCAATTTCCGTAACTTGCATGGTTAATCTCAATCATGTGAATAAAAGAAGAAGAAGAAGACATACCAACAGGAGTAACGCGGCCTACCTTAATGTCCTCACGATACACGGGGCATGAACGCCTCCAATGCCCAGTCTTGTGGCAATGGTGACATTCCATGCTAGTATCCTTGCTCTTTGTCTTGCCCTGTGAGTTGCTCGACTCACCTGGCCCACTCTTAGTAAATCCTGACTTTTTAAACTTGGGCTTGCCTACTGTTAGGTCGCCCTGAGCTTTAGCTTTTCCCTTACCCTTACCCTTGTTGGAGATCATGAGAACATCCTGCTTCACGCTCCCACTTAATTTTAGATCCTTCTCGGTCTGTACGAGAAGGGAGTGGAGCTCATGAGGAGTCTTCTTCATGTCGTTCATATAATAGTTGGCCCTGAAGAGGACGAACGCATCATGAAGCGAATGAAGCATTCGATCAATGATTATGTTCTCATTTATCTTGCAGTTTAGGGCCTCCAGTTTCTCGATATTCTCAATCATGTGAAGAATATGTGGGCTAACAGCTTGGCCCTTCTGGAGTTTCGCCTCAAAGAAGCGACATGTATGCTCATAAGAAACGATCCTCGGAGCTTTTGAGAATTCGTTAGTGAGCGTGGTGAAAATCTTGTTTGCACCATGGGCTATGAAGCGTCTTTGCAAATTGGATTCCATTGCATAGATGAGTACGTTCTTTATCGCACCCGCTTCCATGACGAAGTCTCTATGAGCGCGAACTTCGTTAGCTCTAGCTCCAGTTCCTGGGTGTGCCGGAATTGGCTCAGTTAAGTACTTAAGCTTTCCGTCAGCAATGGCAGCATTACGTAGTGCTGCCTCCCAGTCAGAGAAGTTTGACCCATCATTCCTCAGTCTAGTAGACTAATTCATGGAGTCCATGAAGGCTTTTAGCCAGGATTCACGTGCTAGCTTGGCACTTGGCATTGGGTCTTCACCAGCCATTAGAAATACAGCAGTTTAAATGATCGTGTTCTACACTGAAAAGAAGATAAAACAAAACCATATAAGCAACTCATTGTTGTGATTTAAGTCTATATTAAATTGTATTTAAACTCGTAGACTCATGCATTTATATAATTGATCTCCCTCAAGAATTATATAAACGATCCCAATACTCAATTTCCGTACATTGATAAGCCCACAACTTGGCTAATTCCACCGTTGAAACTCTTGGTCGATAGATTTCCGTAAATCCTATCTATTAGTCCATCTCAGTCGCTAGATAGTATCGAGTGACCATGATGTTGAGATAAAATAAATCATCTGTTCCCACTTACCCGACGTAGAAGGGGTCATATTATGCTTACCGACGAAGAAGGGATTCATGGGAGTCTGATTTATAAAGACTAGTCTCAATTTTTGGTTATACGAGGAAGACCCCATCAACTTATATTTATCCATTTTAAGTGAACTAATATCTAGCATATGCGTGAATGAATGAAATAAAGTGATGGCTTTGCAATTGAAATGTGACATCTGTATTGTCACAGAGAACTAACGCGTAACCTCTACATGAGTCAGTTTTCAGGCATGTTATAGGTGGTTTGGTTTTAGGCGGAATATGATGTAAGCTATTATCGATGAAAGCATAAAATAAATGCGATAAACGTAAATAAAAGTCCTAGTGTGGCCTATCCTACCAAAATAAACATAAAAACAACTTTGGAATCCACCGTTGGACCCTAGAAGCTTGTCTTGATGTTCCATCTTGGTCCTTGCAGCAGGAGTGAGCATCCGGTCTCCGTCTTTGGTCTTCACAAAATTACTAAATTAAATTACAAATATAACCCTATTTACATTCTAATTTAAATACAAAAGTAATTACATGGCAAAAACCCAAAACGGAGATTCAAGATCTCAAAATTACAAGTAAGACTGTGTCCCATCATTACGGTGACACAATCTTCTAAGGCCACACTAAGTTACAACCGTTTGCAAAATTAAATATGTTATAGAAAGCATTCAAAAGGCATTCAACAAGACGATAAATAAAATGCATCAACTAAAATTAAAATTCATTCATGACATAATACTGTTATTATGATTAACAAATTTTACCAAACCACCTTTTCGGGATTAAAATTATGTGATTATACCGTTTTAACCACTTTAATTTTAACAAGTTAATAATCCATTATCTTAAACCGTTTTAAAATAATATGTATCATGCGAGAGTGAACCGTTTCACAAAAATAATATACTATTTCCGTATACAGCATATTATTTTGGCCAAGGGAAAATAAAAACAAGTTATTTTCCGAAAATAAAACACGACTGTTACAGGAAAGCGGTCGACCGACCTCAACATGGGGTCGACCGACCTACAAATTTTTTTTTCTGTAACTGCAGACTGGTCGACCGACCCAATAAACAGGTCGACCGACCACAAAATACCAAGTCGAGTTTCTGAAAACGCGAAATTGCTGTACTTTTAACCAAAACAAGTTTTAACCTTTGATTCAAAACGCGTAAATCAAAATAAACAGCAATTAGGGTTCACATATTGTCAAGAATATCGATTAATTAACAATATGTAAACAGGAATCGAAAACAAGATGGATTATGCAAAAGAGAAACTGCCGAAAAACAGAAACCCTACGCGGGCAGAGGTCGACCGACCACAATAATGGGTCGACCGACCCACACGCCGACAAAAATCAATTTTCAAAATTTTTAAATCAAAACTTATGAAAAACACAAAAGTAAAAATTCGTGGCCTTGGCTCTGATACCACTTGTGGGGAATATAGCATGTATTCGCCCTAAACATGAAGGATTATAACGAATTTTACAGTTGAGATTATTGTCATAAGTTAAATAAAAACATGAAAAGAATACAACCTTGGGTCCTTGCTTGAATAGGCCTAAGAACAGGAATTAAAGTAAATTCCCTCCTATAACTTGCACCCAAGACTTTGTTTAAGATGATGCCGCGTGTGCTAGAAAGGCTCTCCAATTGCCTTGCAATATGGGGAGAGTTTTGTTAGGTTTTAGATGTGAGATCAGGGTTTTGGGAAAAGGCAGTTCTCAAAACCCTAAATTCCTTGAGATGTGTTTTATCAGTAAAACAATCAAAGAAGCAGTCACGCTGACAAAAGGAGAAGGACTCTCCTTATGTAGATGGATCGGCCGAATTAGGTATTGGGTAGGAGTGGGCTTTCCACTCTTACCTTATTCCAATGCGTGATTCGACCCATTTTGCTAAATATTATTCGCGGGTATTTATTATAAATCGCACACATGTTATCAGATATTAATACAGTCGATGTATTAATATTGGTCTGATAAAATTACGATATTGTATAATTTAGTCCAATTAATATAACTGTTTATATTAATACGCGAATACAATATTTAATTAAATATAACCGTTTATATTTAATTTACGAATTAATCATGTAATTCGTATTAGCTAAAATTATTCAATCCGTATTAAATAATAATCTCAACATCTTATTGACTAATTTAATAGTCAATACCTCTGACTAACTGTTTAGTCGTATTCGGCATAAATGTGACTGTATTTTCATACCTTCACATCTCTCAAACGTGTCCTATAGGTGTGACGTATAGGGACCAGTTGATCACCGCCATCCGTATGACAATAACGTCAAACTTATCTAGCCAGCCAACCGTTATTGATAAACGTGGATCAACTGATAATAATACTGAAGTATGACCTTGTGATCCTATAAGAGATTTAGTAAGTCATTGTACTAACTGTCAAAGACACCAGCCCCAACAATCTCCCACTTGTCCGTACTAGGGTATGTGCAATGACGTTATCACACTACATGTGGAGGACACAAGCTCCAACAGTGGTAGTCCAGGGAGTCGTGAGGTGGATGTCACGGTGGTTGGGGGTGTGTCGTGAGCGTGTTATAGCAGGGTTCGTTTGGGGGGAACAAGGACTGTTAGGGGTCGTTTTAGAACAACGACTTTGGGCAGGAGACTTTCGTATGTTTCTGATGCAGTGGTTCGTTCTTTTGTTTTGGGTGTTTGGGTAGGTCGTTAGAGGGTAGTATGGAGAGTCGAAGGTGGTGATTGGTGGTGGTAATGGTGGTGCTAGTTGGTAGTTCGGGGCTGATAATAGTCGGTTGACACACGGGTGAGTACGGGAAATAGTGGGTACTGTTGTGACCAGGGGTTTTTTGGGCTGGTGTCGAAGGCGTTTATGATCGAGTCAGGGGCTGTTCTTGGTGTCAATGGGTGCTCCGTGGTGCGGTGATGGCAGCCGCGGAGGGTCGGTGGTGGTCCAGGTGGCGTAGGGTGGTCGTTTGGGCTGTGTTTGAGAGCTGGACAGGGGCTTGTTTACGGGTTTTGGCTGGTTGAGTTGCGTGTAATGCGTGTTATTATTGTTTTGTCATCTTTGTTGCCTAGTTACTAGTTTGGTCATTTTGGGCTTTTAGTTGCTAATTTGTTTGTGTTATTATTATGATTATTTTGTTATTATTGTTATCATTATTAACACTTATGATTATTATTGTTGATTAGTCATTGTTATTACTAATGTTATAATTAGTGTTTTTTTTAAGACTAGTTATTGTTGTTGGTATTGATATGATTTTAATGGCATGATCGTGGTGTATTATTATTATTATTATTATTATAATTATTGTATTGGGTTTACAATTGTATGGTCATATGTTATAAATATTATCATTTTTATTAATCGTATCATTACTGAGGAAGTTGTGATCGCTAATAGTATTATTGCATGGTACGATTATACTTAATCATGTTATGGTTGTGTGTGTGGTTAATATTAATTTTAGTAGTAATGTTTAAGTATGTTACTAGATTGGTAAGAAATGATGATGAATGGAATGTTATAATTAGTAAGTTGTAATTGGTTAATGATAATAGTAATCGGTATGAACATGAACATGAGCAAGTAAATCGTTAGTAATGATTGATTGTATGAGTAGAAATTGATATTCAATACCAATTATAGGAACTGAGTTCGATTGTTCAAGGTGGAACATTCTAGCAGCTGTTCGGTTGTCAATCCGCAATTGAGGTAGGGGAATATCTATGACTGTGATGGTGATCTGACATGAGAACACTCGGTATCTGACTGATATATTTAATTGTGATATATTGTGATTGATTGCTTATTACTGCTTATTGTGGAGAACGGAGATGTGAAATGGGTCTTGTGATATGGGTCTTGTGATATGGGACTTGTGATATGGCCATGGGAGGTGTGGTGTGATGGGAGGTGTGGTGTGATGGAGGTGTGAAGTGGTGGAGGTGTGTGGTGGATGATCGAATGATATGGAGATGGAGGAGGATACAGTTCTATTGTTGTTTATGTTTATTTGTTTTACCTACTCAACCTCGCGGTTGACCCTGTGTATTCGTGTGACACCTACGATGATCCGGAATAGGGAGTAGATTCTACAGGTCAGAGACTGATGGATTAGGAGCTTGGGCATGGAGAGAGACATGGCATGGACCTACTTAGAGTTAGATCACACTTAGATATCTTCAGTTGTACTTTTATTTTATCAAAGTTTGGACCTCGTGGTTGTTGTAGTATCAAAGTTTAAATTTTATCAGTTTTTATATAAAGTACTTTGGTTGTTTTACTTTATTATTCACTACCTCGGACATTCCGAGATGGTGACAGCTCTATTTATTTGAGAATGTCTTGCTAAAGGCTCTTAAATAAATGGGGGTGTCACAAAGTGGTATCAGAGCGAACGATCCTCAGGCCTAAACCAAATGAATAATAATGAACGTAGGAAGAGTCTAATAAAATGAACCCCAGGTTGGTAACTGCTAGGAGCCCCAGGATTGCAATGAGTTAGGGGCCCCCTCAAACCAAGCCACTGGCCCTTTCAGTCTAACCTGGTTACCTTGAGAGATGTAGAGCGTGGGTAGCATAGAATAAAGGAAAAGACCCAATATATATTGTACTAACAGTTGCAGGAGCGGAATGAGGTAAGTAATGATGTGATACATGGTTAATGATGCGCTGTGAAAGAATAGGGTTGGTAATCTATATTGTGCATCATGAGATTGATATTGAATGTGATTGAGATAGGTATTACTTTAAGTATTGAGGACATGAAAGTTGGAATACGAGTTTGAAATATAAGCTTGACTAGTATGATGATGTGCATAATAAGAATACGGCTGATATTGAAATGCTGATTGATCTGAATGATTGAATTGAAATTTTCAGGGAATGGGTGTACATTTATTGTATAATAAAAATAGAGTGATATGATCACGTGAATTGGGTGTCTCGTACTGTCTATAGGATATCTGGTTATTAAATGACTAACGTAATTTTGTAATATATTGCTTGATATTTGGATATGGACGATCAGATTTAAATGTTATAGTAATTCATGCCTTGTGATATGCGGAATGTGCTACCCCAAGCCATGGGTGATATATAGTTATGTGTTACATTATTTATATACATGTATAAATAGTTTAGTCGACAGTGGTCAGACTGTCACTGCACCGTTCTGTTTTACCCATGTCTTGAACGAGGAACCATTTAAAATGTATCTATTGTTTATGTATAGTTCCAACTCCAATGTTAATATATTCATTCACGTTCCCAAATGATAATTCACGTAAAATCTTAACAAGTCGTTAATTAATAATGATTTTTGCAAGTTGCCAGTTCCTGTCTTATTGTTGCAAAGTTTTTGTTCCGACCAAGTTGTTATAAATAATTTCCTTAAGTGTTGTATTTTATTCCTTTCATATGATTAGAGAATACATTATACTTCTCAAAAACTATAATGGTCCACAAAAATGGCTAAACGTTTATTTAAGTATAATTCTGGAAGTTGCAACATGATGTTTGATTGTTGGAATCGTAAGTTATGTAAGTCTTATATAAAAGTTTAATCGAATATGAATTATGTGATCTGACCACGTGGTATCCTGATATGGCATTAGTAGCATATAGAGTAGGCATTCGGTATGAATATGAACCTCACTACGTGATATTGTAACCTGGCAGATTTCGTCAAGTTTATATAAAATCGTTTTAGTAATACAAACACTCTTATTTTCTAATATTATGACCTCAAAATAATGAAGTGATATTCGTGTTGATGTTCTTTCCTATATTTATGGTATATCGTTGTCTGGCTCACTGAGATAATAATCTTTTCAACACCTTCATGTATTTGTTATGTCCCAAGCTGAATTGCATGGCTATGTTTAAAATCTGATCATAATATCTGAGTTATTAACTGGTGGACGTGTGATTTATGGAAGTACTAGTTTGTGAATTCGTTTACTTTTAACGTTAAACTTTCATAGTTCATGAGCTACAATTTACAAAAAAAAAAAAATGTTTAGTAAAGAAGAGTCAGAATGTCTCTATGTAATCTTGTTTCGATCTATAGCTTGTAATATTGTCTTTTGACTCATATTTGTAAATTGTCACAATTACCACTTTAATGTTCCAAAAGTTTCAAAATGATTTCACTGTAATGATCATCCATGATAGAGTTTGATGTTTTGATAATTATGGTGATTGCAACACGACAAATTTTGTAGTTACGCATTGATAAAATCCTGTTTGAATGTTTAGTTGCTGCACATTGTATAAAATCCTTTTTTTGCAAGTCGTATATAGTAATAGTTTCAGGATAAATGATGTAACGTAAGTAGACGAGAAATATACCTAAGTGATTTTGTTAACTTATTGATATCTGGGAATGTTAAACGGTTCTGTGAGTCTATAATTGGTGTACATCTTGTGAACTATGTCAATGATTCCATGTTTAATTACGTTAATTAATTTTGCTTCTATAATATGAATATGAGCATGAGACACTTTAAATTGTCAAGTGTGAACTATGAGCTTCTAGATTATTTACATTGTTATAAATATATTAAATTTGTGTTAAAATTTCAGAGATATGTAAATGTTAGCTACCCTGATTCTGTTTTACTGCGTAACACGGTTATTACCGATCCTAATGCTCTTGTTATTGCTCGAGGCTATATGTGGTTGCATGATAATTGCTATAGGTTTCTTACAAGTACTTATTGAGTTGAAAATTAGTAATTGTTCCTTCATTTTGACAGTTAATATTTCCTACTGATAAGATAATCCCTTTTGTTCGTGAGACGGGTTGAGTCGTGAGATGGGTAAACTTTTGGTAATTGATTAGTTGTTTATGCATAATGGTTTTGTATTAGGTTGGTTGGTATAGCGTCCAGATCCTTAATTTATGAACTGTGGAATTGTAAGTATACATACAAGTATGTCAATGAATTTGGAAGGTAAGTACAGATGAGATGGAGTTCGATGGGATTGAGTTGCTCGTGAGTCTAGAACAAGAGCCATGGTTGTTTTTGTCTTGAGATTAAGTTGCAGTTCAGTATTTTATTGAGCTGTCGTATTCTTTGACCTTAATTCGTGGGTGAGTAGCTTAGAGTTTTACTCTCTAAGTGTTGAGCAGTTCCTTTAATGGAATATTTGAGGTGAAAGATTGGTTACTTGGAGTAAGATTTTATGGGATAGAGTAATGAGTAAGACGGAGTAATAAGCCGGGATTTTGTAATGGGGTTACGGGGACGTAACCATGTTTTAAGGAGGATAGGATTGTAAGATCTGTTTTATTTATGTTGTGGTTAAGTTGTCATGACACGGCTAATTGGTATATCGTGATTGTTCGAATATACTTGATAATCTTGATTACTTCTGTTGTGTATGTTAGTTGTGATTCGTTCGGTACTTGTTAAAGGGAGTTATGCGTTAAACTTTGGAGACAAAGTTTTCTTAACGAGGGTAGAATGTAACATTTCGCGTCTTGAAGCCGGTATAAGTGCTGTTTGTGTTGGTTCGTGCTTGTTAGATGTTTCGTTACCGTTATGGGGTGGTGAACTTTGGGACGAAGTTCATTTTAAGGAGGGAAGACTGTAATACTCCGTGTTTTATTGTGTTTTATTACGTTTTATTTTATTTATTTATTTATTTAATTATTACTTTGACGTTTCGCTAATAATCGATCGCTTATTTGATTTATCGAGTTAATGTTTATATTTTATATGTTATAAGTAAGTGCCGGGAACGGGTAATTAATTATCGATATATGGGTTAATGTTATACGGGCCTCGGGATGCGTGCCCAAGGCTGTAAAGCCCAACTCGACACATTGTACACGCTGAAGAAGAACAACAAATTCTATCAGCCCCATATATGTTTATACCCTAAAACCCTAACCCTAGATCTACAACGCTTAGCACCTTCACACAATCTCTCAGCCGACACTTCAGGGTACAAGGAGAAGGGATCTCACGGTGGTTTAGGGTGGCCGTTGGTGGTTCGTGCGTTTTACGTCTGAAATAGGGTACACAGCTTCCTCTATCTCGTTTTCAGCCTCTGCTCAACTTTAGTTCGTTAATTCATGTGTATAATTATGCTTATGTGATCTAATCTTTACGGAGTATTAATCTATGAAGTTCCATAATCGTTTTTGGGTCAGAGTTGAGTCATCGTTGGCCTTGTTGACCGTCGTATCATGGTGGTTTACACCCCTGTCAAAGGCGTGTTACAGCAGGACCTTATAATCGTTTCGTATGAGGGTGTTTGTGTCGTGTTCAATTTCTTTATCCGTATATGTTCTTGTATGTCGTTGGGGTCTGTTGAGGGGTGGTAGTCCAGGGAGTCGTGAGGTGGATGTCACGGTGGTTGGGGGTGTGTCGTGAGCGTGTTATAGCAGGATTCGTTTGGGGGGAACAAGGACTGTTAGGGGTCGTTTTAGAACACCGACTTTGGGCAGGAAACTTTCGTATGTTTTCTGATGCAGTGGTTCGTTCTTTTGTTTTGGGTGTTTGGGTAGGTCGTTAGAGGGTAGTATGGAGAGTCGAAGATGGTGACTGGTGGTGGTAATGGTGGTGCTAGTTGGTGGTTTGGGGCTGATTATAGTGGGTTGACACACGGGTGAGTACGGGAAATAGTGGGTACTGTTGTGACCAGGGGGTTTTTGGGCTGGTGTCGAAGGCGTTTATGATCGAGTCAGGGGCTGTTCTTGGTGTCAATGGGTGCTCCGTGGTGCGGTGATGGCAGCCGCGGAGGGTCGGTGGTAGTCCAGGTGGTGTAGGGTGGTCGTTTGGGCTGTGTTTGAGAGCTGGACAGGGGCTTGTTTACGGGTTTTGGCTGGTTGAGTTGCGTGTAATGCGTGTTATTATTGTTTTGTCATCTTTGTTGCCTAGTTACTACTTTGGTCATTTTGGGCGTTTAGTTGCTAATTTGTTTGTGTTATTATTATTTTGTTATTATTGTTATCATTATTAACACTTATGATTATTATTGTTGATTAGTCATTGTTATTACTAATGTTATAATTAGTGTTTTTTTTAAGACTAGTTATTGTTGTTGGTATTGATATGATTTTAATGGCATGATCGTGGTGTATTATTATTATTATTATTATTATTATTATTATTATTATTATTATTATTGTTATTATAATTATTGTATTGGGTTTACAATTGTATGGTCATATGTTATAAATATTATCATTGTTATTAATCGTATCATTAGCGACTTACGGTTAAACAACATTACTGAGGAAGTTGTGATCGTTAATAGTATTATTGCATGGTACGATTATACTTAATCATGTTATGGTTGTGTGTGTGGTTAATATTAATTTTAGTAGTAATGTTTAAGTATGTTACTAGATTAGTAAGAAATGATGATGAATGGTATGCTATATTTAGTAAGTTGTAATTGGTTAATGATAATAGTAATCGGTATGAACATGAACATGAGCAAGTAAATAGTTAGTAATGATTGATTGTATGAGTAGAAATTGATATTCAATACCAATTATAGGAACTGAGTTCGATTGTTCAAGGTGGAACATTCTAGCAGCTGTTCGGTTGTCAATCCGCAATTGAGGTAGGGGAATATCTATGACTGTGATGGTGATCTGACATGAGAACACTCGGTATCTGACTGATATATTTAATTGTGATATATTGTGATTGATTGCTTATTACTGCTTATTGTGGAGAACGGAGATGTGAAATGGGTCTTGTGATATGGGTCTTGTGATATGGGACTTGTGATATGGCCATGGGAGGTGTGGTGTGATGGGAGGTGTGGTGTGATGGAGGTGTGAAGTGGTGGAGGTGTGTGGTGGATGATCGAATGATATGGAGATGGAGGAGGATACAGTTCTATTGTTGTTTATGTTTATTTGTTTTACCTACTCAACCTCGCGGTTGACCCTGTGTATTCGTGTGACACCTACGATGATCCGGAATGGGGAGTAGATTCTACAGGTCAGAGACTGATGGATTAGGAGCTTGGGCATGGAGAGAGACATGGCATGGACCTACTTAGAGTTAGATCACACTTAGATATCTTCAGTTGTACTTTTATTTTATCAAAGTTTGGACCTCGTGGTTGTTGTAGTATCAAAGTTTAAATTTCATCAGTTTTTATATAAAGTACTTTGGTTGTTTTACTTTGTTATTCACTACCTCGGACATTCTGAGATGGCGACAACTCTATTTATTTAAGAATGTCTTGCTAAAGGCTCTTAAATAAATGGGGGTGTCACACCCAGGCACTGGAGCTAGAGCTTACGATGTTCGCGCTCATAGCGACTTCGTCATGGAAGCGGGTGCGATAAAGAACGTACTCATCTATGCAATGGAATCCAATTTGCAAAGACGCTTCATAACCCATGGTGCAAACAAGATTTTCACCACGCTCACTAACGAATTCTCGAAAGCTCCGAGGATCGTTTCTTATGAGCATACCTGTCGCTTCTTTGAGGCGAAACTCCAGAAGGGCCAACTTGTTAGCCCACGTATTCTCAACATGATTGAGAATATCGAAAAACTGGAGGCCCTAAACTGCAAGATCAGTGAGAACATAATCGTTGATCGAATGCTTCATTCGCTTCATGATGGGTTCGCCCTCTTTAGGGCCAACTATTACATGAACGACATGAAGAAGTCTCCTCAAGAGCTCCACTCCCTTATCGTACAGACCGAGAAGGATCTGAAATTAAGTGGGAGCGTGAAGCAGGATGTTATCATGATCTCCAGCAAGGGTAAGGGTGAGGGGAAAGCTAAAGCTCAGGGCGACCTAGCAGTAGGTAAGCCAAGGTTCAAGAAACCAGGATTTACTAAGAGTGGGCCAGGTGAGTCGAGCAACTCACAGGGCAAGACAAAGAGCAAGGATACAAGCATGGAATGCCACCATTGCCACAAGACTGGGCATTGGAGGCGCACATGCCCCGTGTATCGAGAGGACATCAAAGCAAGCCGCGTTATTCCTGTTGGTATGTCTTCTTCTTCTTCTTCTTCTTTTATTCACATGATTGAGATCAACCATGCAAGTTACGGAACTTGGGTACTAGATACTGGTTGTGGTTCTCATCTATGTAATCATGTGCAGGGCCTCCGAAACCAAAAACCCCTCATCAAGGGTGAGGTTGACCTGCGTGTCGGGAATGGAGCACGTGTTGCTGCAGTCTCGAGGGGAACATACGTGATCCAGCTTCCAAGTGGATTCGCGTTATCTTTATATAACTGCTATTATGTTCCTTGTTTATCCAAAAACATTATTTCAGTTTCTGCACTTGACAAACTTGGTTTTTAATTTGTAATAGAAAATAACAGTTGTATTTTCTCATTACACAATATGATTTATGGCAAGGCAGTTTCCATGAATGGAATTTATGTTTTAGATCAAACCACTGAAATATTACATATGAATCACAAGAGATTAAAGGTAGGTGACAAAGATCAAACTTATCTATATCATTGTCGTATGGGACACATAAATGAGAAACGCGTAAAACAGCTCATAAAGAATGGAGCTATCTCGGCCTTTGATTTCGAATCATATGGCACGTGTGAATCATGTCTCATCGGCAAGATGACTCGTATTTCCTTCAAAGGTGTTGGAATGCGCGCTGCCGACCTATTAAGTCTCATACATACGGACGTATATGGCCCTATGTCGATCAACGCACGAGAAGGCTATAGGTATTTCATCACTTTCACGGATGATTTGAGTAGATATGGCTATGTCTACTTGATAAAACATAAAAGTGAATCCTTTGACAAGTTCAAAGAATACCAGAATCGGGTACAGAACCAACTGGGAAGAAAGATTAAAGCACTACATTCTGATCGTGGTGGTGAGTATATTTCACACTAGTTTGATCAACACCTCAAAGACTGTGGCATCGTGCTACAGTTGACTCCACCTGGAACACCACAATTAAATGGTGTATCCGAACGTAGAAATCGAACCCTACTTGATATGGTTCGATCCATGATGTGTCACACCGTTGTGCCTGATTCATTGTGAGGCTATGCTCTTTTGTCAGCCGCTTTAATACTTAACCGAAGTCCGTCTAAAGCTGTTGACAAGACTCCATACGAATTATGGAAGGGAACGGTCCCAAGTGGAGACACGAGGATAAGCTCGGCCCGCGATCGGTCAAGACATACTTTATAGGCTATCCAAAAGGAACTTTTGGTCATTACTTCTACTCGCCAACCGAAGAACGTGTTTTTGTTGCGGCTAGTGCGACGTTCTTAGAGAAAGAATTTCTCGAGAACAAGTCGAGTAATAGAACCTTCGATTTATCGGAGATTCAAGAACCAGCTACCGAGCAACCATTGGAGGAAACAATTCCTTCAACCGAGGCTGCGGTAGATATCCCTGAGGAACCTAGGAGGTCGGGAAGAGTCTCTATTCCTCCAGACAGATATATTGGTATGGTCGAGGAACATGACATAGATGACGTCTTACTCCTAGAGGGTAATGAACCCTCAACCTATAAAGGTGTCCTGACAAGTTCTGACTCAAAGCTATGGCTAGAAGCCATGCAATCCGAAATGGACTCCATGTATGAGATCAACGTGTGGGATCTTGTGGACCTACCTGCAAAGTTACGCCCCCTTCAATGCAAATGGCTTTACAAAATAAAGCATGTCGTAGAAGGACAACAAGATATCCAAAAGGCAAGACTAGTTGCTAAAGGTTTCACCCAAGTGCCAGGCTTGCACTACGATGAGATCTTTGCACCCGTATTCATGCTACGTTCCATTCGGATTATCTTAGCGATCGCCGCATTTCACGATTATGAAATCTGGCAAATGGACGTTAAAACTGCCTTCTTAAACGGTTTTTTGGAGGAAGAGTTGTACATGGTACAACCCGAGGGTTTTATTGATCCAGAAAATCCTAATAAGGTTTGCAAGCTTAAGCGTTCCATCTATGGACTTAAGCAAGCATCGCGGAGTTGGAATCATCGCTTCGACCAATTGATAAAAGAGAATGGGTTTATTCGATCAGTCGAGGAACCATGTCTCTATATCAAGTCGAGTGGGAGCAAGATTGTCTTCCTAGTACTGTATGTCGATGACATACTCTTGATTGGGAATGACATACCTCTCCTTTCTTCGGTTAAAGCATGGTTAAAAAAGCATTTCCAGATGAAATATCTGGGAGAGGCACAAAGAATTTTGGGCATCCGTATCTACAGGAATAGATCACGACGGATGTTGTCTCTCAGTCAGGAGTCTTATATAGATAAGATCCTAGAGAGATTCAGCATGACGAACTCCAAGAAGGGGTTCCTTCCTATGACTATTGGGCTTCACTTGAGCAAGACTCAAGAAGCTAAGACATTGGAAGAGCAAGAGCGCATGAGTCGGATTCCTTATGCTTCGGCTATAGGATCGATCATGTATGCCATGATATGCACACGTCCAGACGTTGCATATGCATTGAGTATGACAAGTCGATTTCAAGCTCATCTAGGTGAACAACACTGGATGGCCGTGAAAAACATTCTTAAGTACCTACGGAAGACTAAATATTGGGGATTGACTTACGGAGGCGACTCGACGCTCTGCGCCACGGGTTACGCAGATGCTAGCTTCCAAACGGATCGAGACGACTCGAAATCTCAGTCTGGATTCGTTTTTACTCTTAATGGCGCTGCTGTCAGTTGGAAAAGTTCTAAAAAGAGTGTTACAGCAGATTCTACAACTGAGTCCGCGTAAAAGGAGATATTTATTGATAAGATAGCTACGGATGACAACATAGCTGATCCTCTCACAAAAGCATTACCACGTGATAAGCATGAAGGGCACATCATTCCATGGGAATTAGATGTGTTCCTAAGTTGTAGTACTTTTTTATGAATTCATGTAATAATTCATTTTCTCGTGTACTCTATTCAACCACATTGTTATGATATATAATGTTTTGTTTTTCATGTGAAATTGTACGCCAATTTTGAACACCACAAAGTGAACTGATTAACATTACATCGTTTTAGTCCTTGATTACCAACTTGAGCTGATAACTCAGGTAATCATTTTGTGACGTTGGTTGATGGTGGGTTCAACGAGCCATAAGTCAAACGGCTGACTGACCAATCAAAAAGGCGAGTTATACGGATATCTCGTAGGACACCCCGTGACAACGTTATGGAGTCCTAAATGTTTTATAACATTGGGTGCCAGGTCGTGGATAGGACCTCCATAGTGTTCCTTAGAGTCTAGTCTTTTGACTTTCAACTGTCTCTTGAGATTAAGGCAGATTTTGGGTAACTTTGGTTTCTTTCCCACGGTCATCGTAACAGGGGCCAAGAGGATTTTTTCTGGGTTATTTCATGCTGCGCTTACAACGGCAGGATTCGAGTTGAGGGAAATATCCAAACCCTTATCAGGATTTTATCATTTCTCAGGGCCACTCGAGGAGTAGTAACTGAAATGCATGGCCATGCTCGAATACATATTCGTTTTATCAGTTAAGTTACTCTCTAGTCGGGGAAACCACTCTTGATACAGATCGTTTGTGAGATACGACCTTTGCAAATGCGGATTTGCAAATTGTCTTACATTGAGTGGGAGAAATTTTAAAAGGATATGAGAATCGGTTATCGCACCTACACTTGTACGGACAAGTGGGAGTTTGTTGGAGCTTGTGTCCTCCACATGTAGTGTGATAACGTCATTGCACATACCCTTGTACGGACAAGTGGGAGATTGTTGGGGCTGGTGTCCTTGACAGTTAGTACAATGACTTACTAAATCTCTTAAAGGATCACAAGGGCATACTTCAGTATTATTATCAGTTGATCCACGTTTATCAATAACGGTCGGCTTGCTAGATAAGTTTGACGTTATTGTCATACGGATGGCGGTGATCAACTGGTCCCTATACGTCACACCTATAGGACACGTTTGAGAGATGTGAAGGTATGAAAATACAGTCACATTTATGCCGAATACGACTAAAAAATTAGTCAGAGGTATTGACTATTAAATTAGTCAATAAGATGTTGAGATTATTATTCAATACGGATTAATTAATTTTAGCTAATACGGATTACATGATTAATTCGTAATTAAATATAAACGGTTATATTTAATTAAGTATTGTATTCGCGTATTAATATAAACAGTTATATTAATTTGATTAAATTATACAATATCGTAATTTTATCAGACTATTATTAACACATCGACTGTATATATATATCTGATAACATGTGTGCGATTTATAATAAATACCCGCGAATAATATTTAGCAAAAAGGGTCGAATCACGCAATGGAATAAGGTAAGAGTGGAAAGCCCACTCCTACCCAATACCTAATTCGGCCGACCAGTGCTACATAAGGAGAGTCCTTCTCCTTTTGTCAGATGATTGAGGGAACTGGTAATTCATAATCTCAAGAATTAGGGTTTTGAGAACATTCTTTTCCCAAAACTCAGATCTCACATCAAAACCTCACAAAACTCTCCCCATATTGCAAGGCAATTGGAGAGCCTTTCTAGCACACGCGACATCGTCTTAAACAAAGTCTTGGGTGCAAGTTATAGGAGGGAATTTACTTTAATTCCTGTTCTTAGGCCTTTTGCGCAAGGACTCAAGGTTGTATTCTTTTTCATGTTTTATTAATCTTATAACTATATTCACAACTGTAAAATTCGTTATAATCCTTCATGTTTTGGGGCGAATACATGCTTTATTCCTCACAATGACGTCTCCCCATTCCGAGTCTTTCGCACCTTCCTGTCCAGAATCTCTTTCGGAGTCTCAACATAAGCCAACTGCTCATCTATCTCAATCACCTCGTGGTGTAAGACATGAGATGGATCACTCACATATTTCCGTAACTGAGACACATGGAACACGTTATGGACTTTGGATAGGGCTGGAGGTAAAGCTAGTCGATATGCCACCTCTCCAACCCTGTCCAAAATCTCAAACGGTCCAATAAATTTCTGACTCAGTTTGCCACGCTTCCCAAATCTCATCACACCCTTCATTGGAGACACTTTCAGCAGTACCTTCTCTCCGACTTCGAATGAAATATCGCTCCTCTTTAAATATGCATAGCTCTTCTGTCTATCTTGGGCGGCCCTCATTTTCTGTCGAATAATCTGAACCTGCGTCACCATCTCCTGAATCATATCTGGCCCTAGAGTCACAACATCGGCTCGATCATCCCAACACACAGGGCTCCGACACTTCCTCCCATACAATGCCTCGAAAGGGGCCATCCCAATACTGGCATGATAACTGTTGTTATAAGAAAACTCTATAAATCCCAGTCGATCCTCCCAAGATCCTCCGAACTCAAGTACGCATGCCCTCAACATGTCCTCAAGGGTCTGAATCGTTCTCTCAGTCTGACCGTCAGTAGCTGGATGGAAAGCTGTGCTCATTTTCAATTGAGTACCCAAGGCGGCCTGCAACTCTTGCCAAAATCTAGATATGAACCTCGAGTCTCGATCTGAAACAATATCCTTGGGTACGCCATGCAATTTGACCACATTCTGAACGTATGACTTAGCCAACTCGGCTTTACTCCAGGTATCTTTCATCGGAATAAAGTGAGCAGACTTAGTCAAACGATCCACAATCACCCAAATCATGTTGTTGCCCCTCTGAGTCCGAGGCAACCCCACGATAAAATCCATCGAAATGTTCTCCCACTTCCACTCTGGTACATCTAAAGGTTGAACTTTTCCATGTGGTCTCTTATGCTCCCCTTTCACTCTCTGACATGTCAAACACCTTGACACGAATTCTGCGACTTCCTTATTCATATTTGGCCACCAGAACGTCTTCTTGAGATCTTTATACAACTTATCACCCCCTGGGTGAACGGAATATGGAGTAGCAAGAGCTTCAGTCAGGATTTTCTTCTTTAGCCCCTCAATATCCGGAACACACCATCGCCCACTGAACCTCAAACTACCGTCGGTATGAATACTGAACTTGGATGCAGCCTCACCACCCTCACTCTCCACCATCTCGCGCCACTTCTGGATTTTCGCATCAGTATTTTGCAACTCCCGAATCTCACCATACAACTCAGGCTCCACTGTCAAGTCACTAAGAGCATCCCCTTTCCGGATCATGAAAATTCCCATCTCTCTTAGTTCGCCATGCAACCTGACTCTCGATCTAGCACAACTCAAAGCATGAACAGACTTCCTACTTAGGGCATCAGCTACCACATTGGCCTTGCCTTCGTGGTAGACAATCTGCATATCATAGTCTCCAATCAGCTCTATCCACCTCCTCTGTCTCATGTTCAACTCTCGCTGGGTGTAAATATACTTCAAACTCTTGTGATCCGAAAACACCTTAAAAGTGGCCCCATAAAGGTAATGTCGCCACAATTTAAGTGCAAAGACCACAGCTCCCAATTCCAAATCATGGGTCGGATAATTTTCTTCATAGGTCTTCAATTGGCGAGAAGCATACGCGATCACCCTGTCATTCTGCATTAGCACACAACCCAACCCATGCTTCGAAGCGTCAGTGTAAACTTCAAAATTATCACTCCCGACAGGCAATGCAAGGATAGGAGCTGTTGTCAGACGTTGCTTAAGGGTCAGGAATGCCTTCTCACAACTCTCATCCCAGACGAAACGGTTCTCCTTCCTCATCAATGATGTCAACGGTTTTGCTATCTTCGAAAAATCTTTGACAAACCTCCGATAATAACCAGCCAATCCTAGGAAGCTTCGAATCTCACTCACATTCTTCGGACTTTGCCATTTAGTCACAACCTTGATCTTACTAGGGTCGACAGATACCCCCTCCTTGGAAATTACATGCCCCAGAAATGCGACTTTCTCCAACCAGAACTCACACTTGCTCAACTTAGCATTGAGCTTATGCTCCTCCAGGGTCTGAAGTACTCTCCTCAAATGATCCTCGTGCTCTTCCGCATTCTAGGAATACACTAGGATATCATCGATGAATACCACCACGAACTTATCTAGATATGGGCTAAAGACTCGGTTCATCAGATCCATGAACACAGCTGGAGCGTTGGTCAATCCGAATGGCATAACCACAAATTCGTAGTGGCCATACCTCGTTCTGAAAGCGGTCTTTGGAATATCTTCATCTTTTATTCTTAACTGGCGATACCCGGATCTCAAATCGATCTTAGAGAAAACCCCAGCTCTACTTAACTGATTGAACAATTCATCAATTCTTGGCAAAGGATAACGGTTCTTGATGGTCACATTGTTCAGCTCTCGGTAGTCAACACAAAGTCTCAAACTCCCATCCTTCTTCTTCACAAATAGTACAGGTGCTCCCCAGGGTGACACACTGGGTCGAATGAATCCTTTCTCAGCTAATTCATCCAACTATTTCTTCAATTCCTCCATCTCCTTCGGTCCCATACGGTACGGTGATTTAGATATTGGTCCCGACCCTGGTTTTAGGTCAATGGAAAATTCCACTTCCCTCCTTGGCGGTAATCCAGGAACGTCATCTCTGAATACCCCCTCAAACTCCCGCACTACTGGTATCTCACTCGTCTTAGGGGTCTCAGCCTCGCAGTTCCACATTTGGCACAAGATCAGACTCTCTCCTTTTCGCAAGCTAGACTTAAGGGTATTGACGGAAATGAATTTGATTTTTGGTTTAACTCGATATCCCTTGTAAGACACCCGCACTCCCTTAGGTCCCTTCAAGGAAATTTTCTTTTGGTGACAGTCAATAAAAGCTCGATACTTTCCCAACCAGTCCATCCCCAAAATCACCTCAAAGCCCCCCAGTGGAAATTCTATGAGGTCACAGTAAAAGTTTGCTTCCCCGATTCTAATGGGTACACTACCATATATTTTATTACAAGTTATCGACTCGCCTGATGGTATGGTCACTGAGTCCGCGACCCAATCGAATCTCTCAAGTCCCAAGGCCTTAACATGATCTTTAGACACAAAAGAATGGGTGGCACCGGAATCGAAAAGTACGAAAGTAGGTTTAGAGTTCACAAGAAAAGTACCGGTCACCACATGAGCATCATCCTTAGCTGCCTGCTTCCCTGGGAAAATAGCTTGCCACTGGATTTGACCCCACTCTGACTGGCACTGGATGTCCCAGCCTGCTGGTTTCCTTCCGCTCCCGTCTTCTGATTGCTTCCACCCCCATTGTATTGGTTCTGGTACGAGCGGTTCTGATAGTTGTTATACCTCCTTTGATAATTGCTGCTCCCTCCAGACTTCGCACCCCCACCATAGTTTGGCATGGTTGTGCGATAACCACTGCTACCATAAGGCTGGGTGCGAGATCCCTGATATCCTGTTGTAGGCGTACGATAACCTCCAGACTGGTTTCCCCCAGATGAGCGACATACTGCCTGCTTGTGCCCCGTCTTTCCACAGCCGAAACAAACTATTCCAACCGAGCCACTGCCAGAACCCCCACTCCTGTAGTTGCCCCCACTTTGATTTCTCACTCCACCGGAAGCATTGTTGCTGAAATACCCACTATACTTGTTGGTGCTTTGTTTCTTTGACCCAGAACTTTTTGTCACAACTTCAGCCTTCCTCTTTTCAGATTTTGACTTCTTGTCTTCCTTAATCATATCTGAGAGCCTCTCCGCCGCCCCAGCCCGTAAATAGATGTCCCGGACTGTGGTGGGCGGAGCCGCAATCAGCCTCTTCTTGATAGCGATTGACAACCCCCTCTCGAACTTCATTGCTAGCATGGCATCATCAAATCCCATGTCCCCTACATAGTTCACCAACTGAATAAATTTTCTGTAATAGGCCTCCACTGTCATGTCCTCCGTCATCCTGAAGGTATCAAACTCCTCTCTCAGCTTACTTTTCTGGAATTCTGGTAGGAACACTTCATATAAGATCTTTTTGAATGCGACCCAAGCGACAAACTCGGGTCCGTCCTCTCTAGCTGCTTCTCGAATTTCACCTTTGTTTCCGGTCCACCAGTCACCGGCCATACTCCTCAGATAGTGGGCTGCTTGGTCAACCCTCAGTTCTTCGGGGCAATCCACCAACTCGAACAGGTTACTGAATTCCCGGCACCAAGCCCCTAGCAGATGAGGTTCCCCCTCCCCAGTGAATTGGGTAGGGTAATGCCTCGCGATAATCGTGCTCATCTTTGCAGACTCCATACGTTTGGCCTTTAGGGCCTCATTCTCAGCTATCAAACGATCCAATTCTTCTTGCGTGATGTTAGCGACATTGTTTCTTCGCGGAGGCATACTATAATACAAAAGAAAGAAATGAGTCCCGACTCATGTGGGCACCCATTTGGGTTAGGGCTACGTTCCCTAAGCATTAAAGTCAATAAATAACTATCATATAGAGTAATACTTTTTCTATAACATGACTCGGGGATCACATAACCGCATATCGCTAGACATGATAAAATTACTGATATAAATCGAATCACCTCATGCATCCACATTAATATAAACCTTTTTGTACTCATATAAATAAAAGTCTTTCATGCTCTTGCCCTTACTGGCTTTTCCAAATGATCACATATACTAAGAGTTCTTATAACATTCTTATCACAGTATACCACCACTTCCTTCACCTCATAATCTACCCTTTTCTCTCGTATATGCACTCTGGGTTCCCGGGTAAAACTGAGAGGGCCAATGGTTCGGTGTGAGGGGGCCCCAGACTCATACTTTTCCTTTAGTGTGCTCCTAACAGTCCTAACCCGGGGTTCATTTTATTTAGACTCTCCTACATTCATTGGGCTCATTTGGTTAGGCCTGAGGATCGTTCGCTCTGATACCACTTTGTAACACCCCCATTTATTTAAGGGCCTGTACTAGGACTCCCCAGATAAATAAGGGTGTTACCATCTCGGTTTCCCGAGGCAGTAGATACAAAGGAAAAATAAACAGTACTTTAATTAAATAAGGTTAAACTCAAAGAACGAGTTCATACAACCAACTTATAAAACTGTCTTGTAAAAACTAAGGTACAACTCATGAAAAGACTACTATGGTGATCTAGACTCTAGGCTGTTCCGGATCCGAGCTTCTCCCTTCCCTTAGCTCCCCTAGTCTCAACACCTGTCAATCTGCTCCACAATAAATTGGTTCATCACAGGTGATCACGAATACACAGGGTCAACCACGAGGTTAAGTAGAGGAAAATATAAACAAACATTACTATAAATAGAAAGTCAATCGTCTCCACTCCGAATCACAAGACCCATTATTCTCCACACCATTCACAAGACCCATTAACTCCACACCAATCACAAGACCCATTAACTCCGCACCAATCACAAGACCTGATACGTGTCTATTTTATGATGTTTTACATCTATTTTTACACGTATTTGGTCGCTCATTTACTATGTTTTAGCCTCTATTTCCCACAAATTGTGTACTTTCGTATTTTTATGCACTTTTGCAGATTTATGCGGAAAAGAGACGGTTTAGCACCAAATTCGTATCCTCAAGTCTTTAGCTTAATTAAGGAATAAAAGGAAAGTCAACTGAAGTCAAAATCAAAGCGCCCAAAGGTCAAAACAAGAAGAAATCCGAAGACTTCCCAGAAGAAGCGGTCGACCGACCAGTTATACGGGTCGGCCGACCAGGCCCGATTTTCATAAAGTCCAATTTTCATAAAAGGGGCCGGAAATAAGAGAAGCCCAGCAAGAAGTGGTCGACCGACCAGTTATACGGGTCGGCCGACCAGAACGAGGCCCATACGATTCGTTTTCGGAAATAAAGTAGAATTAGAATCTTAAGGAAACTCTTAGTTTTTACCCTATATAAGCTAATCTTGTAGCTAGGGTTTAGAGGAAGTTCTTAATCTAGTTTTCTATCATAGAATTATAATCAAGTCTTATTTAGAGAATTCTATTTAGTTTTTAGTTCAATTATAATCCTTCAATAGTTCTCAAGCATTCATCAATAAAGTTAGTTTCTTTCTGCCCTAATTCCAAATTGTGGTAATTGCTCTTTTAATCTTGCTTTATTATTGTTCTTATTGCTTTTATTACAATTGTTAAGTTAGAATCCCAAGCTTTATTTGAATCTTGCATGTTTAGATTATTTACTATGTTCTCCATGTTTATTCCCAATTTTATATTCGTCTTAACAGTTATGAGTAGCTAATTTTCATATGTTAGGATGTAGGGGATAATACGCATAGGTAAATAAAATCCGAAAACCCGACCTGTAGCAGGGCCACGGTCGGCCGACTGGAATAGTCGGTCGGTCGACCGAGGCCGTGGTCGGCCGACTGGAGTAGCCGGTCGGTCGACCACTCGCGTCTGTTTTCTTATTTCGTCTTTTCTTATAAATTATAATATCCTGCAATGAGACCAATAGGAGACTTGTAGGATGTTAGTAATGACCTACCCAAGATTGAAAGATACGGGAAGGGCATTGGTTTACACTTTAAGACGGATAGGTTACTCAAGGCTGAAAGGTATGTAACCTGGGATTTAGGAATCACCCTTATTGTTGACACCCAATAATTGTGAGACCTAGGAACTAATAGCATAGGCCGAAAGGAGCTATTAGGTAGCATAGACCTAAAAAGTTATGTTACACCCCCTTACGCGACTGCAATACATGTTGACCTTAGGATTTATTTTACCTTAGCCAATTATTACCCAAACATCCTAGCATCCCCTTTTATTATATTTTATTCTCATCTTTTAGTTCTTGTTTTATTTTTATCTTTGCCTTAGATATAGCATCAACCAATCAAACCCCCAAAACTTGTTACCTTTAAACATTAACATTAAGACAATAAACATTCCCCACCTCTTTGTGGTTCGACCCTGACTTTCACTATCTATTGTTAAAGTTAGGAATTATAAATTTATCTTTGGTACCCTCAACGACGGGCATCAAATTTTGGCGCCGTTGCCGGGGAGGTGACGCCAGTGTTTATTGTTTTTTGTTTTTGTTTCTCTTTGTTTAAGGAACTTTATGTTCCTTAAACCTTCTCACCTTTTTCTTGTAGTTTCCTCTTATGCGCAGGTCAGTTCAAGGAGAACTCCTACCACTTGATCTCGAAATTGAGAGAACTCTTAGGGAAAGAAGAAAGCAACTTCTAGCAAATCAAGAGGAAGGGTCACCATCCTCTTTATTTCAAGAAGACCTTTTCGAGTTACCACCATCTTCACCAAAAACACCATCTTCGCAACCAAATTCACCCATCAAACCACTTTCACCAAAAACACCATCTTTTACCCACTCTCCAGTTTTTCCTAAAGAAGAAGATAACATGACAGAAGAAGCTACTATTGCCAGTCACTCTATGCCTCAGGCAAAGGACCTATACAAAGGGTTCACTTTACCTGCAGGTACTGGGAAGCCATTCGAGGCCAAGCCTGCCTATATTACTATGGTTGAAAGAAACCAATTTGGAGGCTCGGCCAATGAGGATGCAGCTAAGCATATTGAAATCTTCACAGATTACATATGCTCTATAGCACCCCCAGAAGGAGTAACGCAAGATCAGATTAAACAGACCATGTTTATCTTCTCCCTTAGGGACTCTGCAAGAGAGTGGTACAGAGACCTTGACCGCACTGCTGCGGGAGTTACAGATTGGAACACCTTAGCCCTAGCTTTCTACAGGAAATACTATTCTGCATCAAAGACTAATGCCTTAAGAGCGCAGATTACTAATTTCAAGCAAGGACCCAATGAAGATTTCAGCGAGGCGTGGGACAGGTTCAAGAGACTTGTTCGATCCATACCACATCACGGATTCGAACAATGGTTTCTTTGCAACCAGTTCTACAATGGCCTCTATGATGACAATAGGGCCTACTTAGATGCTGCAGCTAATGGAAGATTCCAGGATAATTCAGGAGAGACTAAGGGTCTCAAGTTAATAGAAGATGTTGCTGTGCACCGCGCTGAGCATGGTACTTCCAGAGGAAATCAGAGAAAATCAGAGTACAACCTGGCAGCAATTGAGGCCTTAACGGCCAAGCTAGAAAAATTTGAGGCTGCAGGAAAGCTCGATCTAGGGAGTGGAAGCAAGGGAGGAATTTACCAGGTGAACGCCGTTCAGGACGGACCCTTTGCTTGTGAGAGGTGCGGTGGAGAAGGGCATGTGTCAAAGTTCTGTACTTCATCTAATGAAACGTGTGCCGCTTTTCAGCATTACCGTGGGAACAATTTCTATGATCCAAATAACAACAATGTCCATCCCAACCTAAGGTGGACAAGCCAGAATGTTCAAAACCCACAGCACATGCAACCTCAGCAAAATTCCACATATGTACCCCCACATAAACAGAATTTCCAAAGACCACCTTTCAACCCTCAACCACCTTCTAATCCACCACCCAACACAGATGCTCTTATCCAAAATCTTATTGGGTTGGTTCAGAAGGAATCACAGGCTAGAGAGGCAGGAATGAAGATGTTGGAGTCCCAGATTGCTCAGATCGCGAGCAAGAATGATACTAGGGCTCCGGGTCAACTTCCGACCAAACCGGACCAGAAGAAGGAGACTCTAAACGTCGTAACCCTGCGGAGTGGTACTAAAGTGGGGGCTGAGAAACAAAAAACAGCGAGTAGCAGCGAAGTCGGTCGACCGACCGAAAATTCTGGTCGACCGACCACAGAGCAGGATCCAAAGATTTCGCCTGAACAGGAGACTGGTCGACCGACCGAGGATACTGGTCGACCGACCACAGAAGCAGAGCCCGAAGTTCCCTTTCATCCAGAATTGCCAAATAACTTAAGGGATTTCCTTTTCAGGGGTGATAAGACCCCTAGGTTTTTAAAAGGGGCTACAAATACGGAATCCTCAGCTGCTCCCTTTCCAGAGAGACTCGTGCCTTCGAAGGATCAGGTATCTTTTGATAAATTTAAAGATGTAATTCGTTCATTAAATGTTCAAGTTCCATTTTTAGAATTAGTTCAACAAGTTCCTTCTTATCTAAAATTCATGAGACAGCTTTTGTCAAGAAAGAGGTCTCTAGAAAAGGTTGAGTCGGTGGCTCTCACTGAAGAGTCATCTAGCTTTTTAACTCATGTCATTGCCCCCCATAAATTAGAAGACCCTGGAAGTTTTTCTGTCCCCTGTAATATAGGAACCTTCCCAGTTAAAAAGGCTCTATGCGACCTAGGTGCTAGTATAAGTGTCATGCCCCTAAGCGTTGCCTTAAAACTAGGAATGACCGAATTTGCAGTGACCAGTATGACAGTCCAGATGGCTGATCGCACATCTATGGAGCCTATAGGGGTGTTAGAAAACATCCCTGTGCGTATTGACAGGTTTTTCTTCCCAGTAGACTTTGTTGTTTTGGACATTCCAGAGGATGCCCATATACCCATCATTCTAGGAAGACCCTTTCTTCATACTGCAGGTGCCATTATAGATGTAGGCACTGGAACTCTAACCTTCAAAGTAGGCAAACATTCTATCATCTATGGCCTATCCTATAGGAAGAAGGATGCTATGACCCCCATCACATGTAATGCTATCACTTCTGAAAAGAAGTACGAGGTCATCACTACTTCTCCACCTTTACTACCTATTCCTGTATCTGTTTTTACACCTCCGCCCCAGATTGGGAGCAATAGGGAGGACACTTCTATTGTGACTATTGCAGGAATTGGTTTGGGGAAACCCAAGGAGAAGGAAGTCATCATCCAGAGAGGAGGAATGGGATGCCTAAGCTATGGAGAAGATGAAGATCCAGACGTCGTGGATCGAGAGGAGAAAAAGAAGAGGAGGCAGGCTCAAGCAGAGAGACCGTCGCATATGCTTTGCGATGGAGGAAAGAAGATGTGTTTTGCCACTGAAGCAAAAACTGTGGAGACTACAGCGTGCCGTCAGAAGCCGTGGTCGGATATTTTCCGCATCTTCAGCGGATAGTTGTTTTTAAAATTACAGTTTTAAGACTATTTATTTTATGTTGTGTGAAACTTTTTAGTTCGGTTTGCTAGTAGTTAAGACTTTTAGAATCGTTTTGGCATCTCGCGCATTGTTGGGCGCACATATTTTCTTGCTTTTTCAGGATTTCCGAGAAAAAACGAAGACCTCCATGACTCAGCTGGTCGACCGACCAGAAACATCAGTCGGTCGACCAGACGCGCTGTATCGAAGATTTTTCCGCTGTTCACAGGAGGTCGATCGACCAGAAACACCGGTCGGTCGACCTACTGTCCGCTGCGGTCTTTCGTTTCTCTTCCTTGGAAATCATGTAATCAACTTGGATACTTGAGTGGCACTGCTGGCCACCAAAACCTCCCAGCTTACGCTGGTTTGGGGAGGTTTTTCTCTTACATCTTTTAACCCAGTGAGTTCTTTCCAGTTTTTCCTTAGTTTTTATTTCTTTGCATCTTTCCTTTAATTTTCTGAAACCTTTACTTAGGCTAATGCACAATGGGGACATTGTGCGGGTTGGTTTGGGGAATGGTTTCGTGTTACATGCATTGCATTTTGTCACACGTTTATTGCATTTCTGTCTTGCATCGTTCTTTTCTTTATTTTCCTTATATATACAAAAATCAAAAAAAAAAAATCCAAAAAAATTAAAAAAATTTAAAAAAAAGAAAATCAAAAAAAATGCACGTTTATTTTAGCATATAGGTCGAGTCGGAACGAGAGTATTTCAAGGATGATTTTTGCTATCTTACATGTCTATGCCTTTACATTGCCTTGTCAACTTGTTTTAGTATAAGAGTCTTTTGCATATCTACGAGTTTTTGTCAACTTGCATATCTAGAGACTTGACTTATACCTTGGCGACCTACTTATACATTCTAAGTTTTAGAGCCTTATTCCTGGTTTCATTCTTAAACCAGTTGTCTAGGATGTGAGTAGTACTCCCCTTGGAACATGTTACATCAATATGCATAAACATGAACTTGAATTGCTATATACTTGTTTTACTTTCTCGTTTTTGTGAGTCTTGATACGTGCATTTGGGATCCCTTCTCTCATATTTACCCATAAGCTTCACATAGCCAAAATTGCCTTTTTATTCCCCTAAAACTACATCCCATACTCAGCCTACCTTTCCAAGCTAGTATTTGTGGTCTTTGGATTATTTTTTGAGGCATCTTGGATTGTATGCTATTATGAGCAAAAAGAGAAAAGAAAGAAAGAAAGCAAGAAAAGAAAAAGAACAGAAAAATTCAGAAAAGAAAGAAAAAAAAAAGAAAAAAAAATCCGGAAAATCAGAAAGTCAGTCGACCGACCGCCTCTATAGGTCGGTCGACCAACTGGCAGGATCAGATTCAAATTTTCGTTCCAAAAATCCCTTTCTTTTATATGTTATCACTCCCGTACCTCATCCAAAAATATTTGGGAGTCCTTTCTTATATTTAATGTGAGAGTTGTGCCACAAGAAAAGGCACTTTCTTGATATCAAAAGTTGTGAAATATGTTGTTGAGAACCGGTTTTACTAGCTTGGCTACTAACCCCACATATCCAAAAAGCGTCTTAACCACTTTTACCTTTTACCTCGCATATCTTCCATTACCTCAATTGCATGTATCTAGGTCACTTAAATGAGATTGTTATACAAAGTTGTAGAATTCTTGTTCATGTTAGATTGCAGGCATGTTTCCATGGGTCGCAGTTAGGTGAGTGTCATGACAAATATACTTCTTTCTATCTTTTACATATACTCACCCTTTGCTTTATGAGTGTCTCGAGCGTACCGCGAGAGTCCATGGTATAAGGCTCTATAGTCTTTATGTTTTCAAGTTTGACAACACCATAACTCGTTTGCATGATTTTAAATACTTTCTCATTTTGTACTTGGTATTGGTTCAGGCTTACATGTAAATTTCGCTCTGAGATTGAAATCGTTCCATTAGTTAAGATCGAGTCTATTTCTTGCTTGAGGGCAAGCAAGGGTTTGGTTTGGGGAATTTGATACGTGTCTATTTTATGATGTTTTACATCTATTTTTACACGTATTTGGTCGCTCATTTACTATGTTTTAGCCTCTATTTCCCACAAATTGTGTACTTTCGTATTTTTATGCACTTTTGCAGATTTATGCGGAAAAGAGACGGTTTAGCACCAAATTCGTATCCTCAAGTCTTTAGCTTAATTAAGGAATAAAAGGAAAGTCAACTGAAGTCAAAATCAAAGCGCCCAAAGGTCAAAACAAGAAGAAATCCGAAGACTTCCCAGAAGAAGCGGTCGACCGACCAGTTATACGGGTCGGCCGACCAGGCCCGATTTTCATAAAGTCCAATTTTCATAAAAGGGGCCGGAAATAAGAGAAGCCCAGCAAGAAGTGGTCGACCGACCAGTTATACGGGTCGGCCGACCAGAACGAGGCCCATACGATTCGTTTTCGGAAATAAAGTAGAATTAGAATCTTAAGGAAACTCTTAGTTTTTACCCTATATAAGCTAATCTTGTAGCTAGGGTTTAGAGGAAGTTCTTAATCTAGTTTTCTATCATAGAATTATAATCAAGTCTTATTTAGAGAATTCTATTTAGTTTTTAGTTCAATTATAATCCTTCAATAGTTCTCAAGCATTCATCAATAAAGTTAGTTTCTTTCTGCCCTAATTCCAAATTGTGGTAATTGCTCTTTTAATCTTGCTTTATTATTGTTTTTATTGCTTTTATTACAATTGTTAAGTTAGAATCCCAAGCTTTATTTGAATCTTGCATGTTTAGATTATTTACTATGTTCTCCATGTTTATTCCCAATTTTATATTCGTCTTAACAGTTATGAGTAGCTAATTTTCATATGTTAGGATGTAGGGGATAATACGCATAGGTAAATAAAATCCGAAAACCCGACCTGTAGCAGGGCCACGGTCGGCCGACTGGAATAGTCGGTCGGTCGACCGAGGCCGTGGTCGGCCGACTGGAGTAGCCGGTCGGTCGACCACTCGCGTCTGTTTTCTTATTTCGTCTTTTCTTATAAATTATAATATCCTGCAATGAGACCAATAGGAGACTTGTAGGATGTTAATAATGACCTACCCAAGATTGAAAGATACGGGAAGGGCATTGGTTTACACTTTAAGACGGATAGGTTACTCAAGGCTGAAAGGTATGTAACCTGGGATTTAGGAATCACCCTTATTGTTGACACCCAATAATTGTGAGACCTAGGAACTAATAGCATAGGCCGAAAGGAGCTATTAGGTAGCATAGACCTAAAAAGTTATGTTACACCCCCTTACGCGACTGCAATACATGTTGACCTTAGGATTTATTTTACCTTAGCCAATTATTACCCAAACATCCTAGCATCCCCTTTTATTATATTTTATTCTCATCTTTTAGTTCTTGTTTTATTTTTATCTTTGCCTTAGATATAGCATCAACCAATCAAACCCCCAAAACTTGTTACCTTTAAACATTAACATTAAGACAATAAACATTCCCCACCTCTTTGTGGTTCGACCCTGACTTTCACTATCTATTGTTAAAGTTAGGAATTATAAATTTATCTTTGGTACCCTCAACGACGGGCATCAAGACCCATTAACTCCGCACCAATCACAAGACCCATTATCTCCGCCTCGTATCGTAGCTCATAATTGTATAAGCAAATAGCACAATATAATAATCATATGATAATATAAACATGATTAATACCAAATAACAACAGATTATTCATCATTATTCACAAGTATTTCCCCTACCTGAAATAGCAGGAATGCAATAAGTCCAAGCTTGCTAGAAATGTTCCACACGAAACTCGCTACCTAAACACGTACACATAACGAATTAATAACCTTCCCGAAACCCCATAACATCCTATACATACTATAAATAGAAACCTTCCATAAATGGAAAGTTTCCAAAAATAGAAACCCGTTATAAATGGAAAGTTTCCATAAATAGAAACTTCCCTAACTTATTGATTTCCCGACTCATAAGCTTCAACTACACGATAACAAATAACTTTGAAATAACGAAAGACGGCTATTATTAAAATAGTAGTAATAATAATAATACTACTAAAATTATAACAATAATAAATATAATTTTAATAATAATAATAATATTAATACTAATAATAATAATAATAATAATTATATTAATAACGTAAAATAGGCCCAACAGCCCGAACACACAACCCCCGTGACTTCAACCCCTCGCACCACCATCTACAACCCCTTCGAACACCAGCAACACCGTGCCCCCAACACCCCCGACAACCAACTAACACCCTGACACCACTACTCCCCACGACAACCGCCGGCGAGTCCCACCGGGGCGCTTAAACCCAGGACTGACCCAACCCGTGTCTAAACTTACCCGAAAACAGAACCCTTCGACCACCGCTACAGTACCAGCTTCCACCCCTGACTTCCACCAACACCACCTCCGACAACCATCCTCACAACCACGGTGATACCACCGCGTCAACCTCCCCCGAGTCAACGGTGGTAGCACCCCCAAACCCTTCCCTTAATCACATACTAAAAACCGACGCAACCAGGGTGACAAACACCCTAATCGACACTGACTACGACACCCTTGACCTGCCGTGACAACCACCAGATAACCTTCCTACCACCAGCAACATATACTGACATTACTACAGAGAACGCGACACCCCTCCACCCTTCGAAAACATGATAAACACAGAAGACACAACACGATTACAAACGAACAACAAACACGATATCACGTACCTGACTTCTGACGAGAAACGAAGGGGGTTAGACACGGCTAAAATGAACTTGAGCACTCTCTCTCTTTTCCGTGTGGTGGCGGCAGCAAGATCTAGGGTTTAGGTTGTTGAAGGTGAGTCAGAAATAAGAGTGTAATACACTCTTATATGACGGCATGGGTAAGTTAATGTGAGTGCAAAGTGTTTGTGAGGGTTTGCTAGGGTTTGTCGACACTTCTTGGGCTGTTTACTTTGCACAAATAACGAAGCCCAACGACCCTCTGAAGGTCCCATGTTTGAACCCCACGGAATACACACAAACACTACTTAAAAGAGCACATATAACAAGTACCCATATTAAGTATTAACTATCGTAAAACATTAACTATCGTAAAACTAACTTAACGTTAAACAAATAAAACAACATCGTAACTTATAATAAAACGAGGTATTACAATCTCCCCCCCTTAAATTGAACTTCGTCCCGAAGTTCCACCTCACTTAGGTGACAAAACAAACCAACTCAAACGAACTTGGAACACAAAACGTTAACCAAAACACAAAATGTGACAGATGTTGCTGATTAATTGTGTGTTTATATAGAGTATTGGTTATCTTAGTATTGTTCGTCCAAGGCGACTCTTAATCTGGTTTCGTAAATGGTTTGGAGTGAAAGACCCCCCGGCCGGGTAACCGGAAGGGAGACCGACTCTCATTTCAAATATTTTCCGAATTTAGTGGTGAGCTATGCATAAGTGAGAACGTTGATATGAGAGTTGATATATATATGTACTTCGCATGTTATAAATATTGGAGTATGTTGGATGCTTTATGTGTTACATGTTGCTAACAATAGGTGGCTAGGAGAACTCTAGTCACTCCCCACTGATTGTGGCGTACATGTTTTCATGTATGTAGGTACATGACAGGTTGCTGGAGGGTTACAAGAGGCTAGTGAGCGATGATCCTATCATCGATGACTTACCCTTATCGTTTTAGCTAGTCCTAGTTTTGATATACATTTGAGTGCCTGTAGGGATGTGCCATCCCAGGCTGTTTTTGTACTTATGGTTTTTCGTACTTAGACTTATATACTTATCTATGTTTGGTATATTTCAGTTTATATAGTTTGTTTTAATTCACCTCGTTTTATCTTGCATGTTAAAGTTTAAATTCCGCGTAAATTTCGGCATGTTTGTATGTTTTATCTTTCCGCTGCGACGAGGGGTTTTACAGTTGGTATCAGAGCGTTATCGCTCACGAGCACTCATGTAACCCCCAAACTTAACTTGACCATATATTGGAATAATGAATGAGAGATGGGTAGATTTAAGGACTTATTATTGTAGTTTGTGTGTGCCTTGTTAGGAATACGTCTAACGGTTTATTCTTTTGTAACTGAAGAATGACGGAGCCAACCGATGCCGGAAATGTTGTGACGCATGCCCTCATTCAAACTCTCATGGGTTATATAACTCCGACGAGTGTGCCCTCTTCTTCATCGCAAACATCGGGAAGTAACCAACCTGGAGGATTGGCTTGGATGATCACACAGATGTGGAGGAATACGGCTCAGACCTTCGACGGGGAGACCAGTTCTGCAACCCTCACCGCATGGTTCTTTGACATGGAAAAGAACTTCATGATATATGGTGTTCGTCCTGAGGATCAGGTCTGAGTAGCATCTCAGTTCTTGGTTCGTGAGGCTAGACGTTAGTGGATGACGATCAGCTCTCCTGCTACTCGTGACCCTACTTTCACATAGAGCCATTTCAAGACTCTTCTTGGCATGAGGTTTTACCATAAGGATATACGCCAATATAAGATGACCGAGTTCATGAACCTTCGCCAAGGAATCCTTTCTGTTCAAGCCTTCACCAATCGATTTGAGGAGCTAATCCACTTTGTCCCACAGCTAGTCGAGAAAGAAGAGGACAAAGCCTACCTCTTTCAAAGCAAGCTTAGTGCTGAGACTAGGAGTGTAGCATGTGGTGACCCGACTTCTTACTTCCAGAGTTACTACAGTGTCTTGCGAGCGGAGGACCCCTACCAGATCTGTTGTGAAGGAGCTAGAGCCTTCTCTCCTCCCCGATCACCTTTGCATAGCTGTCGAAGCGGGAGACGTCTTAGTCCTCCTTCCTCCTCCTCTCCTCATGGAAAAGGAAAGCGTCCCCAAAAGAAGAAGAAGTCCAAGAGAGCTAAGACTTCTCAGGTTTGAAGCATAAACCTCTCACCTGACGCTCCCCTGAAGTGCTTCAGATGTCCCAAGGATCTGCATCTTGGAGTTGACTGCCATGGCAACCCTCACCGATGCTTCGCCTGCAGGGAACTTGGACATCGCTCTTTTGAGTGCCTCGAGAATGTTGCCATCTATAGAGCTGTCTCTACTGACCCAGAGGCTGAGACCAGTGGAGCCATAGCTGTTCAGAGTCGAGCTGAGACTGGAGTTCACCCTGATGCATCTACTGGTATGTACATGTCTACTGCTTTATTCGTAATCTGGTGTACATGTAACCGTTAAGATCTTAATTTCCCTCCTTAGACTCCTATTAGTCTTTCTTGGAAACTACCTTGATTTGCTTTCGACTCAATCTGGTAGCTTGCTTCTCCTGAAACACCTTGTGAGGTAACCTACCATAGACAGACCTAGGGGAATTTCTCGAGGATATCCGCAACCGTGGTTCATAGAATGTTATTATTTGAGGAAAATCTTTGAGGTATTGTGAGACATATTTTGGTGACCCTAGTGTCTATATGTGTACCAATTAGAAGAGTGAAAGTGAATGATGGCATACTTACGCTAAGTGGAATTTTTATACATGACCTTCTGTGGAACTTAGATGGGATAACCCTGCTGAACCGTGAGTAATTGTGGATTTGGAAATACTATTTAAGGATTTAGAGGTACTTAGAGTACTAAGTGATTTCGAGGAATATGTTTAAGGTACTGATATTGTCAGATAAGTGAATGAGGTAAGCTAATGCTGCTTAAACTTGAGGAACGAGAGTTATTGGTAACGGTGTGAAAATGTTGAGACATTTACAATAGGACTTATGGAGTTGACTGAGTGTTGGACCATAGGTTACTTATTGGATCCTAGTTTGAGGAATCCAAAGGAAAGTTGAGGATGCACCACCAGTTGTGGATGGAATAAAGTAGTTCAATGGGAGATGTAAGCTCAGAAACGCGTTGATTTAAGAACGAATATCTAGGGGGCAGTAATGCAAGAGTTTGATTGAATTGTCATTTGAGGAACTAGTAGGGATGGGTTATCTAGAGCTTTTGGGATAAGTGACTAGGATGGTAGATATTGTTTTAAATTTGGAAGAATGATAGTATATAAATCTTTTTGAGGAAACGTTTGTGAGGGCCGATCATGGACTTGCTTCTTTTGGAAGTTGTTGCTTTGGTAAGGACTTATCTTGGAATATTCACCTTATGGTAAGGTATTTGGAAATTTAGGGTTTCGAAGCACCTTGTGGAATAAGTTGTTGGGATCAAGCTGTTTAAAATTTGGGGTTATGGATGATTTTGTTATGACCCCTCAATGGGAAGAAGTTACAGGGTAATGAATACCATATCTTGAGTTTTGAGGTTCGCTGTTATGGTAATAGAATTCTGGTTTAGAGTGTTGGAGTGTGCGTAAACCTTAGTCTAGGATATATGCTTAAACTTCCACCTTGAGTGAGAAATCTTTGACTGTTGATGAATGGGTTTTAGTGTGAGCTGAATGAGAGTTTTGGAAGCCCTTCTTGCCGAGGAATACCTTGTTCCGTGGATGAGATAATGATAAGAGGGATCGTGAAACCATTGAGAGTCTAGACATCACTCGAATTGTCCTTCTTGGGATATGTTAGGAATCGTTGCAACGATGTTTTGATTGAGGATCGAGTGGTTAATGTTCCTGTATCCTGCAAAGCTACTGCCTTCCTTGACCTTTAGCCTGGTTGTTTCGTTCTTTCGATCCACCCTAGTATGTTTCGCTAGCGGTGAAACTGGAAATCCTATAATCCTTCGTGCCGGAGGTAACCTCCATGATCGTTCCTACGCTCCCAGTGACTGTTTTTGAAATTTGTTCCCTATTGTTAACCTTAAAAGTTTGCAGTTTTTGGAGAATCTTAATTGTTTTGAGAATTTGAAACTACTCCCTCTTTGGTTGGAATTGATCTTTTGTCGTGGTTGCAATTTTACTCTTTTGAGGAATCAAAAATAAAGGTTAATTTTGGGAAATTTGGTTTTAAAAGAATTGATTGATTTGCAATTTGATTGATCTCAGCGTCGATTTGTCATTCCAACTCGTTATTGGAGATGTCGGATAACCTGAACTATGCTTACCGACACCGGATCGATCTAAATTTTGAATATGGACTGATTTAATTTTGGGACTTGTCTCAGATTTGGAATGTCGGGCTCTTGAATACGTAACGAGAATCCCAATGTCCATTGACAAAGACTTGTGCCCTGGAATCTTTTTCTTCATGGAACTTTTTTGAAAGATAATGTTTTGGGTTACCAAAACTCAGGTAGTACGTTTTGGTAGCTAGAGTTGTTTTCTTACTTATTCCGTCTTCAAGTTTCGAGGACGAAACTTTTTTAAGGTTGGGGTGATTGTAATATCCCGCATTTTCGTAATATAATATTTTAATATGTTAAAGTGTTTTTCGGAATATAATATTATTTTATTAATAAGTCGTTATTTAAAGTTTTCCGTTAACTTCCTTCTTAAGATTATCTTTAATCTTAAAATGTTGTCTCGCTTGGCGTTTTCCCAACAATCTCCCACTTGTCCGTACAAGGGTATGTGCAATGACGTTATCACACTACATGTGGAGGACACAATCTCCAACAAACTCCCACTTGTCCGTGTATTATTACCAGTTGATCCACGTTTATCAATAACGGTTGGCTTGCTAGATAAGTTTGACGTTATTGTCATACGGATGGCGGTGATCAACTGGTCCCTATACGTCACACCTATAGGACACGTTTGAGAGATGTGAAGGTATGAAAATACAGTCACATTTATGCCGGATATGACTAAACAGTTAGTCAGAGGTGTTTACTAATAAATTAGTCAATAAGATGTTGAGATTATTATTTAATACGGATTAAATAATTTTAGCTAATACGGATTACAAGATTAATTCGTAAATTAAATATAAACGGTTATATTTAATTAAATATAGTATTCGCGTATTAATATAAACAGTTATATTAATTTGGGTAATTATACAATATCGTATTTTGTCAGACCATTATTAATATATCGACTGTATTAATATCTGATAACATGTTACGATTTATAAATAAAACCCGCGAACAACTTAAAGCTAAACGGGTCGAATCACGCAAAGGTATAAGGTAAGAGTGGAAAAAGCCCACCCTTACCCAAGACCCATTCGGCCGACCTAAGTAATACAAAAGGAGAGTCTTTCTCCTTTTGTAACGGACTTGTAATTCATAATTCTCATAATTAGGGTTTTGAGAACATCTTTTTCCCAAAACTCAGATCTCACATCTAAAACCTCACAAAAGCTCTCCCCATATTGCAAGGCAATTGGAGAGTATTTTCTAGCACACGCGTCATCATCTCAATCAAGTCTTGGGTGCAAGTTATAGGAGGGAATTTACTTTAATTCCTGTTCTTAGGCCATAAGCACAAAGGACCAAAGGTTGAATTCTTTTTCTTATCCTTTTTAATCTTATGACTATAAACACAACTGTATTTTTCATTATAATCCTGCAAGTTTAGGGTGAATACATGCTATATTCCCCACAAGTGGTATCAGAGCCTTAGGCCATGAAAATTTTACTTTTGTGTTTTTCATAAGTTTTTTTTTTAAAGATTTTGAAAAATCTCGTTTCTGCCGCAGCGTCGGTCGGTCGACCAGTATTAGCGGTCGGTCGACCGCCCCTGTGTGAGTTTTCTGTTTTTTTTTAAAACAGTTTCCTTTATGAGTTTTCGATCTTGTTTTTCGATTCCTGTTTACATATTGTTAGTTAATCGATATTCTTAACAATATGTGAACCCTTGTTGATGTTAATTTTGATTTACTTGTTTTAATCAAAGTTTAAAAGGTAAAAACTTGTTTTAATTTCAAAAAGTGCAGCGTTTTGCGTTTTTTGAAATTCGTTTTTACTACTTGTTGGTCGGTCGACCTAATTAATAGGTCGGTCGACCGATTTTACTGTTGCAGTTTTTTTTCCGTTTTTCGGCAGGAGGTCGGTCGACCACAAGTTTAGGTCGGTCGACCTCCCCCCCTGTAACAGACTCGTTTTTTTTATTTTCGAAAATAACATGTTTTATTTTCACATGGCTTAAAATAATGTACTATATACGGAAATAGTGTATTATTTAGTGAAACGGTTCACCCTCGTTTGATACATATTGTTTTAAAACAGTTTAAAATAATGGATTATATGTTTGTTAAAATTGGTGATTAAAACGGTATAGTCACTTAATTTTAATCTTAAAAGGTGGTTTGGTATAAATTTATTAATCATAATAACAGTATTATGTCATGTATAAATTGTTTTTAGTTGATGCATTTTATTTATCGTCTTGTGAATGCCTTGAATGCTTTCAATAACGTATTTAATTTTTGCAAACGGTTGTAACTTAGTGTGGCCTTAGAAGATTGTGTCACCGTAATGAAGGGACACGATCTTGCTTGTAATTTTGAGATCTTGAATCTCCGTTTTGGGTTTTTGCCATGTAATTACTTTTGTATTTAAATTAGAATGTATCTAGGACTACTTTTGTAATTTAAATTAGTAATTTTGTGAAGACCAAAGACAAGACGGAGGCCGGATGCTCACTCCCGCTGCAAGGACCAAGATGGAACATCAAGACAAGCTTCTAGGGTCCAACAGTGGATTCCAAGTTGTTTTATGTTTATTTTGGTAGGATAGGCCACACTAGGACTTTTATTTACGTTTATTGCATTTACCTTTATGCTTTCTTCGATAATAGCTTGCATCATATTCCGCCTAAAAACCAAACCACCTATATCATGCCTGAAAACTGACTCATGTAGAGGTCTCGCGTTAGTTTTCTGTGACAATACAGATGTCACATGTCATTTAAAAGCCATCACTTTATTTAATTCATTCACGCAAATGCTAGTTTTTTAGTTCACTTAAATATGGATAAATAAAAGTTGATGGGGTCTTCCTCGTATAACCAAAAATTGAGATTAGTCTTTATAAATCAGCCTCCCATGAATCCCTTCTTCGTCGGTAGGCATAATATGACCCCTTCTACGTCGGGTAAGTGGGAACAGATGATTTATTTTATCTCAACATCATGGTCACTCGATAATATTCCAGTGACTGAGATGGACTAATAGATAGATATACGGAAATCTATCGACCAAGAGTTCCAACGATTGGAATTAGCCAAACTGTGGGCTTATCAATATACGGAAATTGAGTCTTGGGATCGTTTATATAATTCTTGAGGGAGATCAATTATATAAATGCATGAGTCTACGAGTTTAAATTCAATTTAATATAGACTTAAATCACAACAATAAGTTGCTTATATGGTTTTGTTTTATCTTCTTTCAGTGTAGAACACGTTCATTAAAACTGCTGTAAAACTAAAATGGCTGGTGAAGACCCAATGCCAAGTGCCAAGCTAGCACGTGAATCCTGGCTAAAAGCCTTCATGGACTCCATGAATCAGTCAACTAGACTGAGGAATGATGGGTCAAACTTCTCTGACTGGGAGGCAGCACTACGGAATGCTGCCATTGCTGACGGAAAGCTTAAGTTTTTAACTGAGCCCATTCCGGCACACCCAGGAACTGGAGCTAGAGCCAACGATGTTCGCGCTCATAGCGACTTCGTCATGGAAGCGGGTGCGATAAAGAACGTACTCATCTATGCAATGGAATCTAATTTGCAAAGACGCTTCATAACCCATGGTGCAAACAAGTAAGATTTTCACCACGCTCACTAACGAATTCTCCAAGGCTCCGAGAATCGTTTCTTATGAGCATACCTGTCGCTTCTTTGAGGCGAAACTCCAGAAGGGCCAAGCTGTTAGCCCACATATTCTCAACATGATTGAGAATATCGAGAAACTGGAGACCCTAAACTGCAAGATCAGTGAGAACATCATCGTTGATCGCATGCTTCATTCGCTTCATGATGGGTTCGCCCTCTTTAGGGCCAACTACTACATGAACGACATGAAGAAGACTCCCCATGAGCTCCACTCCCTTCTCGTACAAACTGAGAAGGATCTAAAGTTGAGTGGGAGTCTAAAGCAGGATGTTCTCATGATCTCAAGTAAGGGAAAAGGTAAAGGGAAGGCTAAAGCTCAGGGCGACCTAGCGGTAGGTAGGCCCAGGTTTAAGAAACCAGGATTTGCTAAGAGTGGGCCTGGTGAGTCGAGTAACTCACAAGGCAAGACAAAGAGCAAGGATACAAGCATGGAATGTCACCATTGCCACAAGACTGGGGATTGGAGGCGCTCATGCCCCGTGTATCGCGAGGACATTAAGGCAGGCCGTGTTACTCCCGTTGGTATGTCTTCTTCTTATTTTATTCACATGATTGAGATTAACCACGCAAGTTGCGGAACTTGGGTACTTGATACTGGTTATGGTTCTCATCTATGTAATCATGTGCAGGGCCTCCGAAACCAAGAACCCCTAATCAAGGGTGAGGTGGACCTGCGAGTCGGGAATGGAGCACGCGTTGCTGCAGTCTCGAAGGGAACATACGTGATCCAGCTTCCAAGTGGATTCGAGTTATTTTTATATAACTGTTATTATGTTCCTAGTTTGTCCAAAAACATTATTTCAGTTTCTGCACTTGACAAACTCGGTTTTTCATTTGTAATAGAGAATAATAGCTGTATTTTCTCCTTACACAATATGATTAATGGCAAGGCAGTTTCCATGAATGGAATTTATGTTTTAGATCAAACTACCGAGATATTACATGTGAATAATAAAAGATTAAAGGTAGGTGACAAAGATCAAACTTACCTATGGCATTGTCGTATGGGACACATAAATGAGAAACGCGTTAAACAGCTCATAAAGAATGGAGCTATTTTGCCCTTTGATTTCGAATCATATGGCACGTGTGAATCATGTCTCATCGGTAAGATGACTCGTATTTCCTTCAAAGGTGTTGGAATGCGCGCTGCCGACCTATTAGGACTCATACATACGGACGTATGTGGCCCTATGTCGATCAACGCACAAGATGGCTATAGGTATTTCATCACTTTCACGGATGATTTGAGTAGATATGGCTATGTCTACTTAATGAAGCACAAAAGTGAATCCTTTGACAAGTTCAAAGAATACCAGAATCGGGTACAGAACCAGCTGGGTAGAAAGATTAAAGCACTACGCTCGGATCGTGGTGGTGAGTATCTTTCACGCGAGTTTGATCAACACCTTAAAGACTGTGGGATCGTGCTACAGTTGACTCCACCTGGAACACCACAATTAAATGGTGTGTCCGAACGGAGAAATCGAACTTTACTCGATATGGTTCGATCCATGATGAGTCACACCGTTGTGCCTGATTCATTGTGGGGATATGCTCTTTTGTCAGCCGCTCTAATACTTAACCGAAGTCCGTCTAAAGCTGTTGACAAGACTCCATTCGAGTTATGGAAGGGAACGGTCCCCAACTTGTCCTTTATTCGGGTTTGGGGCTGCGAGGCTTATGTCAAGTGGAGACACGAGGATAAGCTCGACCCGCGATCGGTCAAGACATACTTTATAGGCTACCCAAAGGGAACGTTTGGTCATTACTTCTACTCGCCTACCGAACAACGTGTTTTTGTTGCGGCTAGTGCGACGTTCTTAGAGAAAGAATTTCTCGAGAACAAGTCGAGTAATAGAACCTTCGCGTTATCGGAGGTTCAAGAACCAACTATCGAGCAACCATTGGAGGAAACAGTTCCTTCACCCGAGGCTGCGGTAGATATCCCTGAGGAACCTAGGAGGTCGGGAAGAGTCTCTATTCCACCGGACAGATACATTGGTATGGTCGAGGAACACGATACAGATGACGTCTTACTCCTAGAGGGTAATGAACCCACAACCTATAAAGGTGCCATGACTAGTTCTGACTCAAAGCTATGGCTAGAAGCCATGCAATCCGAGATGGACTCCATGTATGAGAACAACGTGTGGGATCTTGTGGACCTACCTGCAAAGGTGCGTCCCCTTCAATGCAAATGGCTTTACAAGATAAAGCATGCCGTGGAAGGACAACAAGATATCCACAAGGCTAGACTAGTTGCTAAAGGTTTCACTCAAGTGCCAGGCTTGCACTATGATGAGATCTTTGCACCCGTAGTCATGCTACGTTCTATTCGGATTATCTTAGCGATCGCCGCATTTCATGACTATGAAATATGGCAAATGGACGTTAAAACCGCCTTCTTAAACGGTTATTTGGAGGAAGAGTTGTACATGATACAACCCGAGGGTTTTATCGATCCAGCACATCCTAAGAAAGTTTGCAAGCTTAAGCGTTCCATCTATGGACTTAAGCAAGCATCGCGGAGTTGGAATCATCGCTTCGACCAAGTGATAAAAGAGAATGGGTTCATTCGATCAGTCGAGGAACCATGTCTCTATATCAAGTCGAGTGGGAGTAAGATTGTATTCCTAGTACTGTATGTCGATGACATACTCCTGATTGGGAATGACATACCTCTCTTATCTTCGGTTAAAGCATGGTTGAAAAACCATTTCCAGATGAAAGATCTGGGAGAGGCACAAAGAATTATGGGCATCCGTATCTACAGGGATAGATCACGACGGATGTTGTCTCTCAGTCAGGAATCTTATATAGAGAAGATTCTGGAGAGATTCAGCATGACGAACTCCAAGAAGGGGTTCCTTCCTATGACTCCTGGGCTTCACTTGAGCAAGACTCAAGACGCTAAGTCAGTGGAAGAGAAAGAGCGCATGAGTCGGATTCCTTATGCTTCGGTAATAGGATCGATCATGTATGCCATGATATGCACACGTCCTGACGTTGCATATGCATTGAGTATGACAAGTCCATTCCAAGCTCATCCAGGTGAACAACACTGGATGGCCGTGAAAAACATTCTTAAGTACCTACGGAGGACTAAAGATTGGGGATTGACTTATGGAGGCGACTCAACGCTCTGCGCCACGGGTTACGCAGATGCTAGCTTCCAAACGGATCGAGATGACTCGAAATCTCAGTCTGGATTCGTTTTTACTCTTAATGGCGCTGCTGTCAGCTGGAAAAGTTCTAAACAGAGTGTTACAGCAGATTCTACGACTGAGTCCGAGTACTATGCCGCCTCGGAAGCAGCTAAGGAAGCGATATGGATGCGTCAATTCTTACAAGGACTATCGGTAGTGCCTAGTTCGAATGACCCAATCACCGTTTATTGTGACAATAGCGGTGCCATCTTCCAAGCTAAGGAGCATAAGTCTAGCAGCAAGGCTAGGCATGTACAACGGAAAGCTCATCTAATCAGAGATTACGTGGAGCAAAAGGAGATTTTTATTGAAAAGATCGCTACGGATGACAACATAGCCGATCCTCTCACAAAAGCATTACCACGTGATAAGCATGAAGGGCACATTCATTCCATGGGAATTGGATGTGTTCCTAAGTTGTAGTACTCTTTTATGAATTCATGTAATAATTCATTTTCTCGTGTACTCTATTCAACCTTATTGTTATGATATAAAATGTTTTGTTTCTCATGTGGAATTGTACGCCAATTTTGAACACCACAAAGTGAACTGATTAACATTACATCGTTTTGGTCCTTGATTACCCACTTGAGCTGATAACTCAGGTAATCATTTTGTGACGTTGGTTGATGGTGGGTTCAACGAGCCATAAGTCACGTGGATGACTGACCAATCACAAAGGCGAGTTATACGGATATCTCGTAGGACACCCCGTGACATCGTTATGGAGTCCTAAATGTTTTATAACATTGGGTGCCAGGTCGTGGATAGGACCTCCATAGTGTTCCTTAGAGTCGAGTCTTTTGACTTTCAACTGTTTCTTGAGATTAAGACAGATTTTGGGTAACTTTGGTTTCTTTCCCACGGTCACCGTAACAGGGGCCAAGAGGATTTTTTCTGGGTTATTTCATGCTGGGCGATATCGGCAGGATTCGAGTTGAGGGAAATATCCAAACCCTTATCAGGATTTTATCATTTCTCAGGGCCACTCGAGGAGTAGTAACTGAAATGCATGGCCATGCTCGAATACAGATTCGTTTTATCAGTTAAGTTACTCTCTAGTCGGGGAAACCACTCTTGATACAGATCGCTTGTGAGATACGACCTTTGCGAATGCGGATTTGCAAATTGTCTTACATTGAGTGGGAGAAATTTTAAAAGGATATGAGATTCGGTTATCGCACCTACACTTGTACGGACAAGTGGGAGTTTGTTGGAGATTGTGTCCTCCACATGTAGTGTGATAACGTCATTGCACATACCCTTGTACGGACAAGTGGGAGATTGTTGGGGCTGGTGTCCTTGACAATTAAGTACAATGACTTATTAAATCTCTTTAAGGATCACAAGGGCATACTTTTGTATTATTACCAGTTGATCCACGTTTATCAATAACGGTTGGCTTGCTAGATAAGTTTGACGTTATTGTCATACGGATGGCGGTGATCAACTGGTCCCTATACGTCACACCTATAGGACACGTTTGAGAGATGTGAAGGTATGAAAATACAGTCACATTTATGCCGGATATGACTAAACAGTTTGTCAGAGGTGTTGACTAATAAATTAGTCAATAAGATGTTGAGATTATTATTTAATACGGATTAAATAATTTTAGCTAATACGGATTACAAGATTAATTCGTAAATTAAATATAAACGGTTATATTTAATTAAATATAGTATTCGCGTATTAATATAAACAGTTATATTAATTTGGGTAATTATACAATATCGTATTTTGTCAGACCATTATTAATATATCGACTGTATTAATATCTGATAACATGTTACGATTTATAAATAAAACCCGCGAACAACTTAAAGCTAAACGGGTCGAATCACGCAAAGGTATAAGGTAAGAGTGGAAAAAGCCCACCCTTACCCAAGACCCATTCGGCCGACCTAAGTAATACAAAAGGAGAGTCTTTCTCCTTTTGTAACGGACTGGTAATTCATAATTCTCATAATTAGGGTTTTGAGAACATCTTTTTCCCAAAACTCAGATCTCACATCTAAAACCTCACAAAAGCTCTCCCCATATTGCAAGGCAATTGGAGAGTATTTTCTAGCACACGCGGCATCATCTCAATCAAGTCTTGGGTGCAAGTTATAGGAGGGAATTTACTTTAATTCCTGTTCTTAGGCCATAAGCACAAAGGACCAAAGGTTGAATTCTTTTTCTTATCCTTTTTAATCTTATGACTATAAACACAACTGTATTTTTCATTATAATCCTGCAAGTTTAGGGTGAATACATGCTATATTCCCCACATGTAGGAGTTGGATTAGAAGATCCCGAGGTCGACTCATACGTGGTGGAGGAAGACTTTGGAGCTTAAACCGCTTAAAGGTGACTATTATGAGTACCTCGACCTATATTGTTAAATTAGCACATTTTGTGATTGTTTGTGGTGTTCATTCTGAGATTATGAGTTTATATTGAAGTATCAACTTAGGAACATGTTAGGAATCCGTTTTACATGTTGGTTATATGATTTAGTTGATGTTCATGAAGATCCACATGTCTCATATGTTCATTTTCAGTTTTTGAGAAATTGCGACGGATACAATGAATTGATGCTAAGTGGGTTTCTTGTGTTGATTTAATGCTTGAATATGTTTCATATGTATGTTATTACTCTGTGCAAATCATTGTTGTTGCAAATTATTACACTGTGCAAATCATTGCTGTGCAAATCACTCTGAGCCGGTCGGCCGACCGGCAGCCGGCCGACCGGCTGGGAGCCCTTCCTGTTGTCCTTCGTTGTTTTAAGAAAATTTGGTACAGGGGTGCTCAGTCGGGTGGCCGGCCGCCGGTCCACCGGCTGAGACTCTTTATAGTGTTGATTTCACGCGTAAGTAGTAGGGGAAGCTAGGGAGAAAGGTCTCCCAGCCGGGTGGCCGGCGGTCGGTCGACCGGCTGGGAACCCCTTCCCATTATTTTATTAGTTTGTTGAAGAATGTATGTGGATGGGGCTGTCAGACGGCTGGCCGGCAGCCTGCCTCTGACCGGCTGAGAGTCCCATTGCACTTAAAATCGTATTTAACTTTTGATCGGCTTGTCCGATTTGCTTGAGACTTGTTTCGTTTGCTTCGTATGTGTGTTTGAGGTCCCCGAGGTTCGGGCGGCACTATATTGGGTCCGGGAATGGAGTGAGGATAAAGACCCCCCGGTCGGGCAACCGAAAGGGAAACCGGCTCTCCCTCAGGTTAGTTTCTGGGGTCAATTAAGTGTTGTTTAGAGGTTAGTAAAGTTAGGACTAAGGACTTGGTTGTAGAACATATCGGAGTATGTCTGACTTGGGACCGCTAGAGTACGATATGTACTGATGTTTGATGCGTGTCATGGTATGATCTGAGGTCGGATCCTCTAGTTTGACATGTGAGTGTTTGTGGTGTGGCGGACATGTCTGAGTTGGGACCACTGGACCGTCACGTGTATGGATGGTGCGGTAGGAGATGTCTGAGTTGGGACCTCTGTCCTTCCGTGAGTTTGTATGACCGTGGTGAATTGAATCTGAGTTGGGATTTGATTCGCTACGAAGGGTAATGGTTCTAACTGAGTTGCGTTATGAACCATTATTAACTGATTGGTATCCATTCGTGCCTGAGTTGCGGCTACGGATGTATGCTTGCTGATTTCTGTACCAAGTTTACCTGAGTTAGGGTGTGACTTGGACACTGCTGATTGTGTTTAGTTATGGCCTGAGTTGGGGTTAGTTCTAGATACTGTTGAATGCATCTGCTTGCCTGAGTTGCGGTACAGTGTCAGATGTTGCTGATTGATTGTGTGATTATATAGAGTATTGGTTATCTTAGTATTGTTCGTCCAAGGCATTGGACGACTCTTTGTCTGGTATCGTAAATGGTTTGGAGTGAAAGACCCCCGGCCGGGCAACCGGAAGGGAGACCGGCTCTCATTTCAAATAGTTTCCGAAGTTAGTGGAGAGCTTTGCATAAGTGATGCACGTTGATATGAGATTTGATATATATATGTACTTCGCATGTTATAAATGTTGGAGTATGTTGGATGTTTTATGTGTTACATGTTGCTAACAATAGGTGGCTAGGAGAACTCTAGTCACTCCCCACTGATTGTGGCGTACATGTTTTCATGTATGTAGGTACATGACAGGTTGCTGGAGGGTTACAAGAGGCTAGCGAGCGATGATCCTATCATTGGTGATTTACCCGTTATCGTTTTAGCTAGACCTAGTTTTGATATACATTTGAGTACCTGTAGGGATGTGCCATCCCAGGATGTTTTTTTACTTATGGTTTTTCGTACTTAGACTTATATACTTATCTATGTTTTGTACATTTCTGTTTGTATAGTTTGATTTAATTCACCTCGTTTAATCTTGCATGTTAAATTTTAAATTCCGCGTAAATTTTGGCATGTTTGTATGTTTTATCTTTCCGCTGTGACGAGGGGTTTTACAGAAGGATTATTATGAGACGGATGTGGATTTCGGAGAAGTATACAGTAGTTGTCACAAGGGGACAATTGGGGTATTCGCAATTCAAGAGGGATTTTTGTTTAAAGGTAATTGTTTTTGCGTTCCAAAACACCCAATTGGTGAACTATTGGTGCGCGAGTCTCATGGTGGAGGGTTGACTTGGGATTTCGGTGTTCAGAAGACGTTGGGGTTCTGAGAGAATATTTTTGTTAGCCTAAGATGTTAGGAGATGTCGTCGGAAAGTGTGTTACTGGCCATCTGGCAAAGAATATATTTAAACCGGGAGAATATACATCATTGCATGTACCGAGTAGACCGTGGGAAGATGTTTTGATGGATTTTATCGAGGCTTTACCTCATACTTAGAGAGGAAAGGATGCGATAATGGTGGTGGTAGACAGGTTTTCGAAGATGGCATATTTCGTAGCGTGTCATAAGACGGATGATGCAAGTAATGTTGTTGACTTGTATTATCGAGAGATTGGTCGGTTACATGGTATACCGAAGACGATTATTTCAGATAGGGATTCGAAATTCCTAAGTTACTTCTAGAATACTCTATGGAGGAAGGTTGCGACAAAGTTGGTGTTTAGTACTTCTCATCATCCTCAAACTGATGGACAGACGGAAGTTACTAACCATATATTGGGGACGATATTGCGTGGATTAGTGAGTAAGACGCAGAAGGATTGAGATGTGAAGTTGACAGAAGCTGAGTTTGCTTACAATCGATCTCCTATTTTTGCTACGAAGCACTCACCATTCGAGGTTGTCCATGGGCTTAATCCATATTTGGCCTTAGATCTAATTATGTTACCCAAAGATGAGTTAGTTCATAAAGATACGAAGTCCAAATCGAAGTCCATGATTCGTTTATATGAGCAAGTAAGGGATCGAATTAGGGTGGTTAATGAGGCCTACAAAAGGAAGTCCAATAAGCACAGAAAGCCCATGACACCGAAAATTTGGTGTGGGTACATCTCAGAAAGGAGCGGTTTCCGAGTAAACGCAAGAACAAGTTGATGCCCAGAGTCGAGGGTCCATATAAGGTGATTTCCAAGGTAAATGATAATATGTACAAGGTGGAACTTTCAGGAGGATATGGAGTACATGCTAGCTTTAACGTGGGTGATTTATCTCCGTATTTGAACAATGACAGTCTTGCTGAATTGAGTTCAATTCTTTTTAGGGGGGTGGGGGATGATCCAAATACGATTGGGCTAGAAGAGGAAGACGATGTGGTGTTCGACGTAGCAAGGGAGGTCGCGGGTATTGTGGCATCGGCCTTGTTGTTTACATGGCCCAAAGTTCAAGGTTAATTATGACCCAGATGACAAAGCCTATAAGGTGTGCGTCTGTGTCGAGTACTTGGGCTTTGCACAAGTCGGTTAAGATCTCAGAAGTTATAGTTAGTTACAATAAAATATCTAGTTAGATTTAATAAATATTTAATTAAATATAGTTTAGATTTCCTTTGATTTAAGGAAGGTAGTTATAATTCTGGTCAAACTACGAGTCATGGTTACATTAGGAGTATCTTAAAGTCCATCTCCTAATTTCCCATTCGGCCATGTGTGTGCGTGTGACATCCTATATAAGGGGTCATGCGTTTTTCTTATTTAGTATTCAATTATCAATTAAAAAGTTATCAATTTATAAGTTTACTTATATTTCCGGTTCATCGAGTGTTACTGTTTGACGCTTTTTCAGACTTAAACATCGAGTTATAATCTATAGGTCTACATTATAAGTCACCATTGTTTGAGCTATATGTTTAGTTCAAGCAAAAATTTGAAGGTTTTTTTCTAGTCACAATCATACAATCATAACCGTCACAATTACATTCATACAATCATACAATCTTTGCCATACAATCATACAATCCACGAAAGGCTTAGGGATTCACGTTTACTGTGTTCACAACCGTATTGTATTGCTTCGGCGTAGTTCCTTCTTATTAGGATTCGTATCATTTTCTACTCTACCAAAAGTTTTTTCTTACCAATCATTTTATTATTTTTTAATTTTTGAACCAATAATAACAATTGTACACCTAACTGTTCACAAATATGGTCAATTTTATTCAAGAATAGTCACAAATTGATCTTGGTGAAACATACGTTCACAAATTAACAATATGGTCACAAAATAAGTTCATGACGACCAACCTCATGATCTTGCTTGGGATAGTCTTACTTTGTCCAAATCGTAAGACGAATTCTGTAGTTAAAAACAAGAATAAATTTTTATGGTGACGATTATTTGGGAACAGGTCATGCCTTACGGAGTGTTGAGGTTGGCAATTGACAAAGACTTAAGTCTGAAGGAGTCCATTAATGTGAAAGTAAAAGCCTATTATTTTTAAAATAAAACTTACTACATTTGAATATTAAAATATGGTAAGTAATCTAGTGTTATTTCATCTTCCAAAATGTCAAGAGATCCTTTGTTCTATCCCTCTTAAAATAATTACAAAAGATTATTTGAACAAAAATTTTTAGAAGTTAGGATAGAATTTTTCAATTTTATCTAAAACCTCTAAATATTTAGGATCGACGTCTTTTGGAAAAAGTAATCTGTCAGTCAAGAAAGGTGATGACCGAAGCAAGTTGTTTTGGTTTTTAAGATTTCGGTCCATTAGTCATCAGGACTCATCACTCCATCCATCTTGTGCTCTTTAATCAAGGCCAGGTTTCTCTTTATCTTCGTTTACAACTTTTTTCTCTAATAATTTCAAACAACTTTTAACGCCAAAAGGGATTTATTCACAGTATTTGACCGTCAAAAGCCGTTGATCTAAATATAACCGTGTTCTTATGGTGTTGTATATTTTCCGGGTAATATACAAGTCACAAGACTACCGTACTCGTACAAAAATATGACTTGCTTTATTTGTTTCATTAATATTGAATATTTGAATTAAGCTATGTTTTTTTTGGACTAAAATAAACTAAACTGAATTTAATGAAACTAAACTCAATTAAACTGCACTAAATGAAGAGTTAATTTGAGTTAATCTGTGAAAAGATAAATTGAATTGAAAAGAACTGAACTAAATGAAAATGAATTAAACTGAACTGAAATCAACTAACATTAAATATGAAAAAACACGGCCTAGTCACATAACTAGTGTAAATCTGTGCAAATACAAGATTATTTTAGATTAGAATGTTATAGAATTTACCAAGTATAAAGATGGTAAAAATTAAGTCAAATTTAAATATTTACACAATTACACACACCAACTAGTTTAAGGGTCTTTTTGGCAAAACACTCTGTTGGAGTTTTTGGTACAAATAATATAAAGATGCAAAAACACAATATTTTGTTATGTAATTAACCACAACCCAACTTGTATTATTATTCATACACTAACAATAATACAATCAATCCTCCAACACTTAGTTACTAACTAAGATTTCCAACTATGCTTAACACTTAGTCTTTAGGAAACTCCTATTTTCTGCCCTTTATAAACTAATCTTTTGTTTAGGGTTAGATATTCAGTTCTTAATCTAGCTTTTATCAATTGTCACCCATCATAATAATCAAGTTCGTAATTTAGTTTTATTCCATCATTTAGTTTAATTGTAATCTTTCAATAATTCTCAAGCATTCAATAAAGTTTGTTCCTTTTCTGCCTTAATCCTGTCTCTGGTAATTACTCTCTTAATTAAATTTCATTATTGTTCTTGTTATTATTGCATTCGGTTAAGATAGAATCCCAAGCTTTATTATTATTGCATATTTAGATTAATGTTCATTATGTTTTCCATGTTTATTCCCGTTTTCATTATTGTTTCAGTAATTATGAGTAGCTAAATACATATGTTAGGATGTAGGGGATGAATATGCATAGGTAGTATAGGTTCCGAGACCGACCTGTAGCAGAGCCGTGGTCGGCCGACCCAAATAATGAGTCGGTCGACCAAGGTTGTGGTCGGCCGACTGGACTAGCCGGTCGGTCGACCCACTCGCGTATGTATTCTGTTTCGTTTTAATTCGTAGACTATAATAACCTACAATGAGACTGAAAGGAGACTTGTAGGATGTTAGTAATGACGTACCAAAGATTGAGAGATACGGGAAGGGCATTGGTTTACACCTTAAGACGGCTAGGTTACTTAAGACTGAAAGGTATGTGACCTAGGATTTAGGAATCACCCTTATTGTTGACACCCAATAATTGTGAGACCTAGGAACTAATAGTATAGGCCGAAAGGAGCTATTAGGTACCATAGACCGAAAGGATATGTTACACCCCTTACGCGACTGCAATACATGTTGACCTTAGGATTTATATTACCTTAGCTATTTGTTACCCAAACATCCTAGCATCTTTTTTTTATTGTTTTATTATCATCCTTAATTACTTGTTTTATTTTTATCTCTGTTTCTAGTTTTAGCAATAACCAATCAAACCCCAAAATTTGTTACTTTAAACATTAACATCAAACAATAAACATTCCCTACCTCCTTGTGGTTCGACCCTGACTTTCACTATCTATAGTTTAAGTTTAGGAATTATAAATTTTATCTTTGGTACCCTCAACGACGGGCATCAAATTTTGGCGCCGTTGCCGGGGAGGTGACACCAGTGTTTATTGTTTATTGTTTTTGTTTCTTTTGTTTAAGGAACTTTTGTTCCTTAAACCTTCTCACTTTCTTCTTGTAGTTTCCATCTTATGCGCATGTCAGTCCAAGGAGAACTCCTACCACTTGACCACGAGCTTGAGAGGACCTTAAGAGAAAGGAGGAAGCATCTTCTAGCGAGTAAGGAAGGAGGTTCACCATCTTCCTTATTCCAAGAGGACATCTTTGAACAACCACCATCACCAACTTCACCAAAAACACCATCTTCACAACCAAATTCACCCAACAATCCACCTTCACCAAAAACACCACCTTTTACCTACTTGCAAGTTTTCCCAAAAGAAGAAGAAAACATGACAGAGGAAGCTACTATTGCCAGTCACTCCATGCCTCAGGTAAAGGACCTATACAAAGGGTTCACTTTACCTACAGGTACTGGGAAGTCATTCGAGGCCAAGCCTGCCTATATTACTATGGTTGAGAGAAACCAAATTGGAGGCTCGACCAATGAGGATGCTGCAAAGCATATTGAAATCTTCACAGATTACATATGCTCTATTGCACCCCCATAAGGAGTGACACAGGACCAGATTAAGCAGACCATGTTTATCTTCTCTCTTAGGGATTCTGCAAGGGAATGGTACAGAGACTTAGACCGCACTGCTGCGGGAATCACAGATTGGAATACCTTAGCCTTAGCATTCTACAGAAAATACTACTCTGCATCCAAGACTAATGCTTTAAGGGCGCAGATTACAAATTTCAAGCAAGGGCCTAATGAGGATTTCAGTGAGGGTTGGGACAGGTTCAAGAGACTTTTTCGATTCATACCACACCATGGATTCGAACAATGGTTTCTTTGTAACCAGTTCTACAATGGCCTCTATGATGACAACAGGGCCTACTTAGATGCTGCGGCCAATGGAAGGTTCCAAGATAATTCCGGAGAGACTAAGGGTCTCAAGTTAATAGAGGATGTTGCTGTGCACCGCGCTGAACATGGAACTTCCCGCGGTAACCAAAGGAAGGCTGAGTCTAACGTGGCTGTTATTGAGGCCTTGGTGGCCAAGTTAGAGAAGCTAGAAGCTGGAGGAAAGTTCGATATAGGGAGTGGGAGCAAGGGAGGTATTTATCAGGTGAATATCGTTCAAGACGGACCCTTTGCTTGTGAGAGGTGTGGTGGAGAAGGGCACGTGTCAAAATTTTGTACCTCATCCAATGAGACATGTGCCGCTTTCCAGCACTATCGTGGGAACAATTTTTATGACCCAAATAATAATAATGTCCATCCCAACATGAGGTGGACAAGCCAGAATGTTCTCAACCCACAACACTTGCAACCTCAGCAAAACTCCACATACATTCGCCCACATAAGCAAGGTTTCCAAAAACCACCCTTCAACCCTCAACCACCTTCAAACCCACCACCCAATACAGACGCTCTTATCCAAAATCTCATTGGGTTGTTTCAGAAGGAATCTCAGGCTAGGGAAGCAGGGATGAAGATGTTAGAATCTCAGATTGCTCAAATCGCGAGCAAGAATGATACCAGGGCTCCGGGTCAACTACCGACCAAGACGGACCAGAAAAAAGAGCCTCTAAATATCATATCCCTACGAAGTGGAGCTAAGGTGGGAGGTGAAAAAGAGAAAGAAAAACAGCCGAAGCTGACTGACAGCGAGGAAGGTCGACCGACCCAGGAGCCAGGTCGACCGACCTCTGAGCAGATTCCAGAAAAATCCGATGTACAGGAAACTGGTCGTTCGACCGAGGAAGAGGGTCGACCGACCCCCGACGCGGAACAGGAAGCTCCTTTTCGTCCCGATTTGCCAAACAACTTGAGGGATTTCCTGTTTCGGGGTGATAAGACCCCTAGGTTTCTGAGAAGGGTTGCAAATACCGACTTCTCCGCCCCTCCTTTCCCGGAGAGACTCATACCAACCAAGGAACAAGTATCATTCGATAAATTTAAAGACGTAATTCGTTCATTAAATGTTCAAGTTCCTTTTTTAGAATTAGTCCAACAGGTTCCTTCGTATCTTAAATTTCTGAGACAACTTTTGTCAAGAAAGAGGTCTTTAGATAAAGTTGAGTCAGTTGCCCTAACTGAGGAGTCCTCCAGCTTCCTATCACCTGTCATTGCCCCTCATAAACTAGAGGATCCCGGCAGTTTTTCTGTCCCCTGCAATATAGGAACTTTCCCAGTAAAAAAGGCCCTATGCGACTTAGGAGCTAGTATCAGTGTCATGCCCCTAAGTGTTGCCCTAAAACTAGGAATGACCAATTTTGCAGTAACCAGCATGACTGTCCAGATGGCAGACCGTACTTTTATGGAACCCATAGGGGTGTTAGAAAACATCCCTGTGCGTATAGACAGGTTCTTCTTCCCTGTAGACTTTGTAGTACTGGACATTCCTGAAGATGCCCATATACCTATAATACTAGGAAGACCTTTCCTTCACACTGCGGGAGCCATCATAGATGTAGGCACTGGGACTTTAACTTTCAAAGTAGGAAAGCATTCCATTATTTATGGCCTATCTTATAGAAAAAGGGATGCTATGACCCCTATTACTTGTAATGCTATTGCTTCTGAAAAGAAGTATAAGGTCATCACTACTTCTCCTACTTTATTGCCCACTCCTGTATCTGTTTTTACACCTCCGCCCCAGATTGGGAGCAATATGGAGGATACTTCTATTGTGACTAATGCATGAATTGGTTTGGGGAAACCCAAAATAAAGGAAGTCACAGTACAGAGAGGGGGAATGGGATTCTTGAGCTACAAAGAAGATGAAGATCCAGATGCTGTGGATGAAGAAGATAAGAAAAGAAGAAGAGAAGCTCAAGAAAAGAGTCCGTCGCATATGCTTTGCGGCGAAGAGGAGATGTGTTTTGCTATTCAAGCAAACACTGTAGAGACTACGGCATGTCGTCAAAAGCCGTGGTCGGAGATATTCCGCATCTTTAGCGGATAGTTGTTTCAATTTTCAGTTTTTAAGACAATTTACTTTTATTGTTGAGACTTTTAAAGTTTGCTTGCTTTTTAGAAATTTTTCCGTTGTGCTTGCGTAGTTAAGACGTTGGACTTGTTTCTGGCGTCTCGCGCATTTGTTGGGCGTATATATAATTACCTTTTCAGGTTTTTCGGAGAAACGAAGACCGCTGTGCAGCAGAGAGGTCGACCGACTTGAAATATGGGTCGGTCAACCTGGTCCCTGCATTCTTGGATTTCCTGCAGTCCGCAGGAAGGTCGGTCGACCCAAAACATAGGTCGGTCGACCTGCCCATCTGTCACAGCCTGTTCGTTTCTTCCTCAGGAATCGTGCACCAATCTTGGTTACTTGAGTGGCACTGCTGGCCACCAAAACCTCCCAGCTTACGCTGGTTTGGGGAGGTTTTTCACGCGCTCTATAACCCAGTGAGTTCTTTCCAGTTTTCCCTTAGTTTTTTTTATTCACCTGCATCTTTCTTTTAATTTTCTGAAACTTTTACTTAGGCTAATGCACAATGGGGACATTGTGCGGATTGGTTTGGGGAATGGTTTCGTGTCACATGCATTGCATTTTGTCACACGTTTATTGCATTTCTGTCTTGCATTGCTTTTCTTTTTTATCCTTATATATACAAAAGAAAAAAAAAATCCAAAAAATAGAAAAATTTCAAAAATTCAAAAAAATGCACGTTTATTTTAGCATATAGGTCGAGTCGGAACGAAAGAATTTCAAGGATGATTTAGCTATCTTACATGTTTATGCCTTTACCTTGCCTTGTCAACTTGTTTTAGTATGAGAGTCTTTTGCATATCTACGAGTTTTTGTCAACTTGCATATCTTGAGACTTGACTTATACCTTGGCAACCTACCATACATTCTAAGGTTTAGAGCTTATTTCCTGGTTTCATTCTTAAACCAGTTGTCTAGGATGTGAGTAGTACTCCCCTTGAAACATGTTACATCAATATGCATAAACATGAACTTGAATTGCTATATACTTGTTTTACTTTCTCGTTTTGTGAGTCTTGATACATGCATTTGGGATCCCTTTTCTCATATTTACCCATAAGTTTCACATAGCCAAAATTGCCTTTTTATTCCCCCAAAACTACATCCCATACTTAGCCTACCCTTCCAAGCTAGTATTTGTGGTCTTTGGTTTATCTTGAGGCATCTTGGTTGTATGCTATCATGAGCAAAAAGAGAAAAGAAAGAAGGAAAGCAAGAAAAAAAAGAAAAAAAAAAACAGAAAAAATTCAGAAAAAGAAAAAAAAAAGAACAAAAACGAAAAAAAAAGCAAAAAGCACAGAAAGTCAGTCGACCGACCGCCTCTACAGGTCGGTCGACCAACTGACAACATCAGAATGAAAATTTTTGTTCCAAGTTCCCTTTTCTTTTATTTGTTATCACTCCCATACCTCATTCAAAATATTTGGGAGTTCTTTCTTATATTCAATGTGAGAGTTGTGCTACAAAAGAGCACATTCTTAATATCAAAAAGTGTGAAATATGTCGTTGGAAACCGGTTTTACTAGCTTGGCTACTAACCACACAAATTCAGGAACATCTTAACCACTTTTACCTTTTACCTCACATATCTTTCATTACCTCAATTGCATGTATCTGGGTCATTTAATGAGTTTGTTATACATAGTTGTAGAATTCTCGTTCATGTTAGATTGCAGGCATGTTTTCATGGGTCGCAGTTAGGTGAGTGTCATGACAATATACTTCTTTCCATCTTTTACATATACTCACTCTTTGCTTCTTGAGTGTCTCGAGCGTACCGCGAGAGTCCATGGTATAAAGTCTCTATAGTCTCTAGTTTTGTAAAGTTTGACGACACCATAACTCGTTTGCATGATTTAAATACTTTCTGATTTTATACTTGGCATTGGTTTAGGCTTACATGTAAATTTCGCTCTGAGATTGAAATCGTTCCATTAGTTAAGATCGAGTCTATTTCTTGCTTGGGGGCAAGCAAGGTTTGGTTTGGGGAATTTGATGCGTGTCTATTTTATGATGTTTTACATCTATTTTTACACGCATTTGGTCGCTCATTTACTATGTTTTAGCCCTTATTTCCCAACAATTGTGCACTTTCGTATTTTTATGCACTTTTGCAGATTTGTGCGGAAAAAGGACAATTTTACACCAAACTTATGCCCTCGAGAATTTTGCATAACTAAGGAACGAAGAAAGTCAACTGGAATCACTAATCAAGTATCAAAAGTCAAACCGAGACGAATCAAAGCAATCTAACGCGGAAACGGGTCGACCGACCTAATACTTGGGTCGGCCGACCAGATCTCTGGTTTGGAAAGCCCAGAATTCTCCTGAAAGCCGTAAAGAGGTCGACCGACTCACATAGTAGGTCGACCGACCCCAGCGAAGCCCAGAAGCTTTTCGGAAGTCGATTAGAAGTGTGGAGTCTTTAGGAAACTCCTATTTTCTGCCCTATATAAACTAATCTTTTGTTTAGGGTTAGATATTCAGTTCTTAATATAGCTTTTATCAATTGTCACCCATCATAATAATCAAGTTCGTAATTTAGTTTTATTCCATCTTTTGGTTTAATTGTAATCTTTCAATAATTCTCAAGCATTCAATAAAGTTTATTCCTTTTCTGCTTTAATCCTGTCTCTGGTAATTACTCTCTTAATTAAATTTCATTATTGTTCTTGTTATTATTGCATTCGGTTAAGATAGAATCCCAAGCTTTATTATTATTGCATATTTAGATTAATGTTCATTATGTTTTCCATGTTTATTCCCGTTTTCATTATTGTTTCAGTAATTATGAGTAGCTAAATACATATGTTAGGATGTAGGGGATGAATATGCATAGGTAGAATAGGTTCCGAGACCGACCTGTAGCAGAGCCGTGGTCGGCCGACTCAAATAATGAGTCGGTCGACCAAGGTTGTGGTCGACCGACTGGACTAGCCGGTCGGTCGACCCACTCGCGTATGTATTCTGTTTCGTTTTAATTCGTAGACTATAATAACCTATAATGAGACTGAAAGGAGACTTGTAGGATATTAGTAATGACCTACCCAAGATTGAGAGTTACGGGAAGGGCATTGGTTTACACCTTAAGACGGCTAGGTTACTTAAGACTGAAAGGTATGTGACCTAGGATTTAGGAATCACCCTTATTGTTGACACCCAATAATTGTGAGACCTAGGAACTAATAGCATAGGCCGAAAGGAGCTATTAGGTACCATAGACCGAAAGGATATGTTACACCCCTTACGCGACTGCAATACATGTTGACCTTAGGATTTATATTACCTTAGCTATTTGTTACCCAAACATCCTGGCATCTCTTTTTTATTGTTTTATTATCATCCTTATTTACTTGTTTTATTTTTATCTCTGTTTCAAGATTTAGCAATAACCAATCAAACCCCCAGATTTGTTACTTTAAACATTAACATCAAACAATAAACATTCCCTACCTCCTTGTGATTCGACCCTGACTTTCACTATCTATAGTTTAAGTTTAGGAATTATAAATTTTATCTTTGGTAACCTCAACGACGGGCATCAGTTTTATTAAGTAATAACTAGTTCTGTTACCCGTGAAATTCACGGGGCGTTTTTTTAGTGGTATTTATAACGGTTTGTGATTACATTTTCATTAGTACGTAATTTTGTTGTGTATTATTAAGTTGTAAATGGATATTTTGCCTTGCTTCTTCCTTTTTGTATTTTATAAATGTTATAGTGATCTTAGTAGTGTGTACATTTTTTTAAGTACTCTGGTCACAGGAAAAAAATGATTTTCGCTCCCGCAAAAAATAGAAAACCCAAACCTAAGAGATTTTTTCTCTAAAATGAAGAGAACAAATTCAATAATAAGACATAACCAACTTCAACAATATCTCAAATGTTGACAAACTCGGGTCGAAATTTGTCAAGTAGGTGAAACTTAAAAAACTGATTAGCGTATTTCTTATTTTCCAGCAGTACTTACATATTTATTCGATCACCTTAGCTAATTAATATTGTGAATAATAAATATCTAAAGGGGGGCTTTGTATCTTGATGCATTCCATTTTTATCAGTGGTCAACATTTTAAGCAATGTAGTTGTGAAATTCAGAAACTTATATTAATAATTGTTGAGCTATAATTATTAGTCAGTAACTATACAATATTGTACATACAAAAAAGGGGGAAAAATAACTTCTTGTCAAACTCCATCAAAGTCATAGTCTCATATCTAGATTTTTAGGAACTTTTTGGTACCATTCTTATTGATAAAAGATAATTCATTAAACTCATTCCATCCTAAATATTCAAGAAATAAAGAAATAATAAAAATCAACTTCTATGAAAAAATAGTATAGGTGTCACTTACCATTTTGTATACATGGATGTAGTCATGTAGACGTACTATGCAAAAAAAATGACCATTAGATAAATAAATTAATATAAGCTATCCTTCTAAAATCCAAATTAATTAGTCTAAAAACCAAAACATTGTACCATGGTATCAAGACTAAGCAAATGACCATTTGATAAAAAAAAAATAGATAGAAATGAAAATTACACAAGAAAATAACTCAAGCGATAAAAAATTGTATATACTATGGTGTCATGTTGTCAATTGTTAGGACATGTGTCAAGAATAAGAATCAGAATATACATTCTGATATGGTTGCTGTTATTGTATAATATTTTATCTTCTTAGTTAAGGATAGTATATATTAGTTGCTATATTATAGGAAGGAAGATAATGATAGGATATTCTATGTAAGTTGTATATATGCTAGACTTGTATCAGCTTTGCAATTCAAGGAAATAACATCATTCATAATCATACGTTATTTCACAACATGAGATGTAAGTTTAGAAAGAAAAATTGGATTTTCAACGCATTGATTTTCATTATATTAAAAAAAATGAGTTATATACGGAGTATAAGATATTGTAAAATAAGTTACGTAAAAAGGAGATAAAGAGATTGTTTAATTGCAAATGACTAATGATGAAGACAAAAATATTTACTTAATGAACATATGAGTAAAATGAGAAAAATGATGGGTCATGAATATTCTTATATAATTATATATTTATATGATGAATTTTTAATCAATATGTAATTAAGAATGTCTAATCAATAGAGATATTAAATTTGAAATTTTAATTTAGTAAGGTATACAAAGAGCCATGAAAAATGAAAAGTTCAATAATCAATAATTTATTTTTACAATAATAATATTAATAATAAGAAGAAGAATAATATATTAGTAGTAGTATTATGTGGCAAAAAGTTAAAGATGACACATGTCACTTCAATGGAGGCTCAAAAAGCCTTTTTATGTTATTATATAGATTTGAAATGATCAAATCATTAATCAAACAATGTTTATTACAATTCTGGAACACGCTTTATCCCCATGGATGAGATGTGCCCTTCATGTTTATTATGCGGTAGTGCCTTAGTCAGCGGATCAGCAATGTTGTTATCCGTTCCAATCTAGCACAATGTTATCTCCTTTTGCTCCATGTAATCTCTTATCAGATGAGCTTTTCTGAGTACATGTCTAGATTTGTTGCTAGACTTAGGCTCCTTAGCCTTGAAGATTGCATCATTGTTATCACAATAAAGGGTGATTGGATCTTTCACACTAGGTACAACGTTTAGTCCTTGTAAGAAATAACGCATCCAAATAGCTTCCTTTGCAGCTTCGGAAGCTGCCAAGTACTCAGACTCGGTTGTAGAATCTGCTGTAACGCTCTGTTTGGAACTCTTCCAACTGACTGCTCCACCATTAAGAGTAAAGACAAAACCCGACTGAGATTTAGAATCATCACGATCGGTTTGGAAACTAGCATGTAACACCCCCATTTACCTAGGAGCCTGAACTAGGACTTCTAGGGTAAATAGGACTGTTACCATCCTGGTTAAACCAGGGTATAGATAACCATATTGAAAGATAGACAGTACTTTAAATATAAATTTATTAACTGGAAGCTGGTATAAGACAAGTTTATGAAAAAGTCTAAAGTCCATACAACTGATAACAACCTCAACTAAAAACATGTAAAACTAAGTGATCTAGTGCTAAGTCGGTCCATGCCATGCCTCTCATTCCATGCCCCGCTCCTAATCCCGTTGTCTCTGACCTGAAAGATCTACTCCCCATTCCGGATCATTGTAGGTGAATACAAATACACTGTCAACCTCGCGGTTGAGTAGGATAACACAATAATAAGTAATGCAACAAAACAGTAATATGCAGATGTTTATGTCATGCTAGAGCTCAATCTCAATCTCATTCTCAAACCCGTAACACCCAGCCATACCGAACCTCCCGGCAGACTATAATCGGCCGTCGCCGAACACCAGCTCAAAAGCTGATAAGACACCAGGCCTGGTCTGCAGAACCATCCTGGGCTTTACATCAGAACAATATTTGATCCACATCTTTCTCAATACAATGCATATGCCATGCATATGAATGCAACACCAAATAAATATCCATAACTATCATGCTCAGAATTCATACTTGCATTCAACAGGCAATACACATCCACACGTAATATAATACAGAGTAAGGCACCAGTGTAACCTACCTGAATATAGCAGTCTGCAAATAGAAATCACCGTCTAGAAATATTCCACTTCAAATTCAGTTCCTAAACACATTGCTTCAAGTCAACTTCTATTCTTACCAAAAGACTATCAAATTAATCATATGCATGTATATATACTTTCTCATAATTCCTTTTATTTTCATATATTCACATATATATTCATGAACATGCCCATATCGACACATTTATCATTAGCTAAGTACAATTAACAATTACACTTAACAAATTGTAAGACATTATAATATTTTCCACCATCCATAATACATAACACTAATGATATCATATTAGCTTACTCAAACCTTACATTACTTTTGATATTATAATTTCAACAATAATTAGACAATAAAATCACCACACCCATTATTACTAACCATTTCAACATTACCCATAAAATAACAAAAGAATACATACATTAATACTATTACCAAAGATAATAATAATAATAATAATAATAATAATAATAATAATAATAATAATAATAATAATAATAATAATAATAATAATAATAATAATAATAATAATAATAATAATAATAATAATAATAATAATAATAATAATAATAATAATAATAATAATAATAATAATAATAATAATAATAATAATAATAATAATAATGATGCATTGTTTTTAATGATAACAATGATGACTAATTAGCAAGTAAAACAACTTACTCAAGACTCTAAACCACACGACAAACACGCCAACAACAGAGCCGCAACAGACCGCAAACAGACCGACTACTGCTCTCTGACCCGCGCAAACTGCCCATCGCTGACACCTCACGTCACTTCCGACCTCGCCCCTGACACCACTGTGCTCGCCTCTGAGCCACGGTGATCCCAGGGGAGCCGTTGTCGGCCGTCGACTCTCCCAACCACCAGCAAACAAACGTAATCAAAACCCAGAACCACCCTCTGCTCCCCTGTTTCTCACGCAACCACCCAAACAACACCTACTCTAACGACGGTCTCAACCACCCTAGGCTACCGCAATTACCACCAATCCAACCCCACGACTACAACCAAGACTGAACCCATAACACCCAGAATAAACGAACACATAATATACATCGAAAACACAAACGAAACCACACGTTCAGAACCCGTGTTCTGAAACGGAAGACGATTTAACCCCTGTTCCCAAACACCCTTCGATGGTGGTTTAAGAAAGACAACGACGAAGCTTTAAGGGATTAAAAACGACTAGTATACATCCTAGACTCATAACATGTGAAGATCAGAATTAAAACATGCGAATTCTGAAAGTATAAATGCGTTAAAGAGAAGGCTGTTACAAAGTACGAACGAAAACAAGCGTGTGTACCTTCTTCCCGACGCAAAACGACCACCCTTAGCCTCTGTTTACCACCGTGCTAAACCCTCCGTTGCAAACTCTAGTATGGCGGCAGTAGGTATTGTGGATGTGTGAGTTTAGATAGGTCAAAAATAGGGTTTGGTAGGGGATTATAAGTGACGGTATGAAGAGGGGGTGCTGACTTTACACGTTTGTTTTATTATTTGTGCATGGGCTTAGGGTTTGCACGAAATTCCATGGCCCAAACTCAAAAGCTAAGACGACGGTTTTATTACTAAAACGTAGACTCGACCTCTTAAAGAACATATACACTTATTCTAAAACCAATTATCGACTGCTAACATTCAATAGTTAAACACGTTGTCATAACCACTAGATATTAAAATAAAAAAAACGCAATAGGAAACGATAGAAAATACGTGGTATTACAGTCTTCCTTCCTTAAATTGAACTTCGTCCCGAAGTTCACCATCCCGAGGTCAACAATAGGTCATTAGGCACGTAAAGAACAAGAGATATGACACTTGAAAGTTAATAAAGACGATTTAAAACACGAAATGTCACATAGCATCTGTGTAACTCTTAGCACTTAGCTCTATTTCTCCACCATATACCAGTGCCCAATCCTTAGTCCTTCGTAAGTACTTAAGGATTGTCTTGACGGCTATCCAGTGACTTTCACATGGATTATTTTGGTAACAGCTGAGCATACTCAATGTATATGCCACGTCAGGACGTGTGCACATCATGGCATACATGATCGACCCTACTGCCGAAGCATAAGGTATCCGACTCATGCGTTTAGTTTCTTCCGGTGTTGTAGGTGATTGTTTCTTACTCAGATGCACCCCATGAACAACAGGAAGGTAACCTCTCTTGGAGTTTGTCATACTGAATCTATCAAGAATCTTATCTATATAATCTTTTTGACTCAATGCTAACATCCTTTTCGATCTATCTCTATAGATGCGGATGCCTAGAATCCTCTTTGCCTCACCCAAATCTTTAATTTTAAAATGGTTCTTTAACCATGTCTTAACCGACGAAAGCATAGGAATGTCGTTTCCAATTAGTAGTATATCATCCACATACAATACTAGGAATACGATTTTACTCCCATTTGACTTGATACATTAGGTGCCTGGTCGTGGATGGGACGTCTATCGTGATTCCTAAAGTCGGTTCTTTTGACCATTGTTTATTTCATGCTATATAGACAGTTTTTGGGTGGCTTTGGTTTCTGTCCTAGGTCGCACCGTAAAAGGAGACCAATCGGACTTTTACTGGGTCATTTCATTGATGTGCTTCCATCGGCAGGTCATAAGTCAAGGAAAATATCCAACCTTTATCAGGTTTTATATATGTTTCTCAGGGCCACTCGAGGAGTAGTAACTTAAACGCATGGCCATGCTCGAATATGATTCGTATCAGTTATGTTGCTCTCTAGTCGAGGAAACCACTCCTGATATGATTACTTGGGAGATACGACCTTGTAAGGTAAGACTTTGCAATTTGTCTTCCATTGAGTGGGAGAATAATGCATGGATATGAGAATCGTAATCGCACACACACTTGTAGGACAAGTGGGAGATTGTTGGGGTAAATGTCCTCCACAGTGTGTGATTATTTGAGTAAATCATTTACAGGATCATGCAGGGATACTTAATATATTAATTAGTTGATTAACGTTTATCGGTAACGATTGGCTCACTAGAAGTTTGACGTTACTGTCATATGATGGCGATAATCAACTGATCCCTAAAGGTCACACTTTTAGGATAGTACTGAGAAATGTGATTATATATTGATATAATTACATAAATGCTAAACTTAGCTAAATGTAGTTAAGTAGATGATAAACATTTAATATGATTAAATAATAACTAGGAGAAATGAATTAAATGTTAATTCTAATAAATATATATAAAAGTTATATTTATTAATAATATTTTAATATATGATAGAATAATATAATTGGGATTAATTAATTATAAAATAATTAATTAATATTCTCCGGGAATTAAATTTGTACACCGAAAAGTATTAAAATATATATGATATTTTAAGGAAATTCGGAATAAGGAAACTGACTCAAAATATTATATTATAATGAGGTTTCCTAATTGAAGTACAATACCAACACAAACCAAAACCCTATATATAGAGGGTTTCGGCCGTGAGGTTGGTGACACAAGAAGAAAACAGTTTTTCCTCTCTTATTCTCTTTGATTAGTTTATCATCTTAATCCCAAAATATATTCTCTAAAATAATTAATAGTAATTTAGGAGGAGTTTTGAGGGAATCTTTCTCAGTCGTTTTGGGTGCAATCTAAAGAGAACTTCTAACTTGAAGTTTGGGTTTATACTAGGTTGTTCTTAGGCCAATCTCATATAGGACCAAAGGTTATTTCTATGATCTTTGTCCTATTATTTCAGTTCTATTGTTTTAATATCAATTCCTTTTTGATATAATCCTTGGCAATATTAATTAAGTTAATACTTTTATGAGTAATTTAAGAAATTATTTCCTATAATTTACTACTAAGAACATCTAACATACAAAACATAAATAATAGAAATCTAAACTTAACTTAAAACATAAAGACTCTTATGTTACTAGCTCATTACTAATGTTGAGGTTACTTTCCCAACAAACCTCCCCTTAGGCCCAACATTACTTTGGACTTGTCAATCATCGAGCGGAGCGACCCTACCTTTACTTGGAAGCATCTTCCCTTCACTTGAGAGTACCTCCCCTTGAACTAAACCATCTTCACCACATCTTCCAGGAAATCTGAATAAGTTAGTCTCACCTTTTTTACCTTTGAGAATCACCTTATCAATTTTAGTGGCCTCCAAAACACCATTTTTAACATGAATGGTACAACCCTTAGAATCTAATCTACCTAATGAGATTAAATTTCTACTAATGTTTCGTATGTATCTAACATCACCTAACCTTCTAACTTGATCATCGTTAAGTTTTACCTTAACCTCACCAACCCCTTCAATCATTGCCTTATAACCATTTGACAAACTAACCATCTTTCCTTCACATTCTTCGTAAGAAGAAAACCACTCTCTTCTTCCACATATGTGATAGAAAGTTCCCGAATCTAACACCCAACTCTCTTTAGGTATCTTTTCCTCATGAACCATTAAAAGTTCACCATCATCAACTTCTGCCATAGCTGCAACCCCACCTCCACGAGTCTTTTTCAACTCCTTCAAATCTTCTTTTGCCTTATTAAGACACATAGTTTGTATATGACCTAACTCACCGCAATAGAAACAATTAATATTAGGATTATGCTTTTTCCAACCGCCCTTCTTGTTGCCACAATATTCACCCACAAAAGCTCCTCCATCACTTGAAGAGCCACCGCCTCCCTGCTTTATCAACATTTCAGACTCAAGCAAAACCACAAGGTCTCATCTAAGGCCAATGTTGCAAGTAAACTAGTGATAATTGTGTTATACTTTTTTGGAAGAGACGCCAACAACATTATTGCCTTTTCTTATTCTTTGAATGTCTCATCCAAACTCGCCAGTTGGGTGATCAAGCCATTGAACTTGTTTAAATGATCCCTCAAATCTCCGCCATCTACCATCTCGAGCTCGAAAAGATCTTTTTTCAAAAATAGTTTGTTAGCCAAGAATTTCGCATTATAAATGCTACATAACTTGGTCCATAACTTCTTTGGATTTGTCTCCTCTAACACACTATACTTGATTTCGGGTGCAAGGGCTAACCGAATTGTACTAACCGCGCGCAATTTCATGTCCTCCTATTTGAGAACTTGAACATCATCAGGCTTCTTATCTTCAAGAGTCGCATACAACCCGTGTTGTATGAGAACATCTTTTATCATGCTTTGCCACAACGAGAAATTGTTCTTACCATTAAACAATTCCATCTCAAACTTTGTACCAAAACTTTTCGCCATCGCTCAGATTTCCAACTATGCTTAACTCAGGTTATTAAGCACACACTCATACTTTCCAACATGACTAATGACCCATATTTATATAATAAGGTCCTAAGTCCCAACTTACTTAGTACATAAATAGCCTTTATTTCAAAGCTAACTTCTAATTATTTACTACTAAGAACATGTAACAAACAAAACATAAATAATATATCTAAACATAACTTAAAACATAAAGACTCTTAAGTTACTAACTCATTACTAATGTTGGGGTTACTTTCTTAACACACTCCAGATAACTTATTTGAAAAAAGTAACTTATTTGACGAAAGTTTCAGAGTTCTTTAAGTGTTTGGTAAGTAGCTTATTTGATCAAATAAACTACCTAAAATGAAATGTTACTTTAGGTAGTAGCTAGACCTGTCAAACTGGTTGAACCGGCGGGTTACGGGTCGTGTAGATACGGGTTCAGGTAAAATACGGGTCGGGTGTATTTAGAGCCGGGTAATATACGGGTCAAGTCTATACGGGTTTCGGGCCGGGGTTGGGTAAAACTACGGGTATTTTTGCCACATTTTTTAAAACTTATTTTATATCGAAATTCCTACCCTTTATACGTTTGCTCTCTTCTTGCTCATCTTAGTCAACTTCATTGTCACCATTTTCGCCATTACAACCAACATCACCATCGTTATCGTCATCATCACCCTCACTAACTCTCTAAATACAATAATTTGATTTTTATGATTCCAATAATAAGTAACGAGATCAGCTAAAAACACAATCACATAAATTAAGAATTTTCGGAACTAGAGAACTGGATCATATTAGCCGATCCTAAATCATTTTGGGAATAAAGCTATGATGATGATGATAATGTTGTTGTTGTTGTTGTAGTCAACTGATCATATTATGTACACTAAATTAGAATTACAGCAAAAGAATATGTTGCAGTAAGTAAATATATAAATTCGAATTTTTAAGATAAGTAAATAAATATTCATAGTAAAGAATTAATAAAAGACGAAGATAAAATTTAAAAGCACAACGAAAATTTATAATATTTACTCCTAAATTTAAAATTACCGATTCCGAAAAGAAATTATAATATTAAATAAATAATATTAAAGAAATGGGTCACAAAAACAAAGTACGGTAAATATATAAATTCGAGTAATTTTCTTAAAAAATTAAGAAATTAGATATCTAAATTAAGTGACGGATAATACATAAATAAATGAAATAAGAAACATAAAAAATGTAAAAGTAAACGAACAAAATGCAAAAGCAAACAAGAAAAAAAAAAAACTGATATTGAGTTTTTTTTCTCTTTTATAGGAAAAAAATTAGGATTAATTGATAGAAATACTCCGAATTATGAGTCAACTGCTCAATATATTCTAAATTTATTTTAACTACCTATATAACCAACTAATGCCCTCATTTGCTTTGAATAGAATTTGTTGTTTCGTTAACTTATTGTAGCATGTTCTAATGGCCTGATTAGGTGAATAAATTAACAGAGAAGTAAAAATAGAAAGACGGGTAAAAGAAGGGTTATAAATTTCTTCACTTATTTAGTAGGTAGCGAGTCATATATTATAATAAAAGCGAATGACAACATTAGTTGTTTATATTGGTAGTTAAAATAGAGTTTGAAATATTTTGAGCAGGACACCGATAGTTCAGAGTATTCTTATCAATTAATCCCAAAAATTAATGATGTGTTCAAAAATGTTAGGAAAATAGTTGAGAAACGAGTGATTTCTTTAATGTTTTAAAACCTGAAAGCAATATTTATTAATTTAAGAAATCGAATTTCAGATTTGAAACTCATATCACATATGAGTTTATTAATTTAAAGTTTAGTCATAAAACTCAAATAAGATCTTATGCATGCAAACCGATTACATAAAAAGGAAAAATGATCCTTATATTAGTTTAGAAGGATTATCCTCAATTATTCACCTACTAATTGAGTCTTGAACAACCTTTATACACTCTTTGAATGTTCTAAAACAAAATCGTCTCCTAAAGGAACGTATCAAGGACCCGACTTAACTACTCAAATCAATTTGTTACTAGAAATTGATAATAGTTAACCTAGAAATAATTTTAATAATATTATCCTTAATATTATTAATTATTTGAAATGATTTTTAGTTTCTCTACAAAGTATTTTTAGAGAGAAGGAAAAATATCAGGTACAAAATGAAAAATGAGAGGAAAAATCCTCTTATGGTGAGAAGAGGGAGCTGGCCACATGCATAGAGAAAGGCCAATGCATGCTCTTCAAAATATGGCAAATGCATGATTTATCCTTTTTATCCAAGTGTAAGCTTGCATGATTACATAATAAAATAAGATAATAAAAACACCTACCACTACTCTTACACGGTCCATTTGACATAAAATGGAATCCATTTTATTTTTGTCAAATGTATAAAAATGTCGCATGTCACACATGTCACATAACACATGAGACAATTTGTCATTTATTCAATTTTAACTCCTTAAAATTCATAATTCACAAATTCATTACATTTAAATAATTTCACTAGTAATTCATAATTACTATCTTATAAAAATGTGTTATCATAATTTTTATTACAACTATTTGCAATTATGATCGACCGTTTCATTCCGGATTCAATTGTTTCGTAAACAATTTTATCACTTTGACAAAATATTATTATAATCCTATTACAATAATATACGTTTTACAAAATCATTTCTAATTTCAAGTTATTAAGTAATCCGTATCCATATACAATTAATTAAATAATCAGTTAAGGTAGAATTCCCTAAAGATATGACCTTAAGGGATCAACTGATCACCACCATCATATGACGATAATGTCAAACTCTAGACCGCAAATCATTATCGATAAATGTTGATCAGTCGAATTAAAAGAGTAACAACCTCCAACAATCTCCCACTTGTCCACGACAAGTGTGCGTCACAAATTCTCTTGTCCTATTACTATCTCCCACTCAATGCAAGGTATCTTGCAGGCCGTACTTGCAATTGATTATATCTAGAGTGGTTTTTCTCGATCTTGAGACATAACTATCTGACCAGAATTATCTACCATAGATACCTTCCGAGCGTGGCCACGCATTTTTAGTTACTTACTCGAGATATTTGTTAACCCTGACAAATGGTGGACAATTCCCAATTGACCTATTCCCTTTGGCTAGCCACAGTCCATCATAACCCCAAATATATTCGTATAAACCCAGTTACGAAGGTATTGAGACATAAATCAAAGTTATTCAGAAAACTATGCCATTTTTGGCGAACAGTCATTAGTCAAAGAATCGACTCATGTGAAACACGATAGAAGCTCCCGCCACGACCAGGCTATCTTATATAAGAAAACCCAGAGCTCCATATGTTGGAGTAGTGTCCTCCATAATAATGCTTCTACATAATGAATCTTGTACAAGGAATATCAGGGATTTATATTTTATATATTTGTCAGCTGGTCAACGTTAATCGGTAATAATTGGCTGACTAGAGTTTGACATTATTGTCGTATGACGGTGGTGACCAGCTGATCCCTTTAGGTCACACATATAGGATGATGCCCAAATGGAAAAATTAATTATTTGTATAAGATACAAGTTAACTAATTCCTTGTTTAAGTTGAGTTTTATTAGTCAAGTGAATTTAATGTTTGATGAACATTATTCAGTTATATGATAATTGAATAATAAATGTAATACGATATTTAGTAATTAATAGTTAATTTACTAAATATATACATATTTTGTATTATTTATGAGGCGGAGGTAATTAGCGAATTAATGTTACAAGAAGTTGTAAAATTAGCTAAACGGGTTTTATAAGACTCATTTTATATTGAAAATGATAAAATGACACATAAATGTTACGTGTATTTTATTTACTACTTTGTATTATTTAAGTGCTAAATAATTAAATAAATATTTTATTATATAAGATAATAAAACATACAACTTATAAGCATTTGAAGGACAAATGTTGAAAGCCGAAATAAGACCCGGAATACCATATGTAAACCGAGAATATGGAGATAATGTGACCATAATAGGTCTTTGTCTCCCACTCATGTTTATGAGCATTATAAGCTCATTTGTTTACATTTCATGGCCTATAAATAGACTACTATTCCAGATATTCTAAGTGGAAAAATCAAGAGAAATAAAAATGCTCTACACACATACTCTTTGTTAAGCCATTTAAGAGAAAAAAGGAAACTTAAGATCTTCATCGTCAACCTCTAAAATTTCTTTTGATCAATCTTCATCAAAATAAATTCACAAAAATTAATATACATCATATATTATCAAAGTAATAATATTTATAGTATAGAAAAAAAACATGGTACACTAAACTATATTTAGTTAATATACTTAGCGTTTTTGGATTGGTCATGGGTTCAACCAAAGAAGACGTTTTTTTGGTGACTTGGGTTATGGAGGATCATCCTACACTATTATAGCTCAAGAACTACAAAGGTAGGAGACATTTATGGTGCCAAAAATGCCATCTTACCAATGGAAGAAAATTTCTTCTTATTTTTTTTGCATGCATGTATTATTTAAACCACGTTATGAAATTAGCTTGTAATTTTAATATCAATAAAGAGTCTAATGAGGTTTAAATTCCTAACAAGTGGTATCAAAACATTGTTACATACATGCATGTTGTCTTAAGACGATTTTATGAGTTTATGAGATAAATTCGTAAAATTGATATTTTGATGTTAAAATTAGTTTATCACAAAATATGGTCTTGCATGTATATAATCTGGTCATATAGTGATATGGGTTAAGAGTTAATTAAATTAAATTGCATGTTAATATTATGTATGTTTATTTGGAAATAACCACATGCATGTTCTATTTGTGTGATAAATAGAAATTTTTAAGTTAATATGATTAATTGAGATAGTTTAGTGATTTTTATTCGATAAAAATTGGTAAATAATGGTTATTTTAAAATAAATAAATATTTTATTTTTGGGCACGAAAATTTTTCTTTTTAGCTCCTGGAAATATTCTAAAATGATAAAAAATTTCTTTTGAATTTATTTTATTTTATATGATTGAATTTGGAATTAAATCGTAAAAGTTGATAGTTTATCGATAAAATTGTAAAATGCCTTTAATCAATTTTATAACCATAGTTTTCATCATGCATGTCATTTTGGCACAAAACCCGAATGTACAAAGTTTTCATTTTTATTTTTCCATAAATTTTTAATTTGTTGGAATTTTAATTTAATAATTGTGAATTATTTGTTTTTGTCATGAAAGTGTTTTAAATCCATATAATATCAAATTAATTAGTGTGAATAATCATTTTGTGGTTGGACCAGATAATAATGAGGAATCAATCTATCTTAAAAGTTTTTGTAAGAATTGATTAAGAATTTGGAAGGGTTAATAATTCCGCTTAACAAGCTCGCATGATCGTTGTTGAATTGGTAAGTTAGACGATTTCACATGTCATATTTATTACAATGCATTTTATTATTGATATGGATGAATTTATTTAAATTAATGTAATTTTAACTTATATGGTTATAGGTAGAAATCGGTATTACCCGAAATGTATGAGAATACCAATTTAATTTTTAATTTATTGTGATTTCATATCACCAATATGTAATTAATTAATAATTTTGTTTAATTTTATTGCAAGTTGTATAATTGGATATTTCTATGTAATTTTATTGTTAGTAATTTTATATTTGAATTCACACAAGACAGAGTTTCCAAAGGATGACGATATTTTCGGAAAGAAATTCCGAAATCCTAAAGAAGGAGGCCATTTTGTTGAAAACTCAAGGGACCAAGGAGTTGGTTTCCGAAGTATAATAGTAAAGTTAATTAAATTATCTAGGTGGTCAAATAAGGATTTTTTTTGTTTGCATTTCATGCCAAATCGTCTCCACATGCATTTTATTTTTCATTTTTCGTTGTTATCGATATAATTGTCAAGTATTCACCAATTTAGTTCATTTAAAAGTGATAGACAATTGAATTAATAAGATCTCTCCCATTCGAAAAATGAGATTAAGCCTTACCAAGGATTAACACCTATGAATCCCTTCTTCATTAGAGGTAGGCTCGGCTCACCTGGGTACTCTCTTTTTACGTCGGGTAAGTAGGGTTATAAAAGTTATTACTGTGAAAATTGGTTGGATTTAACGGGATTAATATGAGATGTATCGGCTCACCGTGCCCATGATTGGTTCCGGGGCTAACAAAAAGATTTTGAGAAAATCCGTCAACCAAGAGTTCTAGTGGTAGAATCAGTCAAATTGTTGACTCACCAAATTTATATAATTAAGGGATGTATCGGCTCACCGTGCCCGTGTTTATATAAAGATGGGTCTTGGTGTAACATCCCGTATTTTTGAAGTCCGTAACTTTATTTAATTGATGTTTCGGAAAAATAATATATTTTTATTAATTTCTTAAAATTATTTTTAGAGAAAATAGTACAAGTTCCATTTTTTTTTTGATGATGAGGGGTTTAATCCCCCCAAGCCCAAGCAGTCCCGCACCACCACATGGACCATGTAAACCACCCCCTTCGGGGGCTACAGTGGCCAAGTGGTCATCGCCCCAGCTGGTAATTGAACCTGAGACCTCTCAACTCTTACATTTCTACAAGTTTTAAGGTTTAACTCAGTTACCACTGGACTAACACCACAAGTTCCATTTTAAGGTAAAATGAGCCTTAAGGTGTTTAATAGCGCTTCACAATTCATTCTCACAATAAAACCCGACTCAAGATTCCGTTCCACTTAAAAACCCGCTTCACATATTTTATGTTAAAAGGAAAGAGAAAGGGAAGATTTCTCATAACTTCCCTCGCAACTCATCTTCTTCCCCAAGTATTCATCCGAAATTGTATAAACCCATCTTTTCACTAAAATCATCACTACGACTTCGTTTCTAACCTGATTGAGGTAATTCTTACGGCTACGCGCGCCTAAGATCATTCCTGACGTTTCTATCTTTTCAATTATGGGAATGGTTCAGTTCGAAATTTCGGTTTTTCTTGGGTAAATTCGAGATTTCGTTGTCTGACTTGGGAGTGTCAGGCTCTTGAATACGTAACGAGAACCCCAATGCCCTAGACAAAGAGTTGTGCCTTGTAATTTATTTCGAAATCTTTGAAGAAATGTAAGTTTTGAGTTACCGACCTCTTTAAACGTTTTGATTGTTAGCATTGACTTTTTGTAAATCCTTACATTCCATTTTCAAGTTTCGAGGACGAAACTTTTTGAAAGGTGGGGTGATAATAACATCCTGTATTTTTGAAGTCGGTAAATTTAATAATTTAATTAATTTCGTAAACTTATTTTTAGAGAAAATAGTAAAAGTTCCATTTTAAGGTAAAATGAGCCTTAAGGTGTTTAATATCGGTTGGCTAATCATTCTAACAATAAAACCCGACTCAAGAGTCCGTTCCACTTAAAAACCCGCTTCGCATATTTTATGTTAAAAGGAAAGAAAAAGGAAAGCTTCCTCATAACTTCCCTCAAAACTCATCCTCAACTCATCTTCTTACCCAAGTATTCATCCCAAATTGTATAAACCTATCTTTTCACTAAAATCATTACTACGACTTCATTTGTAACCCTATTGAGGTAATTCTTGCGGATATGCGCTCCTAAGATCATTCTCGACGTTTCTACATTTTCAATTTTGGGAATGGTTCAGTTCGAAATTTCGGCTGTTCTTCGGTAAATTCGAGATTTCGTTTTAATTAATCTTTTTGTTGTTTTAGGAGTTAATCTCAAGAACCCGGAAGAAGAATTGGTGATTATTGATGAAGATCTCGAGGATTACGCTAAGTAAAGGTGATCTTGATTAGGAAACTTGACTTTTGTCATAAACTAAGCAGACATGGGTTTTTCTTGTTGCTTTTATGCAATTGATGTTGAATTTAGTATGACTGAGTTATGGGTAACTTAAAATCTTAATTTCACATGTATATTATGTTAGGAATGCATAAAATCAGATTTTGGATGAGAATGTGTGTATTTGTGTTGTTGTGTTAATTGATGGTTGAGTTTATGAAGTATAGAGTAAACTAGCCGTGGGTTCATGGTTACGATGAAATTTCAGATTGTTTATGTTGTTAATTTTTGAAGAATATGATGATTATTAATGGGTATTTAGTATCCATCACAATTTCATAGTGCTTATCTTGTATATGATTCAATTGCTTGTTTAATTCAGGATTTTGCTACTAATCACACCATTGTTGTTGGTAGATTATATATGCAAAACGAATTGTAGAAGTATAAGGTGAAAGTGCAGGAAATATCGCGAGAATGCAGTGGAAACCGCAGGCTGCGCAATTCACTGTAGTCGGCCTGCTTGTTCGTGGCTTGCGGACTGTTTTGGGTAGCTTTTGTTTGCTTGTTTTAGCATTGTTCAATTGTTGTTATAAGATAAAAATACTAAGTTTGTGAGGTATAATTATTTAATATGAGATTCGTTAATCAAATTTTCGTTCCTCTTATGTTAACTAATCATATGCTTAATAATAAAAAGCTATCCGTTGATTTATCGCTAAATAAAATATCACAAGAGTCATAAACATATCGAATATGTATTTAATGGAGTTTATAAGCTTGCTTTCATAAATTTAACCGTTGAATTTTATATAACACTTCTTATTGATTTTCCATTACTATTTCACTTCGTTGATATATGAGCTTGAGTTTTATAATGTATCAAATGCTCCTTATCATCACTTGTTCTCTTGAATCACATGTTAATAACCATACCTTGGTATTGAATGCTTGAGTGTTTTTACTCATATGAATTGTATGGTTGTTTGAAGTCCAAGATATTGGACGACATTTATGTCGAGTTCGGAAATTAGTTTGAGGAGAAAGACCCCCAGCCGGATAACCGGAAGGGAAACCGGCTCTCGCCTAAAATGGTTCCCGAAGTTGGCTAAGTGTTGAGTTACCGAGACCTCTTTAAACTTTTTGATTGTTAGCATTGACTTTTTGTAAATCCGTACTTTCCATTTTCAAGTTTCGATGACGTAACTTTTTGAAAGGTAGGGTGATTGTAACATCCTGTATTATTAAAGTCCGTAATTTTAATAATTTAATTGATGTTTCGGAAAAATAATATATTTTAATTAATTTCGTAAAATTATTTTTAGAGAAAATAGTATAAGTTCCATTTTACGGGAAAATGAGCCTTAAGGTGTTTAATATCGCTTGAGAAATCATTCTCAAAATAAAACCCGACTCAAGATTCTGTTCCACTTAAAAACCAACTTTACATATTTTATGTTAAAATGAAAGAAAAAGGAAAGCTTCCTCATAACTTCCCTCACAACTCATCCTCAACTCATCTTCTTCCCCAAGTATTCATCCCAAATTGTATAAACCTATCTTCTCACTAAAATCATCACTACGACTTCGTTTCTAACCCCATTGAGGTAATTCTTGCGGCTACGCGCTCCTAAGATCATTCCTGACGTTTCTACAATTTCAATTTTGGGAATGGTTCAATTCAATATTTTCGGCTGTCTTGGGTAAATTCGAGATTTCGGTTTTAATTCGTTTTTTAAATGTTTTTAGCAGTTTATCTCAATAACCCGGAAGAAGACTTGGTGATTATTGAAGAAGATCTCGAGGATTTCGCTAAGTAAAGGTGACCTTGATTATGAAACTCGCTCGACTTTTGTCATAAACTAAGTAGACATGGATTTTTCTTGTTGTTTTTATGCAATTGATTTTGAGCTTAGTATGAATGACTTATGGGTAACTTAATTTATGAATTTCACATGTGTATTATATTAGGAATGCATAAAATCATATTTTGGATGAGAATGGGTGTATTTGTGTTGTTGTGTTAATTGATGATTGAGTTTATCAAGTATAGAGTAAACTAGCTGTGGGTTCATGGTTATGATGAAATTTCAGATTGTTTATGTTTTAATTTTTGAAGAATATGATGATTATTAATGGGTATTTAGTATCCGTCACAATTTCATAGTGCTTATCTTGTATATGATTCAATTGCTTTTTTAATTCATGATTTTGCTAGTAATCAAACCATTGTTGTTGGTAGATTATATATGCAAAACGAATTGTAGAAGTATAAGGTGAAAGTGCAGGAAATATCGCGAGAATGCAGTGGAAACCGCAGGCTGTGCAATTCACTGTAGTCGGCCTGCTTGTTCGTGGCTTGCGGGCTGTTTTGGGTAGCTTTTGTTTGCTTGTTTTAGCATTGTTCAATTGTTGTTACAAGATAAAAATACTTAGTTTGTGAGGTATAATTATTTAATATGAGATTCGTTAATCAAACTTTCGTTCATCTTATGTTAATTAATCATATGCTTAATAATAAAAAGCTATCCGTTGATTTATCGCTAAATAAAATATCACAAGAGTCATAAACATATCGAATATGTATTTAAGGAAGTTTATAAGCTTCCTTTCTTAAATTTAACCGTTGAATTTTATATAACACTTCTTATTGATTTTCCATTACTATATCACTTCGTTGATATATGAGCTTGAGTTTTATAATGTATCAAATGCTTCTTATCATCACTTGCTCTCTTGAATCACATGTTAAGAACCATACCTTGGTATTGAATGCTTGAGTGTTTTTACTCATATGAATTGTATGGTTGTTTGAAGTCCAAGATATTGGACGACATTTATGTCGAGTTCGGAAATTAGTTTGAGGAGAAAGACCCCCGACCGGATAACCGGAGGGGAAACCGGCTCTCGCCTTAAATGGTTCCCGATGGCTAAGTGTTGAGTTACCGAGACCTCTTTAAACTTTTTGATTGTTAGCATTGACTTTTTGTAAATCCTTACTTTCCATTTTCAAGTTTCGATGACGTAACTTTTTGAAAGGTAGGGTGATTGTAACATCCTGTATTATTAAAGTCCGTAATTTTAATAATTTAATTGATGTTTCGGAAAAATAATATATTTTAATTAATTTCTTAAAAATATTTTTAGCGAAAATAGTATAAGTTCCATTTTACGGGAAAATGAGCCTTAAGGTGTTTAATATCGCTTGACAAATCATTCTCAAAATAAAACCCGATTCAAGATTCTGTTCCACTTAAAAACCCGCTTTACATATTTTATGTTAAAATGCAAGAAAAAGGGAAGCTTCCTCATAACTTCCCTCACAACTCATCCTCAACTCATCTTCTTCCCGAAGTATTCATCCCAAATTGTATAAACCTATCTTCTCACTAAAATCATCACTACGACTTCGTTTCTAACCCCATTGAGGTAATTCTTGCGGCTACGCGCTCCTAAGATCATTCCCGACGTTTCTACAATTTCAATTTTGGGAATGGTTCAGTTCGAAATTTTCGGCTGTCTTGGGTAAATTCGAGATTTCGGTTTTAATTCGTTCTTTTGTTGTTTTGAAGAGTTATCTCAAGAACCAGGAAGAAGACTTGGTGATTATTGAAGAAGATCTCGAGGATTTCGCTGAGTAAAGGTGACCTTGATTATGAAACTCGACTTTGGTCATAAACTAAGTAGACATGGGTTTTTCTTGTTGTGTTTATGCAATTGATGTTGAGTTTAGTATGAATGAGTTATGGGTAACTTAATTTATGAATTTCACATGAGTATTATGTTAGGAATGCATAAAATCAGGTTTTGGATGAGAAAAGGTGTATTTGTGTTGTGTTAAGTGATGGTTGAGTTTATGAAATATAGAATAAACTAGTTGTGGGTTCATGGTTATGATGAAATTTCATATTGTTTATGTTGTTAATTTGTGAAGAATATGATGATTATTAATGGTTATTTAGTATCCGTCAAATTTTCATAGTGCTTATTTTGTATATGATTCAATTGCTTATTTGATTCATGATTTTGCTAGCAATCATACCGTTACTGTTGGTAGATTATATATGTTGTATATACTTGTGAATGTTGGGTTTATGTGCTGCACATGATGGACTTTTCTGCTTAGAATCGTTCCATAGAAATGCAAAACGAATTGTAGAAGTATAAGGTGAAAGTGATGGTAATATCGTGAGAATGCAGTGGATATTAGACCGCAGGCTGCGCAATTCACTGTAGCCGGCCTTCTTGTCCATGGCTGGCGGGCTGTTTTGGGTAGCTTTTGTTTATTTATTTTAGCATTGTTCAAGTGTTGTTATATGATAAAAATACTTAGTTTGTGAGGTATAATTATTTAATATGAGATTCGTTAATCAAATTTTCGTTCATCTTTGTTAATTAATCACATGCTTAATAATAAAAAGCTATCCGTTGATTTATTGCCAAATAAAATATCACAAGAGTCGGAAACATATCGAATATGTATTTTATGAAGTTTATAAGCTTGCTTTCATAAATTTCACCGTTGGAATTTATATAGCACATCTTATTGATTTTCCATTACTATTTCACTTCGTTTGTATATGATGAGCTTGAGTTTTAAATGTATCAATTGCTTCTTATCATCACTTGCTCTCTTGAATCACAAGTTAAGAACCATGCCTTGGTATTGAATGCTTGCTTGTTTTTATTCATATGAATTGTATGCTTGGTTGAAGTCCAAGAGATTGGACGACATTTATGTCGAGTTCGGAAATTGGCTTTAGGAGAAATACCCCCTGGCCGGACAACCGGAAGCGAAACCGACGCTCGCCTCAATTGGTTCCCAAAGTTGGCTAAGTCTTGAATGGACGTGTAGGAAAGGCATATCGATTTACCAGTCCAGTATGCTTAAAATCCAAGAGGTTTGGACGGCTCTTACACCGGGTTCGGAAAATGGTTTGAGGAGAAAGACCCCCCGGCCGGCCAACCGGAAGGGAAACCGGCTCTCGCCTCAAATAGTTTCCAAAATTGGCTAAAAGGTGAGTGGATGCTTAGAAATGAAATATAGAACTGCTAATCGAGTTTTAAGCTAGTCTTTCTACTGCAACTCATATGCATATCACTTGAGGTGTTGTTGCTGTATAATACATGTGAAGATTATACTATGAGTTGTTATAAGACTCTTGTTCTCACCTGATTGCGTTGCATCTGGTTTGACCGTTAGGCTTAGGCTCTCGGTCAGGTTTCAGATCATCCGCCCTGAGTTGGGGGTACTTCATTTCTATCTAGTTCAAGTTTTGGAGGTATCCTGAGTTGCGGATGCTTATCGTTCGGGAGAGTAATATATCCAGAGAGTCTGGCCAGGTTTAGACTAGGACTGCATATTGTTGTCGTTCTACCAAGGGATTTGAATAGTCTGAGACTAGGTAGGCTTGCTGTTGTCGTATAATGGAGTCGTCATATGCCATCTTCCATGTTGTGATGTTTGATTGTGCCTGGTCTTTCCTGAGTTGGGGTCGGACTTAGATACTGCTGAATGTTTTGTGTCTAGCTTGCCTTAGTTGGGGTACTGATGTGTGCATTTTGTATAGAATTTTTAGTCTTGTTTTAGCACACATTCTCTTAATATTTGGTGATATTATATCATTTTATACGCCGTATGTGCTACTTTGTGCTCGTGTTGCTATTTTGCAGATAGTGACCGAATAGTTGCGGAAACTGAGCTCTTTCTGCCTCAATGCACTGTTTTTCTATAGTCGATGGAAGAACCACGGTCGGTTGCACCTCAATCGAGAAGTTTGAAGTAAAGAATCAATCCATGTGCCTGTCGAAGGATCCATCGAGGAGAAGAGTCCTCGATCGAGCTGTCCTATGCTCGATCGAGAGATCCAGATGAATAAAAGTCATCGAGAGGTATCCAAGAAAGAAGCACTCGGTCGAAAGCCAAAGTGGTCGATCGAGAAGTGCCATGGAAGAAGAGTCGATCGAGTAACCTTATGTCATTCGATCGACCGGTTTGTGAAGCTAAAAGGGCTCGATCGAGGGGAATTTTCCCTTGATCGAGAGCTTGGAGACTCTTCGTGTTGACTGAGTTATTACAACAGTTTAGTTTTTCTCTACTATTTAAAGAGCTCGTTTGAGAGCATTAGGTATCAAGTTGGCAGACCCTAATTTTACTCTCAGAAACTCTTTTACTTTAAGTTATTTTTCTGAAACTTTCGTACCCGTCACAATATTAGCAATTTACGGGTTTTTCGTTCTTTCGTTCCAATTCCTGTCCTTGCTTTTGATTACTGTAATTCTCTCTTCTCTTATGTTTATTTTTCTAATCTTAGTTCAGTTTCCATTCACTGTTCCGTTTTATCATTTTCGTTCTGTTTCGCGTAATACTCTGTTTTCGTCATTCACGTTCATCACTAGTGTTCGTCCGTCCTTGTCGTTGTTTTCACTTTATGTTTTCAGTTCATTTCCCTCTGTCAATTCCTATCTCTAGTTTTAATCTAGTCGTCTAATCCCTGTTTAATTCATATCGTATCGTATGCTAGTTTGTTATCTTTATATCTGTCTTAAGGTTTCCAAATTCGCATCCCTTTCCCTTTGCCTCTCGTTAATTTCGAATCCCTTGCCCACTGTTTATAATCTGATTTTTACTTATCACCTTATCATGTCGTATGCTAGAATTCTCATTATCGTCATAATCTTTGTCAACCCCATCATGAGTAGCTAAGTCCTTTATATGTTGGGATGAGGGAGTTGTGTCGAATATATGATATGTAGTAGTCGGGTTAGACCGTCTTTGGTGGGAGTAATCGTTAAACAAGTTATTTTATGTTCGGTTTAGTGAGTGCATGCGTGAGACCTTACATCTAGTTAATTCCCGACCTAGACCGGAAGGTTGGAAGGGTAAGACTTGTTTAATGATTTTAAAAAGTTTTTGTGACAGCGGAAGTTAAACAAAAACGACCTTAGGGCGACTTAAGACCGGAAGGTATAGTCGGGTTTGAGACTTGGTCGTAATAACCCAGCCTTTCCCACTAATAATTGGCCTATCCCAATTACGACAATGATACATGAGACACAACGACCCGAGTTCCCAACATATTCCCTTTCCTTGATTTTTATCTCAATTTGTGTTATTTTCCGTGTTTTTATTCCTTGTCTATTCTCATATCGTAGTTTAGTTATCACAATTCAAAACCCCTATTTCTGTGACCGTAGGTAAAAACTGTTAGTTGAACAAGTTCGCTTCCCTGAGGAGATCGACCCTATTTACCGCTAGCTTCTGTTAGTAGTACCTAGGCTTTTATTTTTGGTGTATGAACGACACGCATCAAATTTTAGCGCCGTTGCCGGGGAAGCAACACTGATTTCTATTTCTGTTTTTATCTATTTTAGTCTTAAGGAATTTTAATTCCTTAAGACCGTACTAATCGTTCTCTTCAGTTTTATGCGCAGGTTTCAAAGGGTAGATTTGGTGAATCCCGATCCCGAACCCGAGAGATTATTCCTACGTCGAAGGAGAGAACTTGAGAGAGCTATTCGGGAGGAAGGCTTGTGTACCCCCGAACAAGAGAGAACCGATTTTTGTGAGGAAAACTTCAATTTCGAACCTATTTTTCAACCAATCATGCATGTTAGCCACTCTGAACCTACAGCCGCGTTTATTCAAAGAGGGTTTAGTATAGCCACCGATGAAGATGGCCAAACTTTTGATTTCCGACCCTCTTACATAAACATGGTGGAAAGAAACCAATATCGTGGGGCCGCGGGAGAGGACCCCGGAAGTCTCTAGCCCTAGCTTTTTACAAGAAGTACTTTCCACCACAACATACAAACGCCTTACGCACACAAATAACCAACTTTAAACAGAAACCCTCTGAAAACCTGACTGAAGCTTGGGAGAGGTTTAAAGGTTATGTGAGGTCGGTCCCCTACCATGGTTTCGAGCCATGGTTTATTTGTAACCATTTTTACAATGGCCTATACGATGATCATATGGCCATTTTAGATTCGGTTGCAAATGGGCGATTCCAGCGTGAGGTGGACGACGATAAGGGTTGGAGTTTAATTGAGGAGATGGCCACCCATACGTCTGAGTATGGCAACCCCAGAAGTGGGACAAGAACGGTTGCCAATATTGAGACTGAGGGTCTAGAGGCGAAATTTGATAAGCTGTTTGCGAATATTGAAAAGTTGGAGAACGGAAGTGTTGGGAACCGTCAGACGGTTCATGTCCTACAAAAAGAGGAAATGGTTCTTTGTGAAAGGTGTGGCGAGCAAGGCCACGGTGCGGTTGAATGCTTCGCTGAACGGGAGCAAGTGTTTTCGTTTCAACATATACAAACAAGGGGGATACAATCACGGGTATGTCAACCTGAATTTACGGTGGACAAGCCAAAATGTTCTCAACCCGTCTCCCCCACAACAACAACAACTGTATATTCCACCGCACAAGCAACAATTCTTGAGGGCCCCACAGTTTCCGAACCCTCAACAAGGTAGCTCCTCGAGTGGAGGGGTGTTCGAGGTAGGAGATTTAAAGAGCATGATACATTCATTGGCCACGCAAATGGCTAAATCTGACCAAGCGACAAACTCAACGATAAAGATGTTAGAGTCGCAAATTGCTCAACTCGCCACCAATAAATCGTCAAGACAACCGGGCCACCTCCCCTCTCAGTCGGAAAAGAGGAAGGAGATGTTGAACATGGTGACCCTCAGATCAGGTAAAGGTTATTCTAATGATGAAGTTATTAATCGGACTGTTGTTATTGATGTTGCAGGAAAAGAAGAAGCTGGAAAAGAAGGTGTAAGAGCCGAGAAAGGTCTCGATTGAGAGGTTTCAGACTCTCGATTGAGAGGAAATGCAGAAAAAGAGTTCGATCGAGAGCCACAATCTCCTCGATCGAGCGAAGTGTCAGAAGAGAGTGTTCGATCGAACACTGTTGAGAAAGAAACTACTCGATCGAGAACGCTGGAAGGTCGATCGAGTGGATTAGCTAATGGGAGTGATAGATCGAGGGATCTGAAGCAAGAAACCTCTCGACCGACTGAACCAAACAAGAGAATGATGAACAATAAGCTGATTCGTGATACGCACATACCAGATTCAGATGTGCAGGTCCCATTTCCGGGACGTTTGATGAAAAAGAAGAGAACAGAACCAGAATTCCAAAGATTCGGCAAATTGATCAAAGGCCTCAACGTCCACATTCCATTCTTGGACTTAGTGAGAAAGGTACCGTCTTATCTAAAATTTATGAAAGACATTCTCATGCGTAGGCGTACCGGGTTAGTGAAATTGAGACCATAGCTTTTACGGAAGGGTCTTCAGCCCATTTGCAATACCGGACCCCACTCAAACTCTTCGACCCAGGTAGTTTTTCCATACCTTGCTATATAGGACTCCACTATATTGATAGAGCGTTATGTGACTTAGGCGCTAGTATTAGCGTTATGCCTTGGTCCTTAGAAAGGAGGTTGGGTCTTAACCGATTTCATTACACGAGTATGTCCGTGCAAATGGCTGATAGGTCGATGGCTAAACCCATGGGGATTTTGGCGGATATACCAGTTAAGGTGGGACGTTTTTATATACCGGTTGACTTTATCGTTCTTGACATTCCGGAAGACTCATACACACCCATCATACATGGCCGACCTTTCTTGCATACTGCCCAAGCAATCATTGATGTTGGGTTGCGTACTTTGACCTTTCGAGTCAGGGGAGAGGAATTAGTTTTCGCTAAACCCGCGACACACAAGGGCCCAATGCACATTTTAGAATGCAATGTCTTACAAGCCATTGACTCTGACTCTAGCCCTATGGAAGTGACACCGTCGAAAGACTCTATGATGATAGATGAACGTCCGCATGTCGTCATTCCCCCAACCCCACTAGCACCGTTGCCTCGTAAAGAGAGCAAAAGAGGGGCCCGTATTTCTGTTATCATGTACACCGGGCCAGGATGGGGAAACTTTGCAATGGACCCAGCTACGGGAAAATCAAAGAGCATGGCAGAGCTTTTTAAGGAGTACAAAGACGAGAGGAAATCGGACGATGAGTCACGGCCATTCAGAAGGAAGTTGAGGACCAATGATGGAGAAGCAAGTACATCACAACCGCGGCCGCATGATGGCCAATCTGAATCTATGGAGGAATAGCCGGGTTTGCAACCCCGTGCAAAGTTGTAAATAAACTAGTTTTTCGTGGATTTGTAGTTCTTTTCAAACTTGTGGTTTTTTTAGTTTGTTAGGACATCCGTAGCTAGACAATCGTAGTTTGGACAATTAGAGTGACTCGGAAAAATATTTTTTTGGTGATTTTGGGATATTTGTATTTTGCTTATTGCAGGTACGACTGAGCCGCGACGATCAGAAACAAATCAAGGTGCGGTCAGATGAAAAGCACTCGACCGAGAGGATAAATCCTCTCGATCGAGCGAATTTAGGGATTGATGAATTCGGTCGAGAAGATTTCTTCTCGATCGAGGAAAAGAATTGGTTGATCGAAAAGGCGGGAGTCCAACAGTCAGAAACTTCTCGATCGAGGGTTTTAGAAGATCGATCAAGAGATTTTTCTCTCGATTGAGGGGGCAGAAGTTTAAAAGTCGCTGATCTCTCGATCGAGCTGCTAGTGTTCTCGATCGAGCCTTCCAGGTATCAGAAAGTACTCTATCGAGAGGAATTTTCTCTCGATCGAGCACCTCTTTCGGTCTATATAAGGTAAAAATCCTCGATTTTTCCCTCATTTCCTTCGACCGAGTTTCTGAATTCTTCCCCATTTTTGAGCTTTTTCAAATCTACGTGCAATTTAAGCTTTGTTTTGCCCAAATAACAACTACATTATAATACCCAACTGATTTACCTATCAATTTCGACAAAAGCCCTATCAAAAAACTCGATTTCAAGCCCCAATTCAAAAATTTTAGATTCTAGGGTTTCGGTTGAAGTTTCGAATTTTGTGCTTTTTGTTCCAATTATTTGCAATCCGTGGGTATTCTCAACAACAAGTAAGTGTTCCTAGCTCTTTTTTGCTTAATTAAACACCCCATTCCCTTAGTTTTTCGAATTTTAGGGTGTATGTTAGTCGAGCTTCGAATCGTGCTTTTTATATGCTTAATCTTTGTTTAAATTAGTTTTTACTTGTTGTTGAATGTATTCATGGACCAAGTAACTCAATCCCCTGCTCCTGAACCTTATGTCGAGACAATCATCTCGAATGTCGTAACCGAGATAACAGAGCAACACTCTGTTGCTGCTGTCGAGGAGTCTGGGCAGCCTCTTGTTGCTGTTACTGAGGCTACGAAGGTGTCTTCCGACATCGTCGTTCCTGGGGGAGGGATGACCGTGATTCCACCCGCCATTGAGGGTATTGTTGCTTCTCAAGCAACTCTTGATGCCCCTGTTACTGTAGAGGACGTCGAGACGGAGTCCGAGAGTGACTCCGGGGAGGAGACCGAGTCTGCTGAGGATGCTGGACAGTCGCGTCCTCCTTTCTCTTTGTTAGCCGCAGGTGCCACTCCTAGGTACTCGAAGCTCCCTAGGATCCCTCGCTCGTCCCAAGTCCTTGGCCATCACCACCACTACTTCTCGACCTCCTATGGTCGCTTCTTCGAGCTCCACTGCCGTTTCTACTGAGCTCACCATAGCACCTGGGGCCACTGCTGTCGAGCCCCCTATTACCGAGGCTACTGCTACGCCTCCTTCTGCTGCGGCCACTTCATCGAGGGCCGTTGTCACTTCTTCACGAGGGACAGACCTCGCCCCCTTGCCTAAGAGGCCTAAGAGGTATGTTTTGTTTCTACTGACCACCGTTCTAGGTTGTCTACGCTTTTGTCTGTACCCCTCACCCCGACCCGTTTCCTCTCACGCCCTGACCTAGAGACTCTAGATATCTATGAGGATGTTTGCCACATGCTGAACGGGACGGGGATGTCTGGTTTGATTAGGATGGAGGAGCTCACGCTAGATAGACCGACCTACGAGTTCTTTAGCTCCTTCACCTTTGACCCCGAGAGCTATAGGGAGGATCACACTCTCCATTGTATTCATTTCCGACTCATGAACGAGTCGTTTGACTGGACCTTGGGGCAGTTTGGGAGGCATTAGGCCTCGTTAGTGATGGACTCATCGAGCCTCCTCGAAGGCTCGTTCCTCAGTTGTGGGCTGCCCTCTCTCACACTCCACTCTCTTCACGTAAGGGAGCCCACCTCCACACACCAGCCCCTCGTTATTTTCTTCATTTTGTTGGGTGAGAGTATCTTTGGGCGACCTGAGCCCAATAAACTCACCAACACTAAGCTTGCCATCTTGGTCGGGGACGTGAACATCGATTCGCGTACCCCTTTTGTTCTTAACATTTCATTTCTGGTTGCTCAGTATTGGAGTGGTAATGGGAGGAGGGTCACGAGCGCTATTGTCTGTGGCGGATTGGTCATTAGGATCCTCCGCCACATTCGCCCTACTTACATCGAGAGGGTTGGCCTAGTGGGGGAGATTGGGCGCCTAGACATAGAGGTAATGCGAGTCTTTCGCTGGCTAGATGGGATGACGTGGAAGATTTGTGGCTACCCTTCAGTGACCCTACCTTGCGCCACACTTCCGTGTCTTTTACCGCTCTCCACTACTGAGGGAGCGCGACCACCACCCACCACCTACCATCTCACATTCACCACCGCACCCCCTCTTCTTCTGGTAAGAAGAGGAAGCGCGAGATTGGGCAGTCTTCCCAGTCTCCGACCCAGACTCCACCACCTAGGGTTGGACCTACACCCACGTCCACGCCCGCGTACGCATCCACGTTCACCTTCATGCCCACTCTATCCATCACTCGTACACCTACCACCCTCACCACTCACTCACCTTCACCTCACCTTCACCTACCCCTACCCCTACTTCTTCTGGGATGGTTTATCCTCCCAACTTTGTTTTACCTCCTGCCCTTGAGGAGCCTGCGGTCTCCGACCAAGGGCGTCGTGATCCTGTGCTTGATGGCATTTGCAGGTACCTCACCGAGATTTGTCGGGATCAGGCTTTGGCCATGTTCCCTATCTATGAGGACTACATCCGCACAGCACGTCCTCTTCCAGAGGGATGGGTTCACCCCTCTTTCTACCGATACCCAGATGGTGGGTACCCTGCCTCTTCTTCTTCTGATGAAGAGAGGGAGGAGACACCGGTAGCGAGGGAGGTGCGCTTACGTGCCGAGGCTGCAGCGAGGCGTGCATCGAGAGAGGAGGAGCATGATCCTACGTTTCGGGAGGAGGGGCCTTTTTGTGATGCTTAGGGCTTCCCTAGTTTTTGGTACTGGTTTGGGGAAGCCAGTTTTGTGAGTACCACCGTTCTTTCCATCTTTTCTTTTGTTTTCTTTTTGTTTTTAGGAACAAATATTAGGTTGATATCCCTTTCCCATTTGCTTGCTGGTTTTGATATGCTGCGAAGACAACAAGGGCGTTGTCTGTTTTGGTTTGGGGAGGGTATGCTTCCTTTTGCGTCTGCATTTGCATTTCGTTTTGCATTTACGTTTATTGCTTTATGTAAATTTCAGAAAATTTTCAAAATTTCAAAAATATATCACGTTTCTTTTTTGCATTTAGTCGAGTCGGATTGGAGATTTGATGATGACAAAGCTGTTTATAGTCAATTTCATGTCATGTAATGCCAATTTTCGACCTTTGCCTTGCGAAGTTTTAAGCGTCATCCCGAATTTTGTCATGGACTTCATGTTAGATCACAAGACTTGAGTCGTAGTTTTGGCAACCTACTACACATTCTGAGCTTTAGAGCCTTTAAACTGGTGACATCTATGACCGGTTACATTAGGATTGTGAGTAGTACTCCCTGCATTTCATGTTTTGCATGTGTATGAATCTTGGTTTCTTATTGCCTACACGTACCGTTTTGTGGTTGGTATTACACGTAGGAGAGCTATTGCATCACCCCCTTCTCGTTTTGCCCATTTAGCTTCACGTTAGCCAAAAATTGCCTTTTGTCCTTTTAACTACATCCTATATATTGCCTACCTTATGCTGAGCTAGGAGTAGTGAAGGATTTGTGCCATTTTATCAATTTTTGGTCTGTTTTCATTGTTGTTGGAGTGTTTACGAAGGGAGAAGAAGTTATCAGCCGAATTTTACTCGATCGAGGGCCATTTATACTCGATCGAGTGGTTTCTCTGGTTAAGGTGATCGTTCGATGGCTTTCAAAAAGAAAAGTGCTCGATCGAAGCTTCTTATGCTCGACCGAGTAAACTGGGGAAGAAAAGCACTCGATCGACCGCACATTTTGGTCGATCAAGAAGAGGTTACCACTGTAAACTACCGAGGGTTTTCATCAAAAGAAAAAAAAAAGAGGAAAAAAACAATTAAAAAAAAATTCAAAGAAAGAAAGAAAAATTGATGAAAAGGAAAAATACGAAAATTTAGTATCCGGTTGACGGTTTGTATGATTTTGGGTAGTATTTTGTTTGCCTAACAAAGGCAATGAGCTATATGTATAGTCGGAAGAATTGGGAATGTACTTTCATGAGATTTGGAGGTTCTAGCTCGGCTTAAACCCCCACTTACCCATACTTGTTTTACCTCTTTCTGTCCCACTTAGCCTCACTATCCCAAAACTTGCAATAGTTCGGCGTGTAATGGACATCGTTGGTGGTTGTGCGTGTGTACGATGCTTGAAACGTTTATTCATGCTAGTCTAGCATTCATGTTTTGTCGGTTGTAGTTTAGGCGAGAGTCTATACTTCTTTATTCTTCTCTTCTCTTCACATATAATTTACCATTTGCTTGATTAAGAGAAGAGTGATTCCGGGAGAGTCCGAAATTCTATGAGTCTAGCAAGGTTGAAAGTCTACATGTATTTTCCATGATATGCACAAATTCGTTCGCTTATTTCCAATATTGGCATCGGTTGATTTTTGGGCATAGTATGTACTTGGCGTTGATTATTTTGGTAGCTTTGAGTCTTTTCTCCATCCATTAGGTCCGTAGTTTATCTTTAGTTTGCATTAGGTTTGCTTGAGGACAAGCAAAGGTTCGGTTTGGGGAAGTTTGATGTGTGCATTTTGTATAGACTTTTTAGTCTTGTTTTAGCACACATTCTCTTAATATTTGGTGGTTTTATATCATTTTATACCCCGTATGTGCTACTTTGTGTTCGTGTCGCTATTTTGCAGATAGTGACCGAATAGTAGCGGAAACCGAGCTCTTTCTGCCTCAATGCACTGTTTTTCTATAGTCGATGGAAGAACCACGGTCGGTTGCACCTCAATCGAGAAGTTTGAAGTAAATAATCAATCCATGTGCCTTTCGAAGGATCCATCGAGGAGAAGAGTCCTCGATCGAGCGGTCCTGTGCTCGATCGAGGGATCCAGATGAATAAAAGTCCTCGATCGAGCTGTCCTATGCTCGATCGAGAGGTATCCAAGAAGGAGGCACTCGGTCGAAAGCCAAAGTGGTCGATCGAGAAGTGTCATGGAAGACGAGTCGATCGAGTAACCATATGTCATTCGATCGACCAGTTTGTGAAGCTAAAAGGGCTCGATCGAGAGGAATTTTCCCTCGATCGAGAGCTTGGAGACTCTTCGTGTTCACTGAGTTATTACAGCAGTTTAGTTTTTCTCTACTATTTAAAGAGCTCGTTTGAGAGCATTAGGTATCAAGTTGGCAGACCCTAATTTTACTCTCAGAAACTCTTTTACTTTAAGTTATTTTTCTGAAACTTTCGTAGCCGTCACAATATTAGCAATTTACGGGTTTTTCGTTCTTTCGTTCCAATTCCTGTCTTTGCTTTTGATTACTGTAATTCTCTCTTCTCTTATCTTTATTGTTCTAATCTTAGTTCATTTTCCATTCACTGTTACGCTTTATCATTTTCGTTCTGTTTCGCGTAATACTCTGTTTTCGTCATTCACGTTCATCGCTAGTGTTCGTCCGTCCTTGTCGTTGTTTTCACTTTCTGTTTTCAGTTCATTTCCCTCTGTCAATTCCTATCTCTAGTTTTAATCTAGTCGTCTAATCCCTGTTTAATTCATATCGTATCTTATGCTAGTTTGTTATCTTTATATCCGTCTTAAGGTTTCGAAATTTGCATCCCTTTCCTTTGCCTCTCGTTAATTTCGAATCCCTTGCCCACTGTTTATAATCTGATTTTTACTTATCACCTTATCATGTCCTATGCTAGAATTATTATTATCGTCATAATCTTTGTCAACCCCATCATGAGTAGCTAAGTCCTTTATATGTTGGGATGAGGGAGTTGTGTCGAATATATGATATGAAGTAGTCGTGTTAGACCGTCTTTGGTGAGAGTAATTGTTAAACAATATATTTTATGTTCGGTTTAGTGAGTGCACGCATGAGACCTTACATCTAGTTAATTCCGGACCTAGACCGGAAGGTTGGAAGGGTAAGACTTGTTTAATGATTTTAAATAGTTTTTGTGACAGCGGAAGTTAAGCAAAAACGACCTTAGGGCGACTTAAGACCGGAAGGTATAGTCGGGTTTGAGACTTGACCGTAATAACCCAGCCTTTCCCACCAACAATTGGCATATCCCAATTACGACAATCATACGTGAGACACAACGACCCGAGTTCCCAACATATTCCCATTCCTTGATTTTTATCTCAATTTGTGTTATTTTCCGTGTTTTGATTCCTTGTCTATTCTCATATCGTAGTTTAGTTATCACAATTCAAAATCTTCATTTCTGTGACCGTAGGTAAAAACTGTTAGTTGAACAAGTTCGCTTCCCTGAGGAGATCGACCCTATTTACCGCTAGCTTCTATTAGTAGTACCTAGGCTTTTATTTTTGGTGTATGAACGACACGCATCAGGTAGTGTGCTAGATACTGCAGAATATGTGTTTTAGTTAAACCTGAGTTTGGGTTTGAGCTAAGCACTAAGGATGAGTATGTTTAAGATGATGTTACATGTTCTATGCTTCTCATAATTATCGTTTATGTTGGAGCATGCTTATGTGTATAGTATGTTTGTATGTTACGTGTTTATTGACAATAAGTGGCTAGGAGAATCTCTAGTCACTCCCCACTGAGTATGGCGTACATGTTTTCATGTATGTAGGTTTGTGCTGACTTGGATGAGGATACTGTGAGAGCTAGCGAGCGATGTTGTACATCGAAATGACTTTTACCCTCTCGTTTAGCTAGACTCTTTATTTATCGTTTTGTAATACTCTCGGGATATGCTATGCCAGATTGGTTTTGTTGTGTTTAAGTTATAAACCCCTCTATTGTTTTATTTTCCGCATTTTGAATTTAATAATTCACCTCGCATGTTTTATATTTATGTCAAAAATTTTAAATCCGCGCTTTTTCATGTACGTTGTGTCTTTACATTTCCGCTGCCGCAAGGTGTTGTACACTTGGAATCGTTTATATAATTCACCTGCCTATTTAGTGGGAGATCATTATATAATTTATTTTTCAAGTATTTATTTACAATGAATGTTAAATTTCCCACTTAATCCGTTTATTATTTTATATCGCGCAATGACTATATATATATTCAACTCGCTCCTCCATTTATAGAATCGATAATCCGTTATACGTGAAAATAGTTTTCTAAGAGTATACGGTAACTTGTTTAATCGATTACTCATCTTTTCTCCGTTTTACCACCATAGCTAATTAGAAAAATGCACTTACCTTTGATCCTTATATTGTCCGTTGTAAAGATCTCTTATGAAGAGGATAAACTGGATTTTGCTTAAATCAAAAGTGTTTTGATTTTCCAATATCATTTTATTTCTAACAATATTACTACCGTCTTATTGCTCATGAGATAAATGGTTATACATACTTAAATTGTTTAAGTACTTAAATTGTTGGGAACAGAGTGGTAATATGATTTGCTTGAAATCACTATTAACCAATGACCACAATCACTCGATTAAGTTTCTTAGAAGTGAGTGGGAGTTCTAAGAGGGATGTATATATCGTAATAGTTAAGAGTAGGACGAAGTTCAAGAGGGAATTTGGTTCAAGTATTTGGTTTAAGGCAAAGTTTCATTATAAGCTATTGTGAATAGCAACACCAAACCATAGTGCAAGGCCAATCCTAACCAAATTTGTTGATATTTTAATTGAAATATTACATTATTAGAAAAAAATAGCCCTAACTTATGAATAATAAAGTTAGGTGTGTGACACCTAAAAGGTTTCTTCTTCTCTAGATATCTATATGATTGACATTAGTTATAGTTGTACCACTTCATCAATATTTGATATCGATAGTGGTTATAATAATTATTATTTGTTCATGATTTGATAGCCATGTGACGATTAGCTTCTAACTAATGTTAACTATCTCGTAGAAAATGGAACTGGAGTAATTGTCATTTCATTATGAAGCATATAAGTGTTATAAATATGTACTTAATCTAGTTTTTGGATTTAGAATTGTGCTTTAATAAAAGTTTTATGTAAGACACACAGGGTTTCACTCATGTGATATAAACAAATGTTGTACCCAAATTTGCCATGATTTGATCTATGGCTATACCAAACTAAATATTTGTTATTCTTCACCTAAACTAGATAAATTTTTATATATATCATATAGAATATAAAAGGTTTATAATTTTTTGTGACCCCGATCTAATCTTAGTTATGGATTGAAATTACATTCATAGACTAGTGTAAACTAGGTCTTCGTGAATTATTTGATTATGAATCTTATGATATATGGGAATCTTGTATTCAAACCAAGATAACTCGTACCTTTTTGTTGAAAACGAAATCGACCATAAGAGTTATTCATCCTAATCACATGTGGATGTGCATGATTGAATAACAAATTCAATCATAGTAGATTACATTTACTTTTTTTCTTTTACCATAAGTTTAGAAAAAATAGTGGTGCATCTACTAAACGAGGTATAAATCGAAACTCTTGATGAGATCAAAGAGTTTTTATAGTAAATATGATAACCATTAAGACTATAAGATCAAAGTTTCACGATCCGATCGTGGAAAGCATAACTAAGTGTTGACTTTTGTTTTTCATCAAAAGAAATGTGATATAGTATCACAAGTTAACTTTCTCTAACATACATTATTTGATAAGGTGTGGTAGGAAAGAGATATCAAACCTATAAGATATGGTTTGATTTAAGTGAAGTTTTATTGAACCACTTAATTATACAATTGAGGTTTTTCTATTTTTTCTACTAATTTCTTTTTCCACTAAATCATAGTACCATTTTAAACAACCATATTCACCCCGTATTAGATATGGAGAGGTATATTACCTAATTTGTAAGTTGTCCGGATAAAAACATGTGGCCATTTATCCTACAAGTTCATGAGAATAAAGTGTTTGTGGCTCATGATACCGTCTTTATAGGAAAGAGGTCTATTTCTAAATGACAGAGTGGGAGAAAATGTTGAAGAGCTACAAATGACGCAAGAAAATTATTTTCTTCTTGTCAAATAGTGTTTATTTGTTCGGAATCTACGAGGTCAGGTTAAAATCCATCATTCTTTAGAGGTGATGATATAGTGTTACTTATTGAAAGTGACGAAAGGTGATAAAGCATTATTTAAAAAAAATATTATGATACCTCTTACTTAGAGGTTGTTTAAAAGGTTGTTTCTAGTTTCAACTCTATGTAATGGTTATAAAAGCCATCTTAATCCGAATTAGAGTTCAAGTGTAATTATTAGGTAAATAACCTGGTATATTTACATGAAGAAGTTTTACCTCTTCAATGTAATTGAGTTGAATAAAAAAATGTTTTCTAGGCTTAATTGGTGAAAAAGGGTTTTGCACCAGTTTCAATGCTTCTATAAAATCGGATTACACTGGCAATTTTTTCATTTCATAATTGTTAATTTGATAGTAGGATATCAAAACCATCTTCCTGAATTTGATTCTAGAAGAAGTGTGTTTGACACATTTAGAGGGTTTTATAGATCCTTACAATCTTAAGATTGTAGCTAACTTAAGAAGAAATCTTAAGAGAGCATCATGGAGTTGGAATGATTGGTTGATCGTATTATAAAACATTCTCAAGTTGTTGAGGAATTATGTTTACACATGAAGTTTAGTGGGAGTATGCTGGTCTTATGAGTCTTTATATAGTTGATCATACAAGCAAATCCTTGATAGAACGAAAAAGCTTAAAATGCTTTTAATATTTAATTCACCCCCCCTCCCCTTCTTGAGTATATTGGATTAATAGACTTTTCAGTGGTTGGACGCAACAAAGAGAGGTTGATATTTCTTTGCAGGTTGAGGTATACTTGGAAGTCCTAGCTAGTGTAGCATAACAGAGGGAATTGTAACTGTATTATTAAAGGTAAAGGTGGTGCTGATGGTAATATGTAATTTATATGTATATTTATGAAGGAAGGTTGTGGATGAGTATTGTTGCGATAGTATTGACGGCTTCAGTGTCGAAACTTATGAGCGTGATTAGGTTCGAGGACACAGTGGTGTATTAGGGTGATAAAATTTAACGGTCCCTATTAAGGGTAGTCGGTTGGTGGATTTTGTTGTTAGCACTTATATGGTTCGTAGTCGATGGTAGGATAGTGTTAGGTGAGCTATATTATGGTTTGGGTTGGCATGACTTGTTGATTTAGTGCCGAGGATGGTGGCGGGAGTTGACTGGTGCTGATTAGCTGAATGCTGTGAGTTTATGTTGTAAGGTTACGAGGATGTAACCTGTTTCTTTTAGGGGGATATGAGATGATCACGTTTTGTTTTAAGTCTTTCTAGTCAGCCTTATATAAGTTTCATATGTGTTTTATTAGCTTTTGAAAAGTCTATTAACCCGATATATTCAAGAAGGGGGGGGGGGGGGGAGTGAATTGAGTATTTAAATTTTTTTTTAACTTTTTCGTTTTATAAGGAATTGCTTGTATGATCAATTGTCTATGTTTTATTGATCTAAACCTTAACCAATCTATGATTTATGTAATTTATAGTGATTTTAAAAGTTATTATCCTGCAAATCCGTAAAAACCGCAACCAAATATACAATATTTGCTCCCGAGGCGATTTGGCTTAAAAAATTGACATTTGTATTCATATTTTAATGCTGCATTTTTACTTAATATGAATGTCATGTTTTATATTATTTTATTTTTACGTAATTTTAAATTATGTAATTTACTTAGTACGGCCTTAGTTTTTAATCGGTATTACCCGTAATGTAAGGGAATATCGATCCGGTTGTAATTTTAATGTGATCTCGTATTACCGGTTTGTAATTTAATAGTTTAAAACTTTTATTTACAATAAAATAGTTTGTATTTATTTTATTGTAATCCCGGTGATTCCAAGAGACGGTGCCATTTAGAAAGTTGTTCTGACAAGACGGTGTTTTCTTGGGAGGCGTGCATTGAAGTTTAAGGGATCAAAGGAGTTGGTTTCCGAATTTGTAATAGTTAATTAGATTTTCAATTTTTAGGAAGGCCATACTAGAGTTTTATTTTATGCTTTGCATTTTCTTTATATGTTTGCATGTATCGCCAAATCGCCATAAGCTAAACATGCATCTTTAAATTAATCGAGTATATCGACCGTGTCAATTAATTATTGTGTTCACCGTTTTAGTTCATTTAAAACGTGATAGATAATAAATTGTCAATATCTCAACGTTATTAAATAATTGAGCATTGGCCATACCAAAAAGTAGAAACCATAGATCCCAATTTCATAAGGGAGTCGGATGGGCTCACCAGGGTATAAACCTTGTTACGTTGGGTGCGTGGATAATAAGTGTTATTACATCGAAATTGGGGTTGGGCTCAACGGAAGAGTGGAGAGGTTCGTTGGCCACACGTGTTCCGTAGCCAAGTAGATAGAATTAGAGCAATTCTATCGACCGAGAGTTCTGGTGTAGAACCAATTAAAGAGTTAATCCACAAAGTCATGCTAAGGAAGTGGCCGGAGAGGTCCGTAGGCCACCACGGAAATTATTAGTGATTTGAGTCTCGGAATCATTTATATAAGTTGGGTTGAGGTCACTGACAACCGTCATTGAGGGGTGCCAAAGATAAGATTTATAAAAAATCTCAGCTTAAACTAGATAGGATAAGTCAAGGGCCGAACCACAGAGAGACAAGGTTAATTATGTTTGTGAATTTAAAGTCTATTGAAAGTAACCAAAAGGGGGGTTTGATTTATGAATGGGACTAACAACTAATAGCAAAATAAACAAGAGAATTAAAACAAAGTAAAAAGGAGATTAGGAACTTCGGTTCCCCATGGCTAAAACAAGTCAATGAAGGGTAAAATAACCAAACAACACAATCCCAAGGAACAAAGAATAAACCTTTAGGTCAATATTCTACCCAATCCTTACGGTCTTAGGGTTCTTAGAAAAGCACTAAACTTTCGTTCATAGGGCAATCCCAAAATCGTTGTTAAACTAATCCTAACAATCTTTCAATCTTAAAGAATTAGTTCACCAACAACAATGGGGGATTGATAATTTAATCATAAAACTATCAAAATCAAGTCTTTACCATGGTTCCCCTAATTCCTAATCACAAGAATTAGCTATGCATAATCTTAATCATAAAATTAACAATAACAAGAATTAAGAACATCAAAGGAATTAACATAATTAAAGATGATAATAAAGAGGGAAACAAGGATTGAGAAATAACAATAAGATGAACAACAAGATTAATTTAAAAGGAAAGATTAAATTGTAGCAAACTTACAAAACTTAATTGGAATTCAAGAACAAAGATGAAAATTAGAAGAATCTTCTCTCTAAACTTAGGGGTTTTCTCTAATCTGGGCTGCTTAACCTAATTCTAGAGTTTAGGCGTCCTTAAATAGATTCCTAATTACAAGATTAAAAGAGAAAAAGCCGAAATAAAAATCGCGGAATCTGTCGCCAGGTCGGTCGACCTACTTTGTGGGTCGGTCGACCTCTTGTGTTGTTGTCAGGCTTTCATAATTCTGCGCGCTGGTCGGTTGACCTCTTTAGTAGGTCGGTCGACCCATTCCTGTACGTTCCAGCCTTAAATTAGCTCGTATGCACCACTTATCTAAGAATCCGGATCCTTGCTTCGCGTGAACACTCAAAATGGCTTCCGGAGGGCGAATAAAGTTCGGTTTTGCTCACTTCCGCATATTCCTACATTTAAAACATAGAAATACCAAAGTAAACCGTTTCGGGAGAAATAACAACTAAAAGTTACGAAAAGGCATAGAAATACGTGCCAAAAGTATAAATAAAATGCATAATATAGGCACGTATCAAACTCCCCAAACCAAACATTGCTTGTCCTCAAGCAAGCATTAAGACTCAAAAGAAAAAGAAAAACTTCTAATGGAACGGATTTCATACTCTTAGAACCAAACACAACACTATGCCTAACCAATTTAATGCAACTTTCAAATAAAATCAAGCATAATGTCAAGAGCAAAACGAATTAAACATGTTGGAATAAAATGCTAAACTTTCAACCTTGCAAGATTCATTCTAAATGGACTCTCGCGGTACGCTCGAGACACTCATGAAGCAAAGGGTCAAATATATATGTGAAAGATAAGAAGATAAATAAAAGTAAAGACTCTCACCTATCTACGACCCATAAGAACATGCCTGCAATCTAACATGAATAAAATCTCTACAACCGTACATATGCATTCCCACACTAAAAGACCATGACACATGCCGAGGCAATATGGGATTGTGAGGCTAAAGGTAAGAAAGGGTTAAAATAAGTTATGGAAAGAGGGGTTAAACCGAGCTAACAACCATCCATCCACACTATAAGATTACTTCCTATTATTTTTCAAAACATGCCAATGATCAAAATTTGAGAGCAAAATCACAATTCCTCTCTTTTCTCCCTTCTTTCTCCTTTCTCTTTTTTTTTTTCAAAAACGCAACCTGTCCAGTGGTCGTGGTCGACCGACCCATATATTAGGTCGACCGACCACCCCTGGAAACAGGCAGACTCGAATTTTTTTTCCTTTTTTCAGCCGATGATTTTTTTCATTCTTCCTTCTTTTCTTTTCTTTCTCTTTTTTCCTGATTTCAATCACCGAATTTTTTTCTTTTTATTTCTTTTCTTTTTCTCCTTTTCACCATTCTCACAATATCAAGATTTATCAATGAAACACAAACCAAAGGACTGCCAAAAACAGTCCCATCACTACGTTACTAGCTCGGCTAGGGTAGGCAATTCTTAGGATGTAGCATATGGGATAAAAGAGTCAATTTGGCTATGTGAGGGTTATGGGTAAAACAAGGAAAGGGAACCTCTACCACATGTGTCAACAAACCACAAACCCGAATGCATATAGGTATTAAGTAGACAAAATTCATGCTTATGCACATTGATGTGACATGCCTCAAGAGGAGAAATTACTCACAACCTATATGAAATCGGTCATGAATGTCACCGATTATTAAGCTCTAAACCTTAGAATATGTAGTAGCTTGCCAAGAAGAGAGTCAAGTCTAATAATTTAGCATAAAATCAACAAAAACTCGTAGACAATGCAAAAGACTAGCTTGAAATTTTTTTGAAAACGCAAGGCAAGGCAATAAGTGACATGTGAGGCATAAATCGTATCCGTCCGTTCCGACTCGACCTATATGCTAAAGAAACGTGCATTTTTTTTTATTGTATGTATGCAAACTGAAAGGATAAAAAGTAACTGAAATGCAATAAACGTGCGACAAAAAAAGATGAAATAAAAATGCAAAAAGAAAAAAAAACACAAGACACAAAAACAAATGCAGACTCAACAGAAGTATGCATATACCCTCCCCAAACCAAAATGCACAATTCCCCCATTGTGCTCATCAGCATACATCCACAGCATAGGGATGGGGATAGGCAAAAACAAATAAAAGACGGAAAAGGAAGAAGACTAAAGCCTGCAAAAAGAGGCTAAGGAGGAAGGAGGGGAAAACTGGAAATCTAAAGAAAATAAAAGAAAAAACTACTTACAAGATGGATGAACCTCCCCAAACCGAACATCGAAGAGGGGAGGTTTGGGCACGTCTCTAGTCCTCTGGGTCAAACTCCGACCCAGAGTCTTCTCCTGCTGCCTCCTCCTCCTCATCGTCATCAGACCCTAAGCCTGCTGACGAGGCCGATCCTGAAGCTTCTCCGTACCCATGACCTCCCGCCTGAGGTGTGTACCAGGTGGGGTGAGTCCAAGGCCCGGTGGGGAGCCTTCCCTGAGCAGCATACTCCGAGTAGCCCGGATACTGGTAGAGACAATCGTTCAACTGTTTTTGGTTGAACTGCCTACAAAGGTCCGCCACTATGCGTGGGAGAGATCTGCTACCAACAAAAGGAGGAATAGAAACATTAGAAGGAGCAGTGAAATCAATTGGGACCCCGTCCCAGGTGCATCAAAGTGGGCACCAGGAGCAGGGACCCTATGGCCGCTAAAGGTGCCTCCTCTAAGTGGAAGGCGGTAAGATGGAAGGAGTGGTCTAGGCTCCCCCTGAAAATCATCAAGGGGTAACATGGGAAGAGCCATGGTGATGGGGATGCGATCACCGAGGTAGGTATCTACCTTCCAATAATCCTTCCTATCCACCCAATGCACGGACTTGACATAAGCCATGTCCATGTATCGGGAGAGAGGGTCAAGCGCATCCTCAAAGCGAGGGAACTGAGGAACAAGTGAGCGGGCCAATCGGGTGACTAGCCCACCACAAACGATAGTAGTCAAAGAAGTTCCCTCGCTCACCGACACAAAGTGAGAGACGACCAAATAAGCGGTGTTAAAAAACCGCTGACCCTTACGTCTGACATTAAGATAGCCAGACAAAATGGAGAGCTCAATGTTTTTAACATTTTGAGACTCTTTACGGCCAAAACGGTGTTGGCCAAAAGACGCAAATAATAACGGGGGGCGGGTAAATGAATGGTACTGTTTTTCTTCTTCTATCGCTGGAATCAGAAAGACAAGACCACATGACAGTGTATGACTCAGAAGAGTCACCCGTATGACCCGTAGAAGATAAGCCTAAACATTGGGCAAATTCATTTAAGGTTAAAGAAAATGTTTCATTGAACAATCGAAAACAAATGCAATTATTATCATAGCCGGGATCATAAGCTTGAACATTAAAAATAAAGGAGGAAAAGAATTCAAGAGAGAGAAGGGTATAGGTGAACTCATCCATTGTGACAAGTCCTGGAAAACCCGTCCCATTGAGCAAGGACACCATATCGTCAAAACAACCCAAAGCTTGCAATGCCGGTGCACAAAGGAACCGGGTGACCACCACGAAGCAATAAGTAGAGAGGTGAAGGAACCGGGCTTTCTGTGCCGGAGTATGGAAAATGATTTGCGGATAGTTTGGTAGACTATCTGTATCAATCACCGTCAACCCGCCTGACCCACTAGCACGGCCTCGTGATGTACTTGCTCCGGAAGTGCGAGATCGTTTCCCTCCATGTCCGCGGCTAGCCATAGCAAATCTGCAAAAGTTCAATAATTGTTCTTAATATATAAGCTTTGTGCAACATTGAAACATTTACTTAGCAAAATAGAAGAACAAGGATGCGAAACAGAAGTTCCTGTAACAGTAATGGGTCGGCCGACCTTACCTCGAGGTCGGTCGACCAACTATCAGCAAAATCAGAATCCCTATAACGCCACAGAGGTCGACCGACCTGTTACCCCGGTCGATCGACCAACCAAACAAAAAATGAATTTCTGGAAAATTGCAGTTTGGTCGGCCGACCCTCATTTCAAGTCGTTCGACCTACGAAAATCTTAGTATGAAGGCGCGGTTTTGGAATGCGACATAAATTAGGCATAGAAATTGCAAGGGAAATTCATACTAACCCTAACAGCACAAAACCACGCACAATTACAAATCTGAACTATAGAAACTAAAAGAAGAAGAAAAATCAAAAGGAAAACACAAATATGTATAAAAACAAATTCTAAGAACCAAAAAAGACTGAAAAAAGACAAACAAAAACTACCTAAAACGGAAATAAGATGCTAAAGAATGAAAAAGAAAAAGAAAGAGCTAAAGGAACACATACCTTTGATAGAAGAAAATGGAAGAACACAAGAAATTGAGTGAATGATGGAGGGAGGTAGTTAGGTTTTTTTTAAGAGAGAGGGGGCTGTTCTAAAAGTGTGAGCAATAATTTTGTATTCAAACAAAAATAGACTTAAGGCCCCTAACTTAAAAAAACCGGAAAAACTTCCTCGAGGTCGGTCGACCTAATGCGTAGGTCGGTCGACCTCTGTCCTGCGTACCTGCTCTGTCAGATATTATTTAATGTTGTCAGAAGGTCGGTCGACCTTGCTAAAGGGTCGGTCGACTTACTTAACTGACGATTCCTCCTATTTTCCTGCAGAAGCTTAAAATTCCATCAAAAAACTAAAAAAAACGACAGAAAAAGTACCAAAAATTACAGAAACATAAAGTTAAGCTAAAACACGGGTTGCCTCCCGTTTAGCGCTGGTTTAAGAGGTCCCGCACGACCCTTTACCTATCAAGAAGCATTCGAAAAAGGGTCAAAGTAAGAAACTTCAACCTTACCAATAAATTCATTCTCTCCACGGAAGTGCTTCACATACTGGCCATTAACTTTGAACATCTCACCGGATGAGGTTTCTAACTCAATTGACCCAAATTTTGAGACAACTGTGATAGTGTAAGGTCCGCTCCACCTGGATTTCAGCTTACCAGGAAAAAGACGAATACGAGCATTAAAAAGCAACACCTTATCAGCTACCTGAAAATCACGCCTAATGATTCTCTTGTCATGCCAGCGCTTTGTTTTCTCTTTGTAAATCCTGGCATTGTCATAGGCTAACAACCTGAATTCCTCTAACTCGTTGAGCTGCAACAAACGTTTCTCGCGGGAAAGGTTAGGGTCTAAATTAAGATCACAAATAGCCCACCAAGACTTACGTTCTAACTCTAATGGTAAATGACAAGTCTTACCATAAATCAACCGGAATGGTGACATTCCGATTAGGGTTTTGAACGCAGTTCTATAGGCCCATAAAACATCATCAAGTTTTAGACTCCAATATTTCCTAGATTTAGAAACAACTTTGGCTAGGGTCTCCTTGAGTTCTCTATTACAGATCTCAACTTGACCACTAGTCTGAGGGTGATATGCTAGACCCCTACGATGTTGGACACCGAATTTATTTAGCAAGTCACCTAATCGTTTCTCTTTAAAATGTATACCTCCATCACTAATGACAACCCTAGGGACACCAAAACGAGGAAATATGATTTTCTTAAACAATTTAACAACAGCCTTTGCATCACAATGGGGAGTAGCAATAGCTTCTACCCACTTAGAAACATAATCAACAGCTACAAGAATATACCTCTTACCTTGACTAATGGGAAAAGGTCCTTGATAATCAATGCCTCAAACATCAAAAATCTCTACCTCTAAAATACCAACCTGCGACATCTCATGTCTTTTTGAGACATTCCCAGTTCTTTGACATGCATCACAGCTTCCTACAAAATTCCTACAGTCAGCATGCAAAGTAGGCCAATAAAAACCAGATTGTAATACCTTGGCCACGGTCCTAGATGGACCGTGGGGACCACCATACACAGAAGAGTGACATGCTTCCAGAATGTCCTTCACCTCCCATTGGGGGACGCATCTTTTGATAAGTCCATCTCCACATTCCTTGAAAACATAGGGGTCATCCCAAAAATACTGTTTTGCATCAAACTTAAATCTCTTCTTTTGTTGCCATGACAACTCAGGAGGGATTTTAGCTGTGACAGCAAAATTAGCAAAATCAGCATACCAAGGAGGGGAATAAGAACCTGAACTATTAATGACAAATAAACTCTCATCAGGAAATGAATCATCAATAGGTAAAGAGTCTTCCCCATCAGTCAAGTGAAGACGAGATAGGTGGTCAGCTACCACATTCTTCGCGCCTTTCTTGTCCCTAATCTCAATGTCAAACTCTTGGAGAAGGAGTATCCACCTTAAAAGCCTTGGATTTGAATCTTTCTTCTGGAAGAGACCTTTCAAAGCTGCATGGTCAGTGTAAACAATTACCTTATTACCTACCAAATAGGACCTGAATTTCTCAGTGGTGACATAGTTGACTTGAGTCTCATCTAGGGTGCGGCTCGCATAGTATATAGCATTAAGAGCCTTATTCTTCCTTTGGCCAAGCACAGCACCCAAAGCATAATCACTAGCATCGCACATGATCTCAAATGGGAGATCCCAATCTGGTAGCTGGATGATCGGTGCTGAGACCAAAGCTTCCTTCAACCTGTTAAAAGCTGAAAGGCACTCATCAGTAAAATTAAAGACAACATCTTTAAGGAGCAATTGTGTAAGTGGTTTAGCAATTTTAGAAAAGTCCTTAATGAAACGCCGGTAAAAACCTGCATGTCCTAAGAAACTTCTCACCCCCTTAACATTAACAGGAGGGGGTAATTGCTCAATCACCTGCACTTTTGCTTTATCTACATGTATACCTTTATCAGATATTAGATGCCCTAACACTACCCCCTCAGTAACCATAAACTGACACTTTTCCCAGTTTAAGACAAGGTTTACATCAATACATCGCTTTAAGACTTTATCAAGATTAGCTAAGCACTGATCAAACGCATTATCATAAACAGAAAAATCATCCATAAATACCTCCATGATGTTTTCTATAAAGTCAGAAAAGATACCCATCATACACCTTTGAAAGGTGGCAGGAGCATTACATAAGCCAAAAGGCATCCTGCGATATGCAAAGACACCTTGTGGGAATGTAAAAGTAGTCTTACTCTGATCATCAGGATGGATGGGAATCTGGAAAAAACCTGAATAACCATCTGGAAAACAGAAGAATTTATTAGAAGCAAGTCTTTCAGTCATTTGGTCAACAAAAGGAAGGGGGAAATGGTCTTTCTTGGTGGCGGCATTTAACTGTCTAAAATCAATGCACATCTGCCACCCAGTTACTACTCTAGTGGGTATTAATTCATTTTTATCATTTTTAACCACTGTGGTCCCTCCTTTCTTAGGAACCACCTGAACCGGGCTAACCCACTTGGAGATGCCAACTGAATAGATAATACCTGCATCAAGAAGTTTCATTACCTCAGCCATAACTACCTCCTGCATCTTAGGGTTCAACTTACGTTGTCCCTGTCTATAGGGCTTATGCCCTTCCTCTAACTCTATCCTGTGCATGCAAACATCAGGACTTATGCCCTTAATGTCAACCAAAGAATAACCTAAAGCCTTCCTATTCTTTTTGAGAACAGTCAATAAAGCAGAAAGTTGGTTAGGGTCAAGTTTAGAGCTAACAATCGTAGGGTACTATTCAGTATCATCTAAGAAAACATATTTAAGATTAGGAGGAAGTGGCATACGCTTTGGTACCTTTACCTCAACGGCCTGAACAGAATCAATACTAATAGAATATCACATGTTTACCAGATTTGCATTAGCCAAGCTTATGAGCTTCTCATCTTCTTCTTCAGTAAGCTCATATTCCTCTATCTCTGCTTCCACCACATCCAGCTCTTCAGCATCCTCAGCTGGATTACCTGCACACTTATCCAAAACTGTCAAATCATCTAAGGGATCCTTGGTCAAGGATTCCCTCCAATTAAGGATAACATTCATGTCTATAATATCAATGGAGCAACAAGTATCATCTGTAAGAGTAGTTGCCTTATGGGCAAGACTAAACTCGATAGTGTCATCTCCAACCTCTAAAGTAATGATCCCGCGTTTGACATCTATTACAACCCCAGCTGTGTGTAAAAATGATCTACCTAAAATAATGGGTATTTGACTATCCTCAGCAATGTCTAAAACAACGAAATCAACAGTAATAAAGAACTTTCCCACTCTAACTAGGACATCCTCTAAGACCCCTAATGGTGTTTGGGTTGATCTATCAGCCATCTGTAGGGTAATATTGGTGACTTTAAGTCTACCTAAGTTAAGTCTTTCACAAACAGAATAAGGCATAACACTGACACTAGCCCCTAGATCACAAAGGGCTTTCCCTATAACATGATTTCCTATAGTACAAGGGATAGAAAAAGTACCCGGGTCTGTCAACTTGGGTGCTATATTATTTTGTGAAAGAACATAACATTCCTCCACAAAAGTAACAGCACCTTCGTCCTGAAAATTCCTCTTACGACTCAAGATATCTTTCATAAATTTAGCATAAAAAGGTACCTGGGTAATTAAGTCAGTGAAAGGGATGGTTACCTCAAGATTCTTCACCATCTCCAAAAACTTACCGAATTTCCGATCCTCTTTGGAATTCTTGAATCGTTCGGGATACGGAACGGTAACACTAGCCGTAGGATCAGCAACCTTTGGCTTTTTCAGCTGCAGAATCTCAGTGAGGCCTTGAATTAAGGAAGGATCCAACGAATCACGATTGGAAATTGCAATCTGCTCAGGAACTCTGGTCGGTCGACCTGGAATAGCAGTCGGTCGACCAGACGCTGTATTATCGGAAAATTTTTGTTTTGCAGAAACTGATCTCCCGTCAGGTGTCGAGGTCGGTCGACCTGATGTTGTGGTCGGTCGACCTCCTGACCTGTTTACGGGATCAATTTCTTCGTCCTGAACTGCGGCAGAATCATCCTTTGGGGTGGGTCCCTCATAAGCACGACCACTCCTAAGATTTATAGCATTTAATGTCTCCATGGAACTCTCACAACTGACCGAAGAGCTAGCAATCTGATTAGCAGCTAAGGTTGCTAATCGGCTTTCAAAAGTCTTCCTAGAAGCCTCTTGAGCCTTTTCCATTTCTAAAACTTGTTTCATTAGAGTATGAACAAGCTCTCTCAACTTCGCAGTTTCAGCCGTGTTGTCAACCGTAGTAACTAGGTTCGCACTTTCAAGCTTCACCTGGGTTGCCTCAAGCTTTTCAAAACGGGCTTCAACGGTTGTCTCAAGAGCTAAAACTCTGTCCATCTCCACATTCAACCTTCGCGAATTCCCACGTGAACTCCCAAATTCGGCCCTATGCACCGTCATGTCTTCAATGGTGTTCCAACCCTTCATATGGTTGGTATTGTTCTGGAATCTTCCATTGGCGGCCGCATCAAGAATCACCTTATAATCATCGTAGAGAGCGTTGTAAAATTGGTTACACAAGTACCATTGAGGAAAACCATGGCGAGGGATAGAACGGACCAATTTCTTGAACCGACTCCTTGCTTTACAAAATTCTTCATCCGGTCCTTGTTGAAAGTTAGTAATTTGGCTTCTCAAGTCATTGGCCTTCGCAAGAGGGAAGTATTTTTTGTAGAAAGCCAATGCCAAGGAAGCCCAATCTATAACCTTCTCAGCTGCCCTATCAAGGTAACGGTACCAATCTTGCGCGGCATCCTTCAATGAATAAAGGAACTTCATTGCCTTCACCTCATCCTGAGTTACCCCGGCAGGAACATGTATGGAACAGCAATAATCCGTGAATGTCTCAACATGCCTCAACGGATCCTTGTCGGGTAGACCAGAAAATTGATTCCGCTCCAACAGAATGATGTAGTTCGGGTGGAGCTCAAAGGAACCAGTTGTAGGAGTAGGCAAGGTGAACCCCTTCGGTAAATCTTGGACTTTTGGTTGTATGTGGTCATAAATAGTAGCCATGTCTAAATATGAGAGTACTCAAGCCTTCCTCTCAAAAACCTGTCTTCTAATATGCAGAAACAACAATAGAAGAAAAGGTAAGTAACGGTCTTAAGGAACCTAAGTTCCTTAAGACAAGAAAAAATAATAAACTAAAAATCTACAAACAAAATTATACCGTCTCCCCGGCAACGGCGCCAAAATTTGACACCCGTCGTTGAGGGGTGCCAAAGATAAGATTTATAAAAAACCTCATCTTAAACTAGATAGGATAAGTCAAGGGTCGAACCACAGAGAGACAAGGTTAATTATGTTTGTGAATTTAAAGTCTATTGAAAGTAACCAAAAGGGGGGTTTGATTTATGATTGGGACTAACAACTAATAGGAAAATAAACAAGAGAATTAAAACAAAGTAAAAAAGGAGATTAGGAACTTCGGTTTCCCATGGCTAAAACAAGTCAATGAAGGATAAAATAACCAAACAACACAATCCCAAGGAACAAAGAATAAACCTTTAGGTCAATATTCTACCCAATCCTTACGGTCTTAGGGTTCCTAGAAAAGCACTAAACTTTCGTTCATAGGGCAATCCCAAAGTTGTTGTTAAACTAATCCTAACAATCTTTTAATCTTAAAGAATTAGTTCACCAACAACAATGGGGGATTGGTAATTTAATCATAAAACTATCAAAATCAAGTCTTTACCATGGTTCCCCTAATTCCTAATCACAAGAATTAGCTATGCATAATCTTAATCATAAAATTAACAATAACAAGAATTAAGAACATCAAAGGAATTAACATAATTAAAGATGATAATAAAGAGGGAAACATGGATTGAGAAATAACAATAAGATGAACAACAAGATTAATTGAAAAGGAAAGATTAAATTATAGCAAACTTACAAAACTTAATTGGAATTCAAGAACAAAGATGAAAATTAGAAGAATCTTCTCTCTAAACTTGGGGGTTTTCTCTAATCTGGGCTGCTTAACCTAATTCTAGAGTTTAGGCGTCCTTAAATAGATTCCTAATTACAAGATTAAAAGAGAAAAAGCCGAAATAAAAATTGCGGAATCTGTCGCCAGGTCGGTCGACCTACTTTGTGGGTCGGTCGACCTCTTGTGCTGTTGTCAGGCTTTCATAATTATGCGCGCTGGTCGGTCGACCTCTTTAGTAGGTCGGTCGACCCATTCCTGTACGTTCCAGCCTTAAGTTAGATCTTATGCACCACTTGGCTAAGAATCTGGATCCTTGCTTCGCGTGAACACTAAAATGGCTTCCGGAGGGCGAATAAAGTTCGGTTTTGCTCACTTCCGCATATTCCTACATTTAAAACATAGAAATACCAAAGTAAACCGTTTCGGGAGCAATAGCAACTAAAAGTTACGAAAAGGCATAGAAATACGTGCCAAAAGTATAAATAAAATGCATAATTTAGGCACGTATCAGTCACTTTATTAATGCTTAAAAAAATCTTGTTTATTTTTACAAGTATTAAAACGATCAGTGTTTAATTTCTTAAATTTTAATTTTGTAGTAACATACTCATGCATCAATCGAAATGTTGACATCCACAAATACCACTCCAAATACCAACTCCGCAACTAACGTTTCATGGCTAAGATCCTTCATGGATCCTTGTAAACTTGATAAGAATGGGTCAAATTTTGTCGATTAGAATGGCCAATTAAAATTGGCCGCCCAAGGTGACGATAAGATTCGTTACCTTACCAAACCTTCACCCGCCGCTCCCATCGCTTGAACCACCGCCGCCGCTAGGAGGACCTATGAGGCCTACCAAAAGGAATCGGTGGCAATCAAAAATGTTTTGATTTTCTCCATGGAGCCGGAGCTCCAAAGGAGTGCCATATAAATTGGCACAAGGTATGAGATTTACGCAAAGCCAGTGACTATGTTCTCGAAGGCTTCGAGAATAGTCCAATTAGAAGCGGGTTCTGAAGAAAATAATTTCTTAAATTATTCATAAAAGTATTAACTTAATTAATATTGCCAAGGATTATATCAAAAACGAATTGATATTAAAACAATAGAACTGAAATAATAGACAAGGATCATAGAAATAACCTTTGGTCCTATATGTGATCGGCCTAAGAACAACCTAATATAAACCCAAACTTCAAGGTAGAAGTTCTCCTTAGATTGCACCCAAGACGACTGAGAAAGATTCCCTCAAAGCTCCTCCTAAATTACTATTAATTATTTTAGAGGATTTATTTTTGGATTAAGATGATAAACTAATCAAAGAGAATAAGAGAGGAAAAAAAATTGTTTTCTTCTTGTGTCTCCAACCTCACGGCCGAAACCCTCTATATATAGGGTTTTGGTTTGTGTTGGTATTTTACTTCAATTAGGAAACCTCATTAAAATATAATATTTTGAGTCATTTTCCTTATTCCGAACTTCCTTAAAATATCATATATATTTTAATACTTTTCGGTGTACAAATTTAATTCCCGGAGAATATTAATTAATTATCTTATAATTAATTAATCCCATAAATATAAATTTTATATATATTTATTAGAATTAACATTTAATTCATTTCTCCTAGTTATTATTTAATCATATTAAATGTTTATCATCTACTTAACTGCATTTAGCTAAGTTTAGCATTTATGTAATTATATCAATATATAATCACATTTCTCAGTACTATCCTATAAATGTGACCTTTGGGGATCAGCTGATTATCGCCATCATATGACAGTAACGTCAAACTTCTAGTGAGCCAATCGTTACCGATAAACGTTAATCAACTGATTAATATACTAAGTATCCCTGTGTGATCCTATAAAAGATTTACTCAAGTAATCACACATTGTGGAGGACATTTACTCCAACAATCGCCCACTTGTCCTACAAGTATGTGTGCGATTACGATTCTCATATCCATGCATTATTCTCCCACTCAATGGAAGACAAATTGCAAAGTCTTACGTTACAAGGTCGTATCTCCCAAGTAATCATATCAGGAGTGGTTTCCTCGACTAGAGAGCAACAAACCTGATACGAATCATATTCGAGCATGGCCATGCGTTTAAGTTACTACTCCTCGAGTGGCCCTGAGAAATATATATAAAATCTGATAAAGGCTGGATATTTTCCTTGACTTATGACCTGCCGATGGAAGCACAACATGAAATGACCCAGTAAATGTCTGATTGGTCTCCTTTTACGGTGCGACCTAGGACAGAAACCAAAGCCACCCAAAAACTGTCTATATCGCATGAAATAAACAATGGTCAAAAGAACCGACTTTAGGAATCATAATAGACGTCCCATCCACGACCAGGCACCTAATGTATCTTAACATTTAGGACTCTATGTTGTGGTCACTATGTCCTATGCGATATCATATACCCATATTTGTTATTGATCAGTCAGACGCTTGACTTATGGAATATTGAACCTTCCATCCTTCAACTAACAAAGTAATCACCTGAGTTATCAGCTCATATTGGTTTTTACGGACAAAAACAGACATATAAAGTAAAATAGTTCACTGTGTGGTGTTCAAAATTGTCGTACAATCCGCATGTAATACAATATAAAGAAATTCAATGATTTTATTAATTAATAATTTGAAATGATCAAACATCAATCAAATAATGTTTATTACAACTATGGAACACGCTTTATCCCCATGGATGAGATGTGCCCTTCATGTTTATTATGCGGTAGTGCCTTAGTCAGCGGATCAGCAATGTTGTTATCCGTTCCAATCTTGCACAATGCTATCTCCTTTTGCTCCATGTAATCTCTTATCAGATGAGCTTTTCTGAGTACATGTCTAGATTTGTTGCTAGACTTAGGCTCCTTAGCCTGGAAGATTGCACCACTGTTATCACAATAAAGGGTGATTAAATTTTCACACTAGGTACTACTTTTAGTCCTTGTAAGAAATAACGCATCCAAATAGCTTCCTTTGCAGCTTCGGAAGCTGCCAAGTACTCAGACTCTGTTGCAGAATCTGTTGTAACGCTCTGTTTGGAACTCTTCCAACTGACACTCCACCATTAAGAGTAAAGACAAAACCCGACTGAGATTTAGAATCATCACGATCGATTTGGAAACTAGCATCTGTGTAACCCTTAGCACTTAGCTCCATGTCTCCACCATATACCAGTGCCCAATTCTTAGTCCTTCGTAAGTACTTAAGGATGTTGTTGATGGCTATCCAGTGACTTTCACCTGGATTATTTTGGTAACGGTTGACCATACTCAATACATATGCCACGTCAGGACGTGTGCACATCATTGCATACATGATCGACCCTACTGCCGAAGCATAAGGTATCTGACTCATGAGTTCAGTTTCTTCCGGTGTTGTAGGTGATTGTTTCTTACTCAGATGGACCCCATGAACAACAGGAAGGTAACCTCTCCTGGAGTTTGTCATACTGAATCTATCAAGAAACTTATCTATATAATCTTCTTGACTCAATGCTAACATCCTTTTCGATCTATCTCTATAGATGTGGATGCCTAGAATCCTCTATGCCTCACCCAAATCTTTCATTTTAAAATGGTTCTTTAACCATGTCTTAACCGACGAAAGCATGGGAATGTCGTTTCCAATTAGTAGTATATCATCTACATACAATACTAGGAATACGATTTTACTCCCACTTGAATTGATATACAGACATGGTTCTTCGACACTTCGAATGAATCCGTTCTGTTTTATCACGTCATCAAAACGATGATTCCAACTCCGTGATGCTTGCTTAAGTCCATAGATGGAACGCTTGAGCTTGCACACTTTCTTAGGATGTTTAGGATCGATGAAACCCTCAGGCTGTATCATATACAGTTCTTCTTCAAAAAAGTCGTTTAGGAAGGCGGTTTTCACATCCATTTGCCAGATCTCATAATCATGAAATGCGGATATCGCTAAGATAATCCGAATAGATCTAAGCATTACGACTGAAGCAAATATCTCATCATAGTGCAACCCGTGTACTTGAGTGAAACCTTTTGCCACCAATCGTGCTTTATAAACATCTGGTTGTCCATCTAGTGCACGCTTTATGTTATAAAGCCATTTGCATTGAAGGGGTTTTCCCTTTTCAGGCAAATCAACCAAATCCCATACTTTATTCTCTTGCATGGAATCTATTTTGGACTGCATGGCTTCGAGCCATAGCTTAGAGTCGGAACATGTCATGTCTCCTTTGTAGGTAGTTGGTTCGTTACTCTCAAGGAGTAATAGGTTTTCTGCACCACCTTCCTCAACCATACCAATGTATCGGTCTGGGGGGTGAGAAACTCGAACCGTCCTCCTAGGTTCCTCTGTAATGGATACCATAGCAGATGTGGAAGGAACACTTTTTTCTATCACACTGTTGGTTTCGGGTTCTTGTACCTCTGATAGATCAAAAGTTCTACTACTCTGTTTGTTTGAGAGAAACTCTTTCTCTAAAACCTTCGCACTAAAAGCAACAAACACTCTTTGTTCGGTAGGTGAGTAAAAGTAGTGACCAAAAATTCCTTTGGGATAACCTACAAAGTAAGTCTTGACCGATCGTGGGCCTAGCTTGTCTTCGTGTCTCCACTTGACATAAGCTTCAAAGCCCCAAACCCGAATAAAGGACAAGTTAGGAACTTTTCCTTTCCACATCTCATATAGAGTCTTGTCTGCTGCTTTAGTCGGACTTCGGTTAAGTATTAGAGCAGCTGATTGAAGAGCAAATCCCCATAATGAATCAGGCACAACCGTGTGACTCATCATGGATCAAACCATATCTAATAAACTTCGATTTCTCCGTTCGGATACACCATTTAATGGTGGTGTTCCTGGTGGAGTCAACTGCGATACAATACCATGCACAGTCTTTCAGGTGTTGATCAAACTCAGTTGAAAGATACTCGCCACCACGATCAGATTGAAGTGCTTTTATCTTCCTATCCAATTGGTTCTCAACCTTATTGGAATTCCTTGAACTTGTCAAAGGATTCACTTTTATGTTTCATTAAATAGACATACCCGTATCCACTCAAATCATCCTAAAAGTGATGAAATATCTATAGCCGTCTCTTGCTGTGATTGTCATAGGACAACATACATCTGTATGTATGAGTCCTAGAAGATCACTAGCTCGCATTCCAATACCTTTAAAGGAAATACGAGTCTGTTGGAGCTTGTGTCCTCCACATGTAGTGCGATAAAGTCATTGCACATACACTTGTACGGACAAGTGGGAGATTGTTGGGGCCGGTGTCCTTGCCAGTTAGTACAATGACTTAATAAATCTCTAAAAGGATCACAAGGGCATACTTCAGTATTATTATCAGTTGATCCACGTTTATCAATAACGGTTGGCTTGCTAGATAAGTTTGACGTTATTGTCATACGGATGGCGGTGATCAACTGGTCCATATACGTCACACCTATAGGACACGTTTGAGAGATGTGAAGGTATGAAAATACAGTCACATTTATGTCGGATACGACTAAACAGTTAGTCAGAGGTATTGACTATTAAATTAGTCAATGAGATGTTGAGATTATTATTTAATACGGATTAAATAATTTTAGCTAATACGAATTACATGATTAATTCGTAAATTAAATATAAACGGTTATATTTAATTAAATATTGTATTCGCGTATTAATATAAACAGTTATATTAATTTGGGTAATTATACAATATCGTAATTTTATCAGACCATTATTAATACATCGACTGCATTAATATCTGATAACATGTATGCGATTTATAAATAAAACCCGCGAATTATATTTTTAGCAAAACGGGTCGAATCACGCAAAGGAATAAGGTAAGAGTGGAAAAAGCCCACTCTCACCTCAACCCATTCGGCCGACCCACTTGCTACAAAAGGAGAGTCCTTCTCCTTTTGTCTGGGGACTGGTAATTCATAATCTCAAGAATTAGGGTTTTGAGAACATTCTTTTCCCAAAACTCAGATCTCACATCAAAACCTCACAAAACTCTCCCCATATTGCAAGGCAATTGGAGAGCCTTTCTAGCACACGCGGCATCGTCTTAAACAAAGTCTTGGGTGCAAGTTATAGGAGGGAATTTACTTTAATTCCTGTTCTTAGGCCTTTTGCGCAATGACTCAAGGTTGTATTCCTTTTCATGTTTTTAATTATCTTATGACTATTTTCACAACTGTAAAATTCGTTATAATCCTTCATGTTTAGGGCGAATACATGCTTTATTCCCTATAAGTGGTATCAGAGCCAAGGCCACGAAATTTTACTTTTGTGTTTTTCATAAGTTTTAATTTAAAAATTTTGAAAAATCGCTTTTTGTTGCCGTGTGGGTCGGTCGACCCATTATTGTGGTCGGTCGACCACCTCTCGCGTAGGGTTTCTGTTTTTCGGCAGTTTCTCTTTGTGTAATCAATCTTGTTTTCGATTCCTGTTTACATATTGTTAATTAATCGATATTCTTGACAATATGTGAACCCTTGGTGCTGTTTATTTTGATTTACACGTTTTGAATCAAAGGTAAAAACTTGTTTTGATTGAAAGTGCAGCAATTTCGCGTTTTTAGAAACTCGATTTCGTGTTTTGTGGTAGGTCGACCTGTTTAATAGGTCGGTCGACCACTCTGCTGTTACAGGAAATTTTTTTTTATCTGTCAGAAGGTCGGTCGACCCCATGTTGAGGTCGGTCGACCTCTACCCTGTACCAGTCGTTTTATTTTTCCCGAAAATAACTTGTTTTTATTTTCCCTTGGCCAAAAGTAATATGCTGTATACGGAAATAGTATATTATTTTTTTGAAACGGTTCACTCTCGCATGATACATATTATATTAAAACAGTTTAAGATAATGGATTATAAACTTGTTAAAATTAAAGTGGTTAAAACGGTATAATCACATAATTTTAATCCCGAAAAGGTGGTTTGGTAAAATTTGTTAATCATAATAACAGTATTATGTCATGAATGAATTTTAATTTTAGTTGATTCATTTTATTTATCATCTTCTTGAATGCCATATGAATGCTTTCTATAACGTATTTAATTTTGCAAGCGGTTGTAACTTACTGTGGCCTTAGTAGATTGTGTTACCGTAATGATGGAACACAATCTTGTTTGTAATTTTGAGATCTTGAATCTCCGTTTTGGGTTTTTGCCATGTAATTACTTTTGTTTTTAAATTAGAATGTATATAGGATTATATTTTTAATTTAAATTAGTAATTTTGTGAAGACCAAAGACGGAGTCCGGATGCTCACTCCCGCTGCAAGGACCAAGATGGAACATCAAGACAAGCTTCTAGGGTCCAACGGTGGATTCCAAAGTTGTTTTTATGTTTATTTTGGTAGGATATGCCACACTAGGACTTTTATTTACGTTTATTGCATTTATTTTATATTTTCATCGATAATAGCTTACATCATATTCCGCCTAAAACCAAACCACCTATAACATGCCTGAAAACTGACTCAAATAGAGTTACGCGTTAGTTTTCTGTGACCATACAGATGTCACATGTCAAATACAAAGCCATCACTTTATTTCATTCATTCACGTATATGCTAGATATTAGTTCACTTAAAATGGATAAATATAAGTTGATGGAGTCTTCCTCGTATAACCTAAAATTGAGACTAGTCTTTATAAATCAGACTCCCATGAATCCCTTCTTCGTCGGTAGGCATAATATGACCCCTTCTACGTCGGGTAAGTGGGAACAAATGATTTATTTTATCTCAACATCGTGGTCACTCGATACTATCTAGCGACTGTGATGGACTAATAGATAGGATTTACGGAAATCTGTCGACCAAGAGTTCCAACGGTAGAATTAGCCAAGCTGTGGGCTTATCAATATACGGAAATTGAGTCTTGGGATCGTTTATATAATTCTTAAGGGAGTTCAATTATATAAATGCTTGAGTCTACGAGTTTAAATACAATTTAAAATAGACATAAATCACAACGATGAGTTGCTTATATGGTTTTGTTTATCTTCTTTTTCAGTGTAGAACACGTTCATTTAAACTGATGTATATCTAATGGCTGGTGAAGACCCAATGCCAAGTGCCAAGCTAGCACGTGAATCCTGGCTAAAAGCTTTCATGGACTCCATGAATCAGTCTACTAGACTGAGGAATGATGGGTCAAACTTCTCTGACTGGGAGGCTGTAACATTTCGGGTTTTAAAGTTCCCTTATTAGTTTTGGATGTTATGTGGTGTCACATTTTATGTGCCTAGGAACCATGTTTGTTGACCATGGGATGGTGAACTTCGGGACGAAGTTCATTTTAAGGAGGGAAGACTGTAATACCTCGTATTTTATTATTAAGTTTATTATTTATTTTGACGTGTTGTTGGTTATTTAACGTTATACTCGATAATTTATTTATCGAATAAGTGTTTATATTTTTTTTATAACTGTAATAACCCGAATTTTACGAGATTTATATATTGGTGACGGGTTATTCAATTATATACAAGGGTTTTATTTGGATCACAAGTTTTGTGTCGAGTAGGAGGTTCGAACTCGAGACCATGAGGACGCCTACATGGGCCTCGAGTTGTGTGCACATTCTAGCCCACATATCACGTTTTCCCTATACTTAACAAAACCTCATGCAGCCGTGAGGTTTATAAGTTAGGAAAACCTAAACCTAGTACTCCCGACCTCATACAATCACACACATTCCACAGCCGTCGTAGCAAGGAGTTCGTAGGAGACTTTTACGGTGGCCATAGGGCAGCCTTAGGGTGGTCGGAACTGATCGGAAATAGGTAAGTCAACACGTTTCCTTCTCCATGGTTTGTTTTCCTGTGTTTTCAATAGTCTTTGTATAACTGTGACCTACGGACTCAGTAGTCGTGTTTTGACATTTAGGAAGTCACCCTCGACCACCGAGAACCACCAGTCGTGGTGGTTTTGGTTGTTGTTGTCAGCGATGGTCCTTTCGCTAAAAACCGAGTTTTTGTACGAGTTATTTCGCGTGGGTTGCGTGTCTGCTCCGGCTAGCGTATGGTCTGGGTATTAGTGTGGATAAGATGGTGGTGATCTGGGGCATGTCAGGGTGGTTACGTTGGTGGTTGTGGGTGGTCGGTCAGAGTCGCAAGGGTAGTTTCGCGGTCAGGATATCTCGGTGTTTGTCGGGTTGTTTTTATACAAGGGTCAGTTGGGGTGGTGACACCGTAGACTCGGGGGAGGTCGACGCGGTGCCACCACGGTGGTTTATGGGTCGGTTGTAGGGGTGGTGCTGGTAGAGTTACGAGGGTTGGCGGTGGTTGGTTGGTTGTCGAGGGGTAAGTGGTTGTTCGCTGGGCAGAGACTAGGGTGATGAACCAGCATCACGGTGGTGGTGGTCGAGCAGGCGGATATGGGTGGCTGCTGGTTGTGGCCGTGGCGGAACAAGGTGGTGGTGAGGGCTGTTGGTCGAGGGGTTGAGAACGGAAAAAGGGTTGTGGGTCGTGAATAGTTTGGGTGTTTATTATTATTATTATTATTATTATTATTATTATTATTATTATTATTATTATTAGTATTATTATTATTATTATTATTATTATTATTATTATTATTATTATTATTATTATTATTATTAAAGTTAGTATTGTTATTTTATTTTTCTTATTTTTTGTTATCTAGTGTAGTATTTTCTACCATCGATATTTAGTCGCATTTCGTAATTTGATAGTTAAAGTTGTGAGTCGGGAACCTTTTAAGTCGTGGGAGTTACTATATTTGGAAGCTACTATATCGGGAAAATTTTTATTTATGGAAACTTTCCACTTTAGGAAGGATACTATTTATAGTAAGTGTACCTTGTGAAATGGGGGTTTGGTATGGTTATTAATTGTTATATAATATCTGTTTAGGTAACGTTTTCCGTGAAGAATACTTTTAGCAGCTGCACAAGTGACAATTCCAATCGACAGTTGAGGTAGGGGAATACTACGTATATGAGATGTGTAATCTGTTTATTGGTTGATATTAACCATGTTCATCTATATTGTTATATGATTGGTATATTGTGATATATGATTCTGTGATATGATATGGTGCGGAGATAAAGGGTCTGTGTTTGGTGCGGAGATAAAGGGTTTGTGTTTGGTGCGGAGATAAAGGGTCTGTGATATGGTGTGGAGTATATTGGGTCTTGTGATCGGTGCGGAGTTATTTGGTGTTGGATCGGTGCGGAGTTTATTTGGCGTTGGATCGGTGCGGAGTATATTATATTGTTGTCTTATTTATCTTTCTACTCAACCTCGCGGTTGACCCTGTGTATTCGTGTACACCTACGATGATCCGGAATGGGGAGTAGATTTTACAGGTCAGTGACAGATGGACTAGGAGCTTGGGCATGGAGAGAGACATGGCATGAACCTACTTAGAGTTAGATCACATTTAGATATCGTCAGTTGTACTTTCATTTTATCAAGTTTGGAACTCGTAATTGTTGTAATACCAAGTTCAAATTTAGTCAGAATTTATATAAATTACCTTTGGTTTGTTTACCTTGTTATTCACTACCTCGGATATTCCGGGATGGTAACAGTCCTATTTATTTGAGAATGTCTTGCTAAAGGCTCTTAAATAAATGGGGGTGTTACAGAGGCAGCACTACGGAATGCTGCCATTGCTGACGGAAAGCTCAAGTTGTAACACCCCAAGAGTGTGAGAAGAAAGTTGTCCCAAATCGGTAGAATGTGAGGCTTGTGATATGTTTATAATAACTTCCACCCACCACTTAGTAACAAGGCCTTGTGCTTTTGGGCTTAAGAGAGGACAGATAATGGGCCCAAAGGCTTACCTCCCATCTTATTGGGGGTGTGTTACGACCGTGGTGGGTCGGGTTGTTACAAATGGTATCAGAGCGACCCTGCGACAGTGTGGTGAGCCCGTGGTCGGGAGTACCCCGGTCACACACCTAGCGGGGGAGGATTCTGGCCCTGGTTGTGGTCAAGTTTGAGGCACAACGAGGACGTTGTGTTCTTTAAGTGGGGGAGTTTGTAACACCCCAAGAGTGTGAGAAGAAAGTTGTCCAACATCGGTAGAATGTGAGGCTTGTGATATGTTTATAATAACTTCCACCCACCACTTAGTAACAAGGCCTTGTGCTTTTGGGCTTAAGAGAGGACAAATAATGGGCCCAAAGGCTTACCTCCCATCTTATTGGGGGTGTGTTAGGACCGTGGTGGGTCGGGTTGTTACACAAGTACTTAACTGAGCCCATTCTGGCACACCCAGGAACTGGAGCTAGAGCTAACGAAGTTCGCGCCATAGCGACTTCGTCATGGAAGCGGGTGCGATAAAGAACGTACTCATCTATGAAATGGAATCCAATTTGCAAAGACGCTTCATAACCCATGGTGCAAACAAGATTTTCACCACGCTCACTAACGAATTCTCAAAAGCTCCGAGGATCGTTTCTTATGAGCATACCTGTCGCTTCTTTGAGGCGAAACTCCAGAAGGGCCAACCTGTTAGCCCACGTATTCTCAACATGATTGAGAATATCGAGAAACTGGAGGCCCTAAACTGCAAGATCAGTGAGAACATAATCGTTGATCGAATGCTTCATTCGCTTCATGATGGGTTCGCCCTCTTCAGGGCCAACTATTACATGGACGACATGAAGAAGACTCCTCATGAGCTCCACTCCCTTCTCGTACAGACCGAGAAGGACCTGAAATTAAGTGGGAGCGTGAAGAAGGATGTTCTCATGATCTCCATCAAGCGTAACGGTAAGGGGAAAGCTAAAGCTCAGGGCGACCTAACGGTAGGTAAGCCCAGGTTCAAGAAACCAGGATTTATTAAGAGTGGGCCAGGTGAGTCGAGCAACTCACAGGGCAAGACAAAGAGCAAGGATACTAGCATGGAATGTCACCATTGCCACAAGACTGGGCATTGGAGGCGCTCATGCCCCGTGTATCGTGAGGACATTAAGGCAGGTCGTGTTACTCCTGTTGGTATGTCTTCTTCTTCTTTTATTCACATGATTGAGATTAACCATGCAAGTTTCGGAACTTGGGTACTAGATACTGGTTGTGGTTCTCATCTATGTAATCATGTGCAGGGCCTCCGGAACCAAGAACCCCTCATCAAGGGTGAGGTTGACCTGCGTGTCGGGAATGGAGCACGTGTTTCTGCAGTCTCGAGGGGAACATACGTGATCCAGCTTCCAAGTGGATTCGAGTTATCTTTATATAACTGTTATTATGTTCCTAGTTTGTCCAAAAACATTATTTCAGTTTCTGCACTTGAAAAACTTGGTTTTTCATTTGTAATAGAAAATAACAGTTGTATTTTCTCATTACACAATATGATTTATGGCAAGGCAGTTTCCATGAATGAAATTTATGTTTTAGATCAAACTACCGAAATATTACATGTGAATAACAAGAGATTAAAGGTAGGTGACAAAGATCAAACTTATCTATGGCATTGTCGTATGGGACACATAAATGAGAAACGCGTAAAACATCTCATACAGAATGGAGCTATCTCGGCCTTTGATTTCGAATCAGATGGCACGTGTGAATCATGTCCCATCGGTAAGATGACTCGTATTTCATTCAAAGGTGTTGGAATGCGCGCTGCCGACCTATTAGGACTCATACATACGGATGTATGTGGCCCTATGTCGATCAACGCACGAGAAGGCTATAGGTATTTCATCACTTTCACGGATGATTTGAATATATATGGCTATGTCTACTTGATGAAACATAAAAGTGAATCCTTTGACAAGTTCAAAGAATACCAGAATCGGGTACAGAACCAACTGGGAAGAAAGATTAAAGCACTACGGTCTGATCGTGGTGGTGAGTATCTTTCACACGAGTTTGATCAACACCTCAAAGACTGTGGCATCGTGCTACAGTTGACTCCACCTGGAACACCACAATTAAATGGTGTAGCCGAGCGGAGAAATCGAACTTTACTTGATATGGTTCGATCCATGATGAGTCACACCGTTGTGCCTGATTCAGTGTGGGGCTATGCTCTTTTGTCAGCCGCTCTAATACTTAACCGAAGTCCGTCTAAAGCTGTTGACAAGACTCCATACGAATTATGGAAGGGAACGGTCCCTAACTAGTCCTTTATTCGGGTTTGGGACTGCGAGGCTTATGTCAAGTGGAGACACGAGGATAAGCTCGGCCCGCGATCGGTCAAGACATACTTTATAGGCTATCCAAAGGGAACTTTTGGTCATTACTTCTACTCGCCAACCGAACATCGTGTTTTTGTTGCGGCTATTGTGACGTTCTTAGAGAAAGAATTTCTCGAGAACAAGTCGAGTAATAGAACCTTCGATCTATCGGAGATTCAAGAACCAACTACCGAGCAACCATTGGAGGAAACAGTTCCTTCAACCGAGGCTGCGGTAGATATTCCTGAGGAACCTAGGAGGTCGGGAAGAGTCTCTATTCCTCCGGATAGATACATTGGTATGGTTGAGGAACATGACATAGAGGACGTCTTACTCCTAGAGGGAAATGAACCCACAACCTATAAAGGTGCCATGACCAGTTCTGACTCAAAGCTATGGCTAGAAGCCATGCAATCCGAGATGGACTCCATGTATGAGAACAACGTGTGGGATCTTGTGGACCTACCTGCAAAGGTACGTCCCCTTTAATGCAAATGGCTTTACAAAATAAAGCATGCCGTGGAAGGTAAACAAGATATCCACAAGGCAAGACTAGTTGCTAAAGGTTTCACCCAAGTGCCAGGCTTGCACTACGATGAGATCTTTGCACCCGTAGTCATGCTACGTTCCATTCGGATTATCTTAGTGATCGCCGCATTTCATGACTATGAAATATGGCAGATGGACGTTAAAACCGCCTTTTTAAACGGTTATTTGGAGGAAGAGTTGTACATGGTACAACCCGAGGGTTTTATTGATCCAGAAAATCCTAAGAAGGTTTGCAAGCTTAAGCGTTCCATCTATGGACTTAAACAAGCATCGCGGAGTTGGAATCATCGCTTCGACCAAGTGATAAAAGAGAATGGGTTCATTCGATCAGTCGAGGAACCATGTCTCTATATCAAGTCGAGTTGGAGCAAGATTGTCTTCCTAGTACTGTATGTCGATGGCATACTCTTGATTGAGAATGACATACCTCTCCTTTCTTCGGTTAAAGCATAGTTGAAAAACCATTTCTAGATGAAAGATCTTGGAGAGGCACAAAGAATTTTGGGCATCCGTATCTACAGGGATAGATCACGACGGATGTTGTCTCTCAGTCAGGAGTCTTATATAGATAAGATCCTAGAGAGATTCAGCATGACGAACTCCAAGAAGGGGTTCCTTCCTATGACTATTGGGCTTCACTCGAGCAAGACTCAAGAAGCTAAGACATTGTAAGAGAAAGAGAGCATGAGTCGGATTCCTTATGCTTCGGCTATAGGATCGAAAATGTATGTCATGATATGCACACGTCCAGACGTTGCATATGCATTGAGTATGACAAGTCGATTCCAAACTCATCCAGGTGAACAACACTGGATGGCCGTGAAAAACATTCTTAAGTACCTACGGAGGACTAAAGATTGGGGATTGACTTACGGAGGCGACTCGACGCTCTGCGCCACAGGTTATGCAGATGCTAACTTCCAAACGGATCGAGACGACTCGAAATCTTAGTCTGGATTCGTTTTTACTCTTAATGGCGCTGCTGACAGCTGGAAAAGTTCTAAATAGAGTGTTACAGCAGATTCTACGACTGAGTCCGAGTACTATGCCGCCTCGGAAGCAGCTAAATAAGCAATATGGATGCGTCAATTCTTACAAGGACCTTCAGTAGTGCCTAGTTCGAATGACCCAATCACCGTTTATTGTGACAATAAAGGTGCCATCTTCCAAGCTAAGGAGCATAAGTCTAGCAACAAAGCTAGACATGTACAACGGAAAGCTCATCTAATCAGAGATTACGTGGAGCAAAAGGAGATATTTATTGATAAGATAGCTACGGATGACAACATAGCTGATCCTCTCACAAAAGCATTACCACGTGATAAGCATGAAGGGCACATTCATTCCATGGGTATTAGATGTGTTCCTAATTTGTAGTACTCTTTTATGAATTCATGTAATAATTCATTTTCTCGTGTACTCTATTCAACCTCATTGTTATGATATATAATGTTTTGTTTTTAATGTGGAATTGTACGCCAATTTTGAACACCGCAAAGTGAACTGAATAACATTACATCGTTTTAGTCCTTGATTACCCACTTGAGCTAATAACTCAGGTAATCATTTTGTGACGTTGGTTGATGGTGGGTTCAACGAACCATAAGTCAAACGGATGACTGACCAATCACAAAGGCGAGTTATACGGATATCTCGTAGGACACCCTGTGACAACGTTATGGAGTCCTAAATGTTTTATAACATTGGGTGCCAGGTCGTGGATAGGACCTCCATAGTGTTCCTTAGAGTCGAGTCTTTTGACTTTCAACTGTCTCTTGAGATTAAGGAAGATTTTGGGTAACTTTGGTTTCTTTCCCACGGTCACCGTAACAGGGGCCAAGAGGATTTTTTCTGGGTTATTTCATGCTGCCCGAACATCGGCAGGATTCGAGTTGAGGGAAATATCCAAACCCTTATCAGGATTTTATTTTTTCTCACGGGCACTCGAGGAGTAGTAACTGAAATGCATGGCCATGATCGAATACAGATTCGTTTTATCAGTTGAGTTACTCTCTAGTCGGGGAAACCACTCTGATACAGATCGCTTGTGAGATACGACCTTTGCGAATGCGGATTTGCAAATTGTCTTACATTGAGTGGGAGAAATTTTAAAAGGATATGAGAATAGGTTATCGCTCCTACACTTGTACGGACAAGTGGGAGTTTGTTGGAGCTTGTGTCCTCCACATGTAGTGCGATAACGTCATTGCACATACCCTTATACGGACAAGTGGGAGATTGTTGGGGCCGGTGTCCTTGACAGTTAGTACAATCACTTACTAAATCTCTGAAAGGATCACAAGGGCATACTTCAGTATTATTATCAGTTGATCCACGTTTATCAATAACGGTTGGCTTGCTAGATAAGTTTGACGTTATTGTCAAACGGATGGCGGTGATCAACTGGTCCCTATACGTCACACCTATAGGACACGTTTCAGAGATGTGAAGGTATAAAAATACAGTCACATTTATGCCGGATACGACTAAAAAGTTAGTCAGAGGTATTGACTATTAAATTAGTCAATGAGATGTTGAGATTATTATTTAATACGGATTAAATAATTTTAGCTAATACGGATTACATGATTAATTCGTAAATTAAATATAAACAGTTATATTTAATTAAATATTGTATTCGCGTATTAATATAAACAGTTATATTAATTTGGGTAATTATACAATATCGTAATTTTATCAGACCATTATTAATACATCGACTTCATTAATATCTGATAACATGTATGCGATTTATAAATAAAACCCGCGAATTATATTTTTAGCTAAACGGGTCGAATCACGCAAAGGAATAAGGTAAGAGTGGAAAAAGCCCACTCTCACCTCAACCCATTCGGCCGACCCACTTGCTACAAAAGGAGAGTCCTTCTCCTTTTGTCTGGGGACTGGTAATTCATAATCTCAAGAATTAGGGTTTTGAGAACATTCTTTTCCCAAAACTCAGATCTCACATCAAAACCTCACAAAACTCTCCCCATATTGCAAGGCAATTGGAGAGCCTTTCTAGCACAAGCGACATCGTCTTAAACAAAGTCTTGGGTGCAAGTTATAGGAGGGAATTGACTTTAATTCCTGTTCTTAGGCCTTTTGCGCAAGGACTCAAGGTTGTATTCCTTTTCATGTTTTTAATTATCTTACGACTATTTTCACAACTGTAAAATTCATTATAATCCTTCATGTTTAGGGGGAATACATGCTTTATTCCCCACAGAGTCATCTTTCCGATGAGACATAATTCACACGTACCAATTGATTCGTAATGAAATGGTGGTATTGACCCATTCTTACTGAGTTTCTCTTCGTGTTTTTCATTGATGTGTCCCATTCGACAATGCCATAGATACGTTTGTTCTTTATCACCAGTTTTAGCCCTTTTATTATTCACATGATAAACCTCGGTGGTTTGGTCTAAAACATATATTCCGTTTACGGAAACAGCTTTTCCATAAATCATATCGTTTAAAGAAAAAGTACAACAATTGTGCTTAATATTAAAACAAAATCTTCTGAATCCAAACCAGAAATAGAAATAATGTTTTTCGACAAACTAGGAACAAAATAACAATTATTTAAAAATAACTCGAAACCACTCGATAGTTTGAGTACATAAGTTCCTATGGAGACAGCTGCAATCTTTGCTCCGTTTCCAACACGAAGGTCAACGTCCCCTTTCTCAAGTTTGCGGACGTCCCTTAAACCCTGCAAGTGATTACACAAGTGAGAACCACAACCAGTATCAAATACCCATGTTGCTGAACTTGCATGGTTTATTTCAATCATATGAATAAATGATGGAATACATGTGGCTGTCACTCGTCCAGCCTTGATATCCTCGAGGTACTTAGGCAGTTCCTTTTTCCAATGCCCAGACTCGTGGCAATGGTGGCACTCTCTTTCTTTCCCTTTGCTCTTAGTTTTGGCCTTTGAGTTACTGGTCTCACCAGGTCCACTCTTGGGCTTCGGCTGCTTTCTTTTGACCTGATGCTTCTTAACATTTAAGGGAGCCTTTGCCTTTCCCTTTCCCTTCCAGTTAGCTTGTATGAAAAGGACGTCCTTCTTGGCACTCCCACTCAAATTGAGATCCTTCTCACCTTGCACGAGCCGAGAGTGGAGTTCATGAAGACTTTTCTTCATGTCATTCATGTTATAATTCACCCTAAATTGGGTGAACCCATCATGAAGAGAGTGTAAGATTCGGTCTACAATGATTGACTCCTTAATATTGCAACCGAGTGACTCCAGAACTTCCATATTCTCAATCTTCTTGAGGATGTGTGGGCTAACAGCTTGGCCCTTGGACAGTTTAGCTTCAAAGAAGCGGACTGCTGCGTCATATCTCATGATTCTCGGACCTTGCGAGAATTCATTGGTAAGGGTGGTGAAAATCTTATTCGCAACTTGTGAAATGAAGCGGCGCTGCAAATTGTTTTCCATTGCATAAATAAGTACATTCTTAATCGCACCAGCTTCACGAACAAACTCATCATATGCAGTAAGTTGGGCTCCAGTCCTTGCAGTTGTTTCAGCCGGTACTGGCTCAACCAAATACTTTAATTTACCGTCAGCAATGCCAGCATTCCGTAATGCTGCCTCCCAATCGGTAAAGTTACTCCCATCATTCTTAAGGCGAGAATTCTGATTGTAGGAGACGTGGTCCATAAAATAGCGTAACCACGACTCCCTGGTGAGGGTGGCGCTAGGGCCCGGAGTTGCATTTGAATCAGTCATTTTAAAAGGCAGATATTAAATGATCTACAAATGAGAAAATTAAATAAACACGAGAAATCATTGAATTTAAAATCTTTTTAAACAAAGATATACAACATAATATAATCGATCTCACTCAAAGAATTATATAATGTATCCCAAGACCCGAATCCCGATTTGGGGAGTTAACCCTTTAACTGGTTCTACATTAGAACTCTCAGTCGACAAATTTCTTAAATTTATCTATTAGTCCACAATGATTTCAATAGCTTGATTGAATCATTGTGTTAAGTTCAACTAGGTCACAACACACTACTTACCCGAGGTAGAAGGGGTCCATATGGAGATAACAACAGATCATATATGCCTACCGACGAACAAGGGATTCATAGTTGTTTGATCTAGAAAGGCTAAAGTCTCAATTTTCTAAAGAGTGAGATCCCATCACTATTTTAAACTCATTTAAGTGAACTATTTGATATGAGTAGGAATGAGTGATGGCAAAAAAACATCATATGCCAAAATGCAAAATAATCTACATGAGTCATTTTACATGCATATAGGTGGTTTGGTTTAGGCGGAACATAATGATATGCAACATTCAAGCAATAAAGAGAAGAACGTAAAACATAAAAATCCTAGTGTGGCTTATCCTATGAAAAACAGTAAATACAACTTGGAATCCAATCACATGGACCCTAGAAGCTTCATGGATCACCGTTCTTCCTCTTGAGATGTAAACTGGAAGTAGAGACCCGGATGCATCAAACTCCTCTTCTTCGTTTTCTTCTTTGTTCTAAGCTATTACAATGTAAATCCTATTTACATTTAATGTAAAATAAAGAAAAAATTAAATACAAAGCGGAGATGCGAGATCTCATAAATTACATCACTTGATTACTTTCCACCATCACCGAAAAGTAACCAAGAACTAAAGCCACACTAGATTACATGATTATACTTGACAACAATTGTAAAAATAAATTCAAACTTTATTGAAAAACAATATCATTAACAATATAATAAAACATTCATAATGCAATATTACCCAAATCACCTAATTTTAAAATTACATGTCACACATGTAAACCATAATCCAAATAAATTCTAAACAATTTTAGAATCTCATAAGTATCATCAATTAGATATAATAAACCTTTTAAAATAAATAAATAATTAAGTAACCGAAAAATTATCAAATAATTTTCGTTTATTTTCTTTCTTTCCCACGGCAATCAGACGGTTATACCCCTTTTTTTAAAAAAAAAATTGTTACAATTACAAAATATCTTTTATAATTTAGTTAATATGAATATTATCTCATAATATAAATAAAAACGAAAAACAAAAAAAATAACCCTAAAATCCAATTTTACGGTTTACTACCCCTTTTTGTTATAAATTTGTTCTAATGAGAAATCTTTATTTATAATTTAGTTAATATAAATTATCATATAATATTCATAATAACAAAAGCAACAAATCACAAAATTGAGGGTAGGGCCGAAAAAAAAACTTACGGTCCAAATTGACACGTTTTTTTTTTTTTAAAAAAGGCAATTACTCATATTATCAAATAATATCATGTAAATTGACATATTCATAAGATATTATACTATTTCCTTAAATGGTATAATCAAGGTAGAAATAGATTTTGGAAACTTTACTAATTCGTGAACTTTCTTAAAATCACTCATAGTAGCACAAAAAGCATCTCATAATTTTGTGTTATAGTTCTAATCATATTAGGTTTTAAAAATTTTCAAATATTGTCATCAAGATTAACTTTTTAATTCATGTGAACAATATTCATTCATCTTAACAATTTAAAACAAATTAATCTAATTCTAACAATATCTTGATTGAACTTTTAATAATCATTGATCTATATCATTGTTATAAGCATCATCATAACATAATTATTTTAACAATTAAAATAACAAAATAAAAAAAAAACGAAACCCAAAACAAACGTGAACTAAAAAAAAAATTTAGTCGTGACATATCACGAAAAAAAAAACAGACCGAAAAGAAACCTTTTTTTATTTTTTATTTTTTATTTTTTTTATTTTTTATAAACCAGGAAAAAAATGTGTGCCATGAGATTTTAATTCTCAATTAATTATCAAAACGATTTTGAACAATGGCTCTGATACCACTTGAAGGAAATAATTTCTTAAATTATTCATAAAAGTATTAACTTAATTAATACAGCCAAGGATTATATCAAAAACGAATTGATATTAAAACAATAGAGCTGAAATAATAGGACAAGGATCATAGAAATAACCTTTAATTCCCGGAGATAATTAATTAATCCCATAAATATAACTTTTATATATATTTATTAGAATTAACATTTAATTCATTTCTCCTAGTTATTATTTAATCATATTAAATGTTTATTATCTACTTAACTGCATTTAGCTAAGTTTAGCATTTATGTAATTATATCAATATATAATCACATTTCTCAGTACTACCCTATAGGTGCGACCTTTAGGGATCAGCTGATTATCACCATCATATGACAGTAACGTCAAACTTCTAGTGAGTCAATCGTTACCGATAAACGTTAATCAACTTATTAATATACTAAGTATCCCTGCATGATCCTGTAAAAGATTTACTCAAATAATCACACACTGTGGAGGCCATTTACTCCAACAGGGTCCGCTTTCTTTCATATCAACTTCAAGGAAGGCCAAAAAGTTACCCCTCATGTGCTCAAATTAGTGGAGCATTTTGAGACTCTACTATTGCATCAAGTTGAAATCCCGAAGGAACTCGTTATTGATCGAATCCTTCACTCCTAAAAGCATATGTTCAATTCAGGGTGAATTATAACATGCAAAATTTGGATGTGTCTCTTGATGAGTTTCACAACATGCTTGTGCAAGCCGAAAGGGACATTGGGCTAAGTGTTAGCACCACAAAGGATGTGTTCAATGTGAATATAAAGAGCAAGGGAATATTTAAAAAGGGAGGAAAGAAAATCTTGAAGAAACAAGCTCCTATGAAGAACAAGAATGCGGTTTTGGAGCCTAGCACCTCGAAAACCAAGAACGCGACCTCCGATGAAGTTAAGTGTTATTATTCTAATCGCTCTAGGCATTGGAAACATAATTGTTTCAAGTACCTTGCCGACTTACAATATGGAAAGATCGTTCTAGTAGGTATTTGACTAAACTCTTCTTTCATGTTTCAAAAATCACATTTGATATATGATAAAAGTTGTGATTTATGCTCCTTTTTATGGTAAATAGGGCATCCAAGCAAGAACAAAGGCAAGGAGAAACAAGCTTAGATGATCCAAGGATTGCTAGAAGTAGCTACCCTAGATAGATTATCTATGGGAGCTTGATCTCATTTTGTTTTGATTTTAATTCAAGTTGTGTGTTGATTTTGAAACATTTCATTTCCTTGTAAGACTTGGAAATTATTTCCAAATAACAAAGGTTGTATTTTGGATTAAGAGACTTGGTTTTCAACCCAAGTTCACTCTTTATTTTGGTATTTTGTTCTAAATTTGTCATCATACACCCTTGTATATCGAAACATGAAATCATTTGAATTGATTAAAACGGACATAAACAATGATAAAGATAGGAGCTTTGATACATTATTAAATCAATCATAAATTATTGAGCCAAGGACCCATAACTAGGGGACGTTAAATGACCAAATAAATCCATCAAGTTTAAAGTTCAAATTTTTCATATAAACTTTCGTAAGTCACTAATTATCATCCTCTTTCTTAATCATCTCTTGTGGCTAAAGGGTGTCTTTGCAAATAAGTAGTGTACTTATTTGAAAGATAGAGTGGGAAAATTTTATAGCCACAAGCTTTATGATATAATGTTTATCAAATAGATGAGATCTATGTGAATGATTATTATTTTTCGAATAGATGAGATTTATGTTCGGAAAAGAAGGAACAATGTTTTACGAGATGTTCTCGAGGAATAGGACGTGGATGAGAAACTATAAGAAGAAGTTCTTATGGATAACTACGCGAGGAGACAAAAAGAAAAATTCTTATAGAAAGTTTTGCATTGGAACAAGAAGATGTTCTTGAAATTAGGTATGATATAGTATGCCTAAAAACAATACAAGGCCTACGAAAATGAATTTGGTATCTATGCAAATAAATGTGATTTGTTTGGTGAGGCATAGAAAGGAAGAGAGACATCCAAATGTCTTTTAGCATTGATAAGTGTGTAACTATGCTAGAACCATTTTCATACTTCATTCTAAGGGAGAATGAATGAAGCTAGTCTTAGTAACCTCCTTCCAAAAGGGTATTTGGAAGGGATATGTGTAATAAACATATGTGGTTTCATCGTAACTATCTTAATTAGAAATGGCCGCTTCAATTCAATCAAATGTTTAGATAAACATGTTAAATTGAGTGGGAGTTTATATTGTCATGCTAAGAACATGAAATTGAGTGGGAGCTTTTATCATCCTTGCTCCGCATTTTCCAAATCTATGTTCCATATATGTATATGAAAATTTTATGTATGATAACCTTCCGAGTTAGCTTCCCAATGATTTTGGTTTCATGTTAATAGAAGTTATATTTTGAGATAAATAAATATTTTAGTTGACAGTGGTCAGATTGTTACTGCACAGTTCCGTTTTGACCCCTGTTTTTGTGAAGGAAATCATTTAAAATCTTAATTAGTCGTTATTTAATAGTGATTTTTGCATGTTGTTCAAATTTTTGTTTAATTGCTGTAAAGTTCCTGTTCAGACCAACTGAGTTGTAAAATTTGCTGCAAATAATTTCCTTAAGATAAGCATGTGATTCTTTCCCCTATGATTAGTTAATTCCTTATATTTTCTAAAAACTATAATAGCTCGCAAAATAGCTAAGCGGTTATTTTCATAATTCATGAACTACAAGAACAATGTTTTAGTAAAGAAGAGTCAGAATGTCTTTGTGTAGTCTTGCTTCGATCTATAGCTTGTAAAATTGTGTTTTGACTCGTGTTTATAAATTGACACAAATTACCACTTCAATTGTTTCAAAAGTTTCCAAATGTTTTCAAAGTGATGACTATCCATGATAACGCTTGATGTTTTGATAATGATAGTGATTGTTTGCAACATGACAAATTATGTAGCTATGTTTGATGAAATCCTGCCAGAATGTTTAACTGTTGCGCATTATATAAAATCCTTATTTTGCAAGTCATATATATTAATAGTTTCATGATAAATCATGTAATGTGAGTGGATGGGAAATGTACCTAAGTGATTTTTGTTAACTTATTGATATCTAGGAATATTAAAGGGTCTTGTTAGTCTATGATTTGTGTATATCTTGTGAAATATGTCAATGCTCCATGTTTAATCACGTTAATTAATTTTGATCTATGTCTTTTCCTAAAATATGATTTTGCTTCTATACTATGATTATGAACATTAAATGTTTTAATTTGTCAATTATGAACTGCGAGTTTGCTGATTGTCTACATTGGTGTAATATGCTGAGTTTGTGTTAAAATTTCAAGGGAGTATATAAGTGTTAGCTACTCTGATTCTGTTTTACTGCGTAACATGATTCCACCGATCTTATTATTCTTATTATTGTTCGTGGATATATGAATATGTGCTAATTGATTTGTCGAGTTATATGCTTCAATATTTACTCAAGCTGGCATGTTTTGATGACTATTTATATGTTGGTAATTATTGAGGAGTTGGCATTGAGAATTTTATTGAATATATAGTAGTATTCATATGTTATGAGTCACCGATTGTTCTTTTATTTTAAGAGTTGGGTTGTGCTATAGGGAGAATAAAGAGTATGAGATAGAGAGTATAGATTTAAGGTACTCAAGCAATTGATTTTATAGTTGATTCTAATGTGGAATACTAATGTTAAGCTCATTAATATTGTGCGGGAATGTGAGCATTTGGCTAGTTGTAGATGGAAATTTGTTTTTGCAATATATGAATATTGATATTAGTTTGGTTGTGTTACAAATGAACACGAGGTATTTCTATTTGAGAATCTTTATATTGCTTGTTTACGACCGAATTGGAGTATACGGGTTACAGGGGACTAATATATTGGATTGTGGTTAATTGGTAATGCATTTTTATAATCGTTCTCTTTGACCTGAACTTGTGGGTAAGTAGTTTAAAGTTCATACTTTAAGTGTTGAGCATGGTTTTGTGAACCTTTGACGATATTGATACTGATATTGAGATGGAGATTGAGATTGGTTACTAGTATTGAGTATGGGGCCTTTGTGTTGGGTTATGTTTATGGTCCAGAGTGACCATGGTTATTGAGTTATATTTTTATGAATTTGGAATCGATGTTGAGATGGAAATATTGTTTTGCGGTTCATTCCGCCAGTTCACCCACCCCTTGTCTTTGATCTTTGGTTCGACGATGAGAATATGATACTTGGTTACTTGGAGTAATATTTTATGAGATAAAGTAATGAGTTAGACGGAGTAATGAGCTAGAATTTTTATGGGGTTACGGGGACATAACCATGTTTTAAGGAGGATAGGATTGTAAAATCTTAAAGATTTATGATATGACTAGTTGTTATAACATGGCTAATTGGTATGTCGTGATTGTTTGAATATCCTTGATAACCCTGTTACTTTTGTTATGCACTTTATTGTGTTCGTGAAGTATCCTTTAATTTAATTATACGTTGAACTTTGGGGACAAAGTTTTCTTAACGAGGGTAGAATGTAACATTTCGTGTTTTAAAAGTGCCTTTATTTTTGATGTTATGTGGTGTCACGTTTTGTATTCGTTACATGCCTAATAACCAGTTTGTTGAACATGAGATGGTGAACTACGGGACGAACTTCATTTTAAGGGGGGAAGACTGTAATACCCCGTATTTTCATAGTTCGTAATAATTAATTGTTTTATATTAATTGTCAAAACGAGGTATAATTATATTATATTCGATACGTATTTTGCTAATTGCTATAATAATATAATATTAGTTATATATACTCATTAAGTTTAATATTTAGTATTTATATCGACGTTTTGATAATTATGTGAGAATTTATATTCGATAATTAAGTTATCGAATAATGCTACGAAACCTTATATGATATTAATGAAGTGCCGAATATGGGCCTTATTAATCGAATCCGTGATTTAATGTCGTTTTGGGCCTCATTATGCGTGCCCAATAACAGCCTTTGATGGGCCACATCAATACACGTTCACACAAAACACTACACTCACCTTACACGACCTAATATTAACTAGACCTAAAACCCTACTCTACCCTAATCGACACACCACAACTGCACTCACATCACTGCCGCCACACCTGAGATTGAAGAGGAAGGTCCACACGGTGGCCTAGGGTTGTCCAGGAGTGGTCGTTTGCACAAGAAATGAGGTAAATTTGTCATTCCCGTCGTCTTTCTCTGTTTTCATTCGTGTTACTATGTTTGTTATGCTCTTGCGTTTTTCGTGTTTCTGGGTTAATTGGTTACTGTGTATTCCTGAGTCTTGGTAGGGGGTGTTTGTTGGCTAGGTTGGTAATGGTAGGGTGGAGCGTGGTGGTCGGGAAAGCATGAGTTGACAGTTGTTTAAGGGCAGTGATAAACGATCAGGAACAGGGGGCTGTCACGTGACATGTAGCGTGTTATGCGACTGTTTTGGCTTGTTTTTGGAGGTACCGAAGCCTGGTGGTTGTTGTAGGAATATTTCATAAATTTCCATTAAAGTATTAATCTAATTAATACTGCCAATGATTATATCAAAAACGAATTGTATATGTTGTAGAACTCGATATATGGCTCTTCAAAGTAGGCACTAGCAAATTGAAGCTCTTCCTTGCTTGTTTAGCTTTCTTTCTCCATTGTGCGCACCTCAAGTAACTTTCAACTTGGACGATTTGCGATTTCCAATGCTTATAAGGCATATTCCAACTTACATCTTCTAAATATAGCTTACTTTCGACAAAGAGCCATGGTTTTCGCGACTTTTACATACTTTCTTGTACTTAAGTTTATTATGATATGGTTATGTCTTGAGATTTGACCTCTGAACCAGTCATTGATTATGAGTAGATATGCATGCTGGCAATGTATTATTATCTTGAGTAATATATGAGATGATATTATGACCAATGGAGTAATAGGCTATGTATGACCATTATGATAAATGTTGAATAATGTGCTTCACGTGATGATGTTTATGTTGAAGCATGTGTGGATGTTTATATGATTACCTGTTATGTGTTTATTTATAATAAATGGTTGGGAGAACCTCTAGTTGCTGTCCACTGACTGTGACGTACATGTTTTCATGTATGTAGGTTGGTGTTGATTGCAGGGGGATTCGTATGAGAGCTAGCGAGTGATGTTATGACATTGGCACAACTAACCTTACTCGTTTAGCTAGACTCATTTACATTTCAGTTTTGGTACCCGTGGGATATGTTATTCCGGGTTGTTACAGTTTGCATATAACTTTATAACTTATCTAGTTTTGCTTTCTTCCACATTTTTGATTTAGTAGTTTACCTTGCATGTTTTTAATCATGTCAAAAAGTTTAAATTCCGCGCATTCTTCCGCATGTTGTTTGTTTATTATTCCGCATTCGCGGGGGGTTTTGCACATTAGTCAAAGAATCGACTCATTCATAATATGTACAGCAGTAGCTCCCGCCACGACTAGACTATTTATATGAAATAAATATTACCAGAGCTCTAATTAAAAAGTGGTCACTAGCCCGACAAAGTGTTCTTAACCGTTTGCCTATGTGATCGACTAGTCATCCCACATGACTCCATGGCATGTTGAACTTGCCATCAATTGCATCACACTCTAGTTACTTTTGACACGTCACCTCATGGTAGTAACTAGGTACGATTAAAATGTCAATCATAGTTCACTTTAATGGGGTTCAAAACTTGTCTATACAACCCATTTGGATATGAAAAAGTAATAGACAAAGTTATTTAAAACTCAAACGATAAGTGCGATTATCACATCTAAGTAGTCAATACCCTATTACTATTTAATGTCCATAATCTTAAGTGTAACCCGATAGTTATACATGTATATATAAATGTAACACATAACTATATGACATTCATCGCTTGGGGCAACGCATTCCGCATATCACCAGCCATGGATCACTATAACATATAAATCCGATCATTCATATCCAAACATTAAACAATACTTTACATAGTCACGATAGCCAGTTAATAGCCAGATAATCATATGGACATTTCAAAATACAAAAATAATATGATCACATCACTCTTAGCTATTGCTCAACAAATACACATCCATACTGTTGAAATTTCAATTCACTCATCCAGCTCGATCCACATTTCAATATCAATCATAATCTTCCAATAACATCATTAACCATAATTCACGTATCACTTACCTCATTCTTCTCCTGTAAAAACGTTAGTACTGTTGGAGCTAGTGTCCTCAACAGTTAGTGCGACAACACGTATAAATCTCTTAAAGGAACACAGGGTATACTTTGTATTTTAGCCAGTTGATTCACGTTTATCAAAAACAGTTGGCTTGTTAGAAAGTTTGACGTTATTGTCATACAGATGGCGGTATTCAACTAGTCCCTAAGAGTCACACCTAAAGGATGGAATCTGAGAGATATGATTAGATGAAAATGTAATCATATTGATACCGTATATGACTAAAGGGTTTGTCAATGTAATGATGACATAATTATTTAATACTGATTAAATAATATTTGTAATACCTCGTATTTTATTACAATATTTATTGTTTATATTGGTCTCGATAATTAATTATTGAATAAGTGTTTTATATTTTATTAATGGGATGTCGTATATGCGTGCTAGTAGTAAACTGTATCTTAAATGTTTGCATTGGGCCTCGAAATGCATGCCTAGCACGAGCGACTGTAATACCTCTCATTTTTTGAAACTCGGGTTTTGACTCGGAGTGTTTTTATTTTACGTTACGAATTTATATTAATTATTATCGTAAGTAGATATATCTACTAATAATAATGTTTCGAGTTGTACATGTATAACGTGTTGGGTCCGATTTGTTTTACGTAAGGAATGTAGTATGTATAATCATCATAACGTGTGGCTTGTGATTGGGCCAAGTATCTCACGTACACGCTCAACCCATACAACCCTACCCCCTTACACACACAAACCCTTGTAAACCCTTGTAAACCGTAAACCCATATGCCCCTTCCCCAATTCAAAACCCTACTTCCTTCTCCCGCCACCACGAGAGAGAGAGAGAGAAAGAGAGAGAGGGAGAGGGAGAGGGAGAGGGAGAGAGTGTGTGTGTGTGAGGCGGCGACGGCGGCGGTCAAGGGCGTTCTCAGGGGAGTTTTCGAGTCGGTCTCCGGCGAGCTTAAGGTGTGTATATCGTTCCTCCTCTCATTTTTTTTTTTATTTGTCTTCTTTTCGCGCCTGTCGTAGTAATGCGTTGCTGGGGTCGGGTTTTGGTGGTGGTCTGAACATAGGTGGCGGCCGTGGGTGTTAGAAATGGTGGCGGCAGTAGGTTTGACGGGTTTGAGTCGTTCATATAGGGATTGGGTGGTGCCACCGTTTACTCGGGGGAGGTCGACACGGTGGTACCACTGTGTTTGTAGGGCTGTCAACGAGGGTGTTTCCGCGTGGAATATTTCTGGCAGCTGTCGCTTGGCGTCCTACAAATTGAGGTAGGGGAATAACTGTGCAGTCGTTTATGATGTGAAACATGATGATAATTAATTGTTGTGAATTATATACATCTTATTGAATGAATAATGTTGTAATGTTATTGATTTTCTGTATATTCCCATGATGCGGAAATTGTGATACAGAGTGGTGATAATGGGTCTTGTGATACGGAGTGGTGATAATGGGTATAAAGGTGTTAGCTACTCCGATCCTGTTTTACTGGGTAACACGAGACTACCGATCCTACTATCATACAATCGTGCGGGGTTGGTTGATTATATGCTATTTATTCGTATTCATGGACTTTGATGCTCGAAGTGTTTATTTGTGATGACTATTTGTAATAATTGTGACTACTAATTTTACTGATATTCATAATATCTTATTTCTTTGATACTTCTATGTTATCGATGAGATGGAGAAAGAGTGGTATGATTATGACTCCTAAGATGTAAGGAGAGGTTTATGCGGTTTGATTCATTGTTTGAGGCGATCAGGTAGTACTAGACATGGGTCTAGCAGATAGTTTGGTATGTACAAGGTGACGTATATTGGATTGTTAGATTTTAATAGTGATAAGTTCGAAGCAATACCATACTGAGTGTTCTATGTAATTTTATTTCGATGGAGTTTCAGATATTACTTGACTCTTGAGGTCTTTTACCGAGATTGGAAATTGCGAAATGAACATTTATTTGAGTTTTGGGTTATTTGAGCATTGTGTTTTCATTGTTGTATCCTTTGACCTTGACACGTGGGTGAGTAGCTTAGAGTTATTCTCTAAGTGTTGAACAGCTCCTTTAATGGAACATTTGACAGTATGAGATTGAAATTGAGATGACAATTGGTTACTGGTTTTGAGTTATGAGTGTTGGGAAATGTGTCCTCAACAATAGTGCGATCACGACAATGATAAAATCATTGTCATAAATCTTATGAAATGAATTTGCAAGGGACGATCCAATATTGATTTAGTCAACTGACCAACATTAATCGGTAATGATTGGCTGACTAGAGTTTAACATTACTGTCGTATGACGGTGGTAGTCAGTTGATCCCTTTAGGTCACACCTATAGGACAGACCCCTTAAATAATATATTGATCAATTGTATATGATACGAATTGATCGATTTTTTTAAACCGTATATTGAGAAATCACAGGTTAAATCTTAATGTAGGATTTATATTTGAGATTGAAATGTGTCAATTGTCAAATATTAATCGATATTTTCGAAATATCGAATTTAGAATGTGAATGGTACATGGTTATAACAAACGTTGTATATCGTATTGACGATTATTATAATAACCATATTTTGGGACGGTAATTATGAATTACTAAATAAATTTGTTAAATGTGATTTAATTAATTTAGAAATAATGTTTATTGATAAACATGCATTTTTAAATTAATACAATTGTTTTTCTTGACATAGGATGTCACATGTCACACAATTGTACAAATTATAATTTGTAAAATGGATGTCCATTTTACATAAATTGTGTCGATTTCATGGAGGATGGTTTAAGGGTTTTAATAGTTAAAATAATACCTTACACATAATGATTAAGGTAGCCTTAAACCTAATGATAGGTATGCATGATGCCTATATATAATATGGGTAAGAACAAAAGCAAACTTCCTCCTCCATGCATCCTCTTCACATGCCACTTTCACCATCCACCTTAAATATTGTGAGTTGTTCACATTTTCACATTCATGCTATTTTTGGCTTATATTTTCTAAGTGTAGAAAATTCTAAAATCCTCTAAAATATTATCCACATAATATTTCATACTACAAATTATTGTAGTATTTCACTAGACTAATAAAGAGAGTATTAGTTTACGGTTTTAAGTTAACCCAATTCCGTCTCCTAGCTCGGGTTCGGTTTTCGGTGTTTAAGGGTAGGTCTTGGGTGCAACGTAAAGGAGGCAAGCTATTTTGGTTGCTCCGTGGAGGATCGTCCTAGCACTTATTTGGACCGTTTGTAAGGCCCTTTCCGTCATTGTTCCGCATATATCATTGCATGCATAAGATCTTGAGTATAAATTAATATGAGATTAATTAAAATGTAAAATAATTAGTAAGACTACATTATTAGGATTTGTTAGTATGACTACCGTTTCCCTTCAAGTGGTATCTTAGCATTAAGTTGCTTGCATGCAACTCGATTTTATACGTTTTTGCGAGAAAATGTGATTTTAATTAAAAACGAAAATGAGTAGTACATATAGGATAGGCACGAAAATGTTAATGCATGTATACTTTCTGGTCTTAAAATGGTTTTAAGTCATTTTGATGATTTATGGAATAATATTGTTCAATATTGTAATTAATTTGATTAATTTATGCTTAAAATCGGTTAAAATGTTTTATTATGGGAAAATAGCTAAATAATGTTTCTGGCCATGAATTTTAAATATGTTCTCAGATGCATTTAACATATTATGAATATATAATTTTCGAAATTATTGAAGTTTTATGCATGGTTTATGATTTTTTTAATGGTTAAATAGTCATAAAATGAGTTAAATATGGGATAAATAGTTATATTATGAATTTAACTATAAAATTTTTTGTAGATGTCACATGCAATATATATAATGTATGATAAATTTTTCAGAAATTTTTCGTTAATATTGCATGAATATTGATTTTTATCGTAAAAATCGTAATATTAGTGACATATTTTAGCTTAAATAGTTTAAGTTCGAATTTGACCATAAAAAATTAATATAGTGTCACATATATTATTTCTAGCATGCATGTGAATTTTGAGCTATTAATTTCGAATTTTGCATGAGAAATTATTTTAATCGATAAAATCGCTTAATATGTGACACGAATTATTAAAAATAGTAAATGTTGCTAAAATGGACCGAAAAATTCACCCATATTAGTCATATTATGTATGATCATCAAAATATTTTTATTTAGTGCCAAAAGTTTCTGAAATTTTAATTTTAATTTTAAAGGTTAAAATTGGAGATTGAGTGTTGGAAGAGTCATAATCATTATTTTTTAGATCTTAAACAGTGTGCATCTGATTTTTGCTTGCATTTTCAGATACTTTGAGTGTATAGGAAGATGTAAAAATTATATTAGTATTTTATTACATAATTTTTGAATTAATTTCGATTTTTCCGAAATATTTTGCATGTACACGGCAAATTTTACGAAATAAATAAGTATATTTCGAAAAATTTGAAGTTTTAAGGATCTGAAATTTTAAGAAATTTTCAGTATATTCAGAATTTTGAATTTTGAATTTTCGAAATTTTTATGACTCGTTTGATTATTTTAATGCTATTTCCCGTAAAACCGATTAAAACCGAACAATATTAAAATAAAAGTTAAGTTATTTCGAAATTTGAGTAAGACTAAATTTTGAATTCTAAAATGTGTTAGGAAACTTAACTAAATGATGAATAGTGATTCATAGAGTGATTAGTGATTTTAAAATTGTTTAAATCACGTTATTCCATAAAACCGTGTTATTACGAATAACGAAATTTAAAACGTGTTTAAATAGGACGATTTGGCTGAGGTTTTGCATTTTACATGAGCATTTCATATTTAATTATTATTTATGAATGTCATATTTTAATTACGTAATTTTGGAATTATGTAATTTACTTAGTATGGCCTTAGATTTTAATCGATATTTCCCGTAATGTAAGGGTTTATCGATTCGGTTGTAATTTAATGTCATCTCGTATCACTTATTTTATTGTTTTATTTTATTTTATAATGTATAAAATAGATATAAAATTTGTAATTATTTGTAATTCCGGAGATCCTTGAAGACGGTGCCATTTCGGAAAGGAGTTCCGACCAAGACGGAGTTTGCCTTGGGATGCGTGCCGCGTGTGAAGTTCAAGGGACCAAAGGAGTTGGTTTCCGAATTTGTAATTTACTTTATTTTCTATTTTAGGAAAGGTAATATTTATTGTTTATATTGGTCTCGATAATTAATTATTGAATAAGTGTTTTATATTTTATTAATGTTATGTCGTATATGCGTGCTAGTAGTAAACTGTATCTTAAATGTTTGCATTGGGCCTCAAAATGCATGCCTAGCACGAGCGGACTGTAATACCTCTCATTTTTCGAAACTCGGGTTTTGACTCGGAGTGTGTAACACCCCCATTTATTTAAGGGCCTGTACTAGGACTCCTCAGATAAATAAAGGTGTTACCATCTCGGTTTCCCGAGGCAGTAAATACAAAACGGAAAGATAAACAGTACTTTAATTAAAATTAAACTCATATCATGTTCTTACCACGGTTTCCGAAAGTCTTAACAAAATAAAGAATTACAACTCATGCTAAACTGACTAAGGTGATCTAGACTTTAGTCTGGTCCGGATCCAAGCTCTCTCTCTCATAGCTCCCCCTTAGTCTCAACCACCTGTCAATCTGCTCCCCAATAATTTGGTTCATCACAGGTGATCACGAATGCACAGGGTCAACCACCGAGGTTGAGTAGGGAAAAAGAAATAAATATGCTAACAATATAATAAACGCCGCACCGATCCAACGCCAAATAAACTCCGCACCGATCCAACACCATATAAACTCTGCACCGATCCAACACCATATAAACTCCGCACCGATCCAACGCCAAATATACTCCGCACCGATCCAACACCATATCACAAGACCCAATATATTCACAGCGCATTATATCACAGGATAATATAGATAACACAATATAACGATCACATGATATTATATCACAAACATGCTTAATACCAAATAAGAACAGATTACGCATCATCATATATACAGTATTCTCCCCTACCTGAATTAGCAGGAACCACAGATAATCCGAGGCTTGTTTAGAAATGTTCCACGCGAAACTCGCTACCTAAACAGATATACGTAACAAATTAACAACCTTCCCGAACCCCTTAACGATCATACCTACTATAAATAGCAACCTTCCATAAGTGGAAAGTTTCCATAAATAGAAACTTTCCCAATATACTAACTTTCCAAATATAGACGTCCCATGACTTAAATAATTCCCGACTCGCATATTTAATAAACACGCCCCAAAACCGTATGAAAATAATAAAACACTAATTAACAATAAAATAATAATAATACTAATCATAATAGCAACAATAATAAAAATAACACTTATCATACCAAAATAATAATAATAATAATAATAATAATAATAATAATAAAACGAACCCCAACTCCTTTAACCCTAAAACCCGACTCACTACAACTACCACCTCCTCACCACCGTACCACTGCCGCAGCCGGCCGCAACCACCACCTCGCGTACCCAGCAGCACCACTCACCACCACAACCACCACTAGCCCTTCGACTAACTCCCCCGTGGTGAACCAGAGCCCCAAATCAGGCCTGGTTCGTCACGTCAAACCCCAGACCAGCCTAGAACAGACGTCTATCGACCAACCTTGCCAACCCGACACAACCACCCCAACAACACCCCTGACACTTGGACTGCGCAGACACGGGGTAACACCGCATTGACCTCCCCCGAGTCGACGGTGTTACCCCTCCCAAAACCCCTGTACCCGAGTAGACACCTGAACAGAGACAAACAGACACAACGAAACACACAGACCCCCTTGTCGAACTCCCGTGAACTGTCACACTCTGCCACCATCGACCACCGTACTACCCTCACCTGCATCACCCAAACTTCCACAGACTCCCTAAACCACGACCCTTATCAAAACAAACACAAACATTAACATAAACACCCAGGAACATACCAACAAAACCCGCGTACATACAGAACGAGGACACAACCCTTCTGACACCGTATTAAAACCCCTCCCACGACGATCTTTAACAACCAATGACCAGCACTTAGTTGATTACATATATTCATCACATGGTATACTACGAATTTATGCAAAAACAATAACATTAGGTCGTGTTATAACTCATTAATTTAACGATGAAAACCACAACTAGCGCTGGAATTAACAACGAGTGGTGACATACCAGGTTTCCGGTCAAAACGAACCGCCTTACGCCCACCTATGACCACCGTGTACAACCTCTTCTCTTCCTTTGATGTGGCGGCTAGGGTTTTGTGTGAAGAGTATGGAGTAGGGTAGGGTTTAGTGTAAGATAATAGAGGCTATAAGGAGGCAGCCACTCTAGGTTTCAGCGTGGTTATATTTCCGTGTGGGCTTAATTGCTTCACACAATTCGAGGCCTAGCTATCACTCAAGAGGTCATAGGTTCGACCCCTGCTAGCAGCATTATTCTAACAAATCACGTGCTAGAGGTCTCAAGATCAAACCCCCATAACGACATAAACTACACTTACTTAATTAACGACTTAACATACGATAAAACTTATAAAGGGAAGTTTAAATATCGAAGCCATAAATTTCGAAGTATTACAGTCTTCCCTCCTTAAAAATGAACTTCGTCCCGAAGTTCAGGCATACTCGGGTGACAAACAAATCTACTCAAACAAACTTGGAACACAAAACATCGCAAAACTTTACTTAAATCACAGAATGTTACATTCCATCCCCCTTAAAGAAAAGTTACGTCCGCGTAACTTACCTCAGTCAAACAAAAAGTGGATAACGCTCTCTCATAGATTCCTCAGGCTCCCACGTAGCCTCCTCCTGATTATGATTGGTCCACAGGACTTTCACCATGGACGTCTCCCCATTGCGAGTTTTCCGTACCTTCCTGTCCAGAATTTCCTTCGGAGTCTCAATGTATGCCAACTGCTCATCTACCTCAATCACCTCGTGCTGAAGCACATGAGCTGGATCACTCACATATTTCCTCAACTGGGACACATGGAACACATTATGGACCTTGGATAGAGCTGGAGGTAAAGCTAATCGGTATGCCACCTCCCCAACTCTGTCCAAAATCTCAAACGGTCCAATAAATTTCTGACTCAATTTGCCACGCTTCCCAAACCTCATCACACCCTTCATTGGAGATACCTTCAGCAGTACCTTTTCTCCCGCCTCGAATGAAATCTCACTCCTCTTCAGATCCGCATAGCTCTTCTGTCTATCCTGAGCGGCCCTCATCCGCTGTCGAATAATCTGAACCTGCTCCACCATCTCCTGGATCATATCGGGCCCTAAGGTCACAACATCAGCTCGATCATCCCAACACACAGGGCTCCGTCACTTCCTCCCGTATAGAGCCTCGAAAGGGGCCATCCCTATGCTTGCATGATAACTGTTATTATACGAAAACTCTATCAATCCGAGTCGATCCTCCCAAGATCCTCTGAACTCAAGTACGCAAGCTCGCAACATATCCTCAAGGGTCTGAATCGTCCTCTCAGTCTGCCCGTCAGTAGCTGGATGGAATGCTGTACTCATCTTCAACTGGGTACCCAAAGCTGCCTGCAACTCCTGCCAAAATCTAGATATAAACCTCGAGTCTCGATCTGAAACAATGTCCTTGGGTACGCCATGCAGTTTGACCACATTCTGAACATATGACTTAGCCAACTCGGCTTTACTCCAGGTATCTTTCATTGGAATAAAGTGAGCCGACTTAGTCAAACGATCCACAATCACCCAAATCATGTTGTTGCCCCTCTGAGTCCGAGGCAACCCCACGATAAAATCCATCGAAATGTTCTCCCACTTCCACTCTGGCACATCCAACGGCTGAACTTTCCCCTGAGGTCTCTTATGCTCCCCTTTCACTCTCTGACACGTTAAACACCTCGAGACAAACTCTGCGACCTCCTTCTTCATATTCGGCCACCAAAACGTCTTCTTAAGATCCTTATACAATTTATCACCCCTGGGTGAACGGAATAAGGAGTAGCATGAGCCTCAGTCAGGATCTTCTTCTTTAGCTCCTCAACATCCAGTACACACCATCGCCCACTGAACCTCAAACTACCATCGACATGAATACTGAACTTGGATGCAGCCTCTCCACTCTCACTCTCCACCATCTTGCGCCATTTCTGAATTCTCGCATCATTCTTTTGCAACTCGCGAATCTCCCCATACAACTCAGGTTCCACTGTCAAATCACTAAGAGCATCCCCTTTCCGGATCATGAAAATTCCCATCTCCAGTAGCTCGCTATGTAACCTCACTCTCGATCTGGCGCAACTCAAAGCATGAACAGATTTCATACTTAGGGCGTCAGCTACCACATTCGCCTTGCCCTCATGGTAGACAATCTGCATATCGTAGTGTCCGATCAACTCTATCCACCTCCTCTGCCTCATGTTCAGCTCTCGCTGGGTATAGAAATACTTCAAACTCTTGTGATCAGAAAACACCTTAAATGTGGCTCCATAGAGGTAATGGCGCCACAATTTAAGTGCAAAGACCACTGCTCCCAGTTCCAAGTCATGAGTCGGATAATTTTCTTCATAGGTCTTCAATTGGCGAGAAGCATATGCTATCACTCTCCCATTCTGCATTAGCACGCAACCCAACCCATGCTTCGAAGAGTCAGTATAAACCTCGAAATTATCACTCCCAACTGGCAAAGCAAGGATGGGAGCTGTTGTCAGACGTTCATTAAGGGTCAGGAATGCCTTCTCGCAAGTCTCATCCCAGACAAAACGGTTCTCTTTCCTCATTAACGACGTCAACGACTTTGCTATCTTTGAAAAATCTTTGACAAATCTCCGATAATATCCAGCCAATCCCAGGAAGCTTCGAATCTCACTCACATTCTTTGGACTCTGCCACCTAGTCACAGCCTCGATCTTACTAGGGTCAACAGACACCCCCTCCTTTGAAATTACATGCCCCAGAAATGCCACTCTCTCCAACCAGAACTCACACTTACTCAACTTTGCATTGAGTTTATGTTCTTCCAGGGTCTGAAGTACTTTCCTCAAATGGTCCTCGTGCTCTTCTGCATTCTTGGAGTACACCAGGATATCATCTATGAATACTACCACAAACTTGTCCAGATATGGACTGAAGACTCGATTCATCAAGTCCATGAACACAGCTGGAGCATTAGTCAATCCAAATGGCATAACCACAAATTCATAGTGGCCATACCTCGTTCGGAAAGCAGTCTTTGGAATATCCTCATCCTTTATTCTCAACTGATGATACCCGGATCTCAAATCAATCTTGGAGAAAACCCCAGCTCCACTTAACTGATCGAACAAATCGTCATTCTCGGCAAAGGATAACGGTTCTTGATGGTCACATTGTTCAGCTCTCGGTAGTCAACACAAAGTCTCAAACTACCATCCTTCTTCTTCACAAACAAAACGGGTGCTCCCCACGGTGACACACTGGGTCGAATGAACCCTTTCTCAGCTAGTTCATCCAACTGCTTCTTCAAATCCTCCATCTCCTTCGGTCCCATACGGTACGGTGATTTGGATATTGGTCCCGCCTCTGGTTTTAGGTCAATGGAAAATTCCACTTCCCTCCTCGGCGGCAACCATGGAACGTCGTCTCGAAATACTCCCTCAAACTCCCGTACCACAGGTATCTCGCTAGTCTTTGGAGTCTCAGCCGCACAATTCCACATTTGGCACAAGATCAGGCTCTCTCCTTTCCTTAAGCTAGACTTCATGGTGTTGACAGAAATGAATTTGATTTTTGGTTTGACTCGATATCCCTTGTAAGACACCCTCACTCCCTTAGGTCCCTTCAAGGAAATTTTCTTTTGATGACAGTCGATAAAAGCCCTATACTTCCCCAGCCAGTCCATCCCTAGGATCACCTCAAAACCCCCCAACGGAAATTCTATGAGGTCACAGAAGAAAATTTCTTCCCCGATTTTGATGGGTACACTCCTATAAACCCTATTACAAGCTATCGACTCTCCTGAAGGTATGGTCACTGAGTCCGCGACCCAATCAAATCTCTCAAGTCCCAAAGCCCTAACATGATCTCTAGACACAAACGAATGGGTGGCACCGAAATCGAAAAGTACAAACGTAGGTTTAGAGTTCACAGGAAAAGTATCGGTTACCATATGAGCATCATCCTTGGCTGCCTGTTTTCCCATGGCAAAAAGCTTGCCACTGGACTTGACTCCACTCTGACTGGCACTAGATGTCCCAGCCTGCTGGTTCCCTTCTGCTCCAGTCTTCTGATTGCTTCCATTCCCATGGTTTTGGTTCTGGTACGAGCGGTTCTGATAGTTGTTGAAGTTCCTCTGATAATTGCTGCTCCCTCCAGACCTCCACCCCCACCATAGTTGGTCATGGGTGTGCGATAGCCACTGCTACCATAAGATTGGGTGCGAGACCCCTAATATCCGGATGTAGGCGTACGGTAGCCCCCGGACTGATTCCCTCTAGAAGAGCGACACACTGCCTGCTTATGTCCCCTCTTTCCACAGCCAAAACACACTATTCCCGATGAACCACTGCCAGAAACCCCACTCATGTGATTGCCCCCACTCTGATTTCTCGCACCTCCGGAAGTGTTGTTACTGAAGTAACCACTATACTTGTTGGTGCTTGGTTTCTTTGACCCAGAACTTTCCGTCACAGCCTCAGCCTTCCTCTTCTCTGATTTCGACTTCTTTTCTTCCTTAATCATATCTGAGAGCCTCTCCGCCGCCCCAGCGCTTAAGTAGATGTCCCGGACTGTGGTAGGCGGAGCCGCAATCAGTCTCTTCTTGATAGCGATTGATAACCCTCTCTCGAACTTCATTGCCAGCATGGCATCATCAAACCCCATGTCCCCCACGTAACTCACCTGCTGAATAAACTTTCTGTAATAAGCCTCCACTGTCATGTCCTCCGCCATCCTAAATGTATCAAACTCCTCCCTTAGTTTGCTTTTCTGGAATTCCGGTAGAAACACCTTATACAAGATCTTTTTGAATGCGATCCAAGCAACAAACTCGGTCCCATCCTCTTGAGCTGCCTCCCGGATCTCCCCCTTGTTCCCGGTCCACCAACCTCCAGCCATACCCCTCAGATAGTGGGCTGCTTGGTCAACCCTCAATTCTCCAGGGCAATCCACCAACTCGAATAGGTTACTGAATTCCCGGCACCAAGCTCCCAGCAGATGAGGTTCCCCCTCCCCAGTGAATTGGGTAGGGTGGTGCCTCGCGATGATTGTGCTCATTTTTGCGGGGTCCAAGCGCTTGGCCTTTAAGGCCTCATTTTCAGCTATCAAACTGTCCAACTCTTCTTGTGTGATGTTAGCGGCATTGTCCCTTCGCGGAGGCATACTATAACACAAGAAAAGAAATGAGTCCCGACGCACGTGGGCACCCATTTGGGTTAGGGCTAAAATCCCTAAACAATGAAGTCTATCATTAACTATCAGATTGAATCACATATAACTGTAACATGGCTCGGGATCACATAACCGCATATCACTTAGACATAAAGAGAGAAGAATTACTAACATGTTTCAATCACTTCGCATATCCATATAAATATACACCTCTTTATTCAAACAATTAAAGATTCTTTCATGCTCATGCCCCTTCCGGCTTTTCACTTATACTCAGAGTTCTCATAAATACTTATCACAGTATATCATTACTTCCATCTTTTATTAACCTACCCTTTTCTCTCGTATATTTACTCTGGGTTCCCGAGTAAAACTGATAGGGCCAATGGTTCGGGGTGAGGGGGCCCCAGACTCATACTTCCCCTTTCGTGTGCTCCTAACAGCCCTATCCCGGGGTTCATTTTATTTAGACTCTCCTACATTCATTGGGTTCATTAGGTTAGGCCTGAGGATCGTTCTCTCTGATACCACTTTGTAACACCCCCATTTATTTAAGGGCCTGTACTAGGACTCCTCAGATAAATAAAGGTGTTACCATCTCGGTTTCCCGAGGCAGTAGATACAAAAGGGAAAGATAAACAGTACTTTAATTAAAATTAAACTCATATCATGTTCTTACAACGGTTTCCGAAAGTCTTAACAAAATAAAGAATTACAACTCATGCTAAACTGACTAAGGTGATCTAGACTTTAGTCTGGTCCGGATCCAAGCTCTCTCTCTCCCATAGCTCCCCCTTAGTCTCAGCCACCTGTCAATCTGCTCCCCAATAATTTGGTTCATCACAGGTGATCACGAATGCACAGGGTCAACCACGAGGTTGAGTAGGGAAAAAGAAATAAATATGCTAACAATATAATAAACGCCGCACCGATCCAACGCCAAATATACTCCGTACCAATCCAACACCATATAAACTCCGCACCGATCCAACACCATATAAACTCCGCACCGATCCAACGCCAAATATACTCCGCACCGATCCAACACCATATCACAAGACCCAATATATTCACGGCGCATTATATCACAGGATAATATAGATAACACAATATAACGATCACATGATATTATATCACAAACAAGCTTAATACCAAATAAGAACAGATTACGCATCATCATATATACAGTATTCTCACCTACCTGAATTACCAGGAACCGCAGATAATCCGAGGCTTGTTTAGAAATGTTCCACGCGAAACTCGCTGCCTAAACAGATATACGTAACAAATTAACAACCTTCCCGAACCCCTTAACGATCATACCTACTATAAATAGCAACCTTCCATAAGTGGAAAGTTTCCATAAATAGAAACTTTCCCAATATAGTAACTTTCCAAATATAGACGTCCCATGACTTAAATAATTCCCGACTCGCATATTTAATAAACACGCCCCAAAACCGTATGAAAATAATAAAACACTAATTAACAATAAAATAATAATAATACTAATCATAATAGCAACAATAATAAAAATAACACTTATCATACCAAAATAATAATAATAATAATAATAATAATAATAATAATAATAATAATAATAATAATAAAACGAACCCCAACTCCTTTAACCCCAAAACCCGACTCACTACAACTACACCTCCTCACCACCGTACCACTGCCGCAGCCGGCCGCAACCACCCCCTCGCGTACCCAGCAGCACCACTCACCAGCACAACCACCACTAGCCCTTCGACTAACACCACCGTGGTGAACCAGAGCCCAAATCAGGCCTGGTTCGTCACGTCAAACCCCAGACCAGCCTAGAACAGACGCCTATCGACCACCCTTGCCAACCCGACACCACCGACACAACCACCCCAACAACACCCCTGACACTTGGATTGCGCAGACATGGGGTAACACCGCATTGACCTCCCCCGAGTCGACGGTGTTACCCCTCCCAAAACCCATGTACCCGAGTAGACACCTGAACAGAGACAAACAGACACAACGAAACACATAGACCCCCTTGTCGAACTCCCGTGAACTGTCACACTCTGCCACCATCGACCACCGTACTACCCTCACCTGCATCACCCAAAATTCCACAGACTCCCTAAACCACGACCCTTATCAAAACAAACACAAACATTAACATAAACACCCAGGAACATACCAACAAAACCCGCGTACATACAGAACGGGGACAAAACGAACCGCCTTACGCCCACCTATGACCACCGTGTACAACCTCTTCTCTTCCTTTGATGTGGCGGCTAGGGTTTTGTGTGAAGAGTATGGAGTAGGGTAGGGTTTAGTGTAAGATAATAGAGGCTATAAGGAGGCAGCCACTCTAGGTTTCAGCGTGGTTATATTTCCGTGTGGGCTTAATTGCTTCACACAATTCGAGGCCTAGCTATCACTCAAGAGGTCATAGGTTCGACCCCTGCTAGCAGCATTATTCTAACAAATCACGTGCTAGAGGTCTCAAGATCAAACCCCCATAACGACATAAACTACACTTACTTAATTAACGACTTAACATACGATAAAACTTATAAAGGGAAGTTTAAATATCGAAGCCGTAAATTTCGAAGTATTACAGAGTGTGTTTATTTTACGTTACGGATTTATATTAATTATTATCGTAAGTAGATATATCAACTAATAATAATGTTTCGAGTTGTACATGTATAACGTGTTGGGTCCGATTTGTTTTACGTGAGGAATGTAGTATGTATAATCATCATAACGTGTGGCTTGTGATTGGGCCAAGTATCTCACGTACACGCTCAACCCATACAACTCTACCCCCTTACACGCACAAACCCTTGTAAACCCTTGTAAACCGTAAACCCATATGCCCCTTCCCCAATTCAAAACCCTACTTCCTTCTCCCGCCACCACGAGAGAGAGAGAGAGAGAGAGAGAATGCGAGAGAGAATGAGAGAGAGAGAGAGTGTGTGAGGCGGGGATGGCGGCGGTCAAGGGCGTTCTCAGGGGAGTTTTCGAGTCGGTCTCCGGCGAGATTAAGGTGTGTATGTCGTTCCTCCTCTCGTTTTTTTTTATTTGTCTTCTTTTCGCGCTTGTCGTAGTAATGCGTTGCTGGGGTCGGGTCTTGGTGGTGGTCTGAACTTAGGTGGCGGCCGTGGGTGTTAGAAATGGTGGCGGCAGTAGGGCTGACGGGTTTGAATCGTTCATATAGGGATTGGGTGGTGCCACCGTTGACTCGGGGGAGGTCGACACGGTGGTACCACGGTTTTTGTAGGGCTGTCAACGAGGGTGATGTTAGTGGTGGTCTTGGGTGGTGTCGGGAGTTCGTATGGTGGCGTTAAAATGTTAAGTAGTGTCGACAGCGTAGTGGTCCAGGTGGGTCAGGGGTCGCCGGCAGTGGTCAAAGGGGTGGCGGTGGCGGTGGCGGTGGTGAGATGGTCGGGGTTGGTTATCGCGTGGTTGCCGGTAGGGGTGATTGTGGGGAGCTGGTGTCATGAGTTTTGTGATGTCGCGGCTGGTCACGTAAGTAGGGTTGGTTTGTATTATTATTATTATTATTATTATTATATTATTATTATTATTATTATTATTATTATTATTATTATTAGCATTAGTATAATTGTGATAATTAGTATTATTGTTATGATTATTATAATCGTTATTACTCGAGTTTAGTTGGATAGTTTACGTTTTGGCAAAGTTTACATTTCGGGAAGTTTTTACTTCGGGAAACTTTCCGAATTTAGCAAGTCACTATAATTAGCAATTTGTACTATTCTATATATATATATGTGTGTGTATATATATATACCTATATATATATACACATATATATATATATATATATATATACACATATATATATATACACACATATATATATATACACATATATATATATACACATATATATATATATACACATATACGGGTTAGTGAAGGGTTGTAATCGTTAGAAATTATATGTTTAGGTGACGGTTTCCGCGTGGAATATTTCTGGCAGCTGTCGCTTGGCGTCCTACAAATTGAGGCAGGGGAATAACTGTGTAGTCGTTTATGATGTGAAACATGATTATTAATTGTTATGAATTATATACATCTTATTGAATGAATAATGTTGTAATGTTATTGATTGTCTGTATATTCCCATGATGCGGAAATTGTGATACGGAGTGGTGATAATGGGTCTTGTGATACGGAGTGGTGATAATGGGTCTTGTGTTACAGAGTGGTGATAATGGGTCTTTTGATATGGAGTGGAGATATTGGGTCTTGTGATATGGAGTGGAGATATTGGGTCTTGTGATATGGAGTGGAGTTATTGGGTCTTGTGATATGGAGTGGAGTTATTGGGTCTTGTGATGTGGATATGGAGGAAGATGCATTTCTACTGTTGTTTATGTTTTATTTATCTCATAATCAACCTCGTGGTTGACCCTGTGTATTCGTGTGACACCTACGATGATCCGGAATGGGGAGTAGATTCTACAGGAAAGAGACAGTTGAGCTAGGAGCTGGGACGGGAATGTGAGATGCAGACTCGGGACTGACTTAGTGCTACATCACGTATAGAGTAGTCACCAGTTGTACTTTTATTTTTATTTTTTTCTGTATAGTTTATGTATATCAAAGTTTAAATTTTATCACTTTTAAATAACGTACTTTGGGAGTTTTACTTTGTTATTCACTACCTCGGTTATTCCGAGATGGTAACAACCCTATTTATTTGAGAATGTCTTGCTAAAGACTCTTAAATAACTGGGGGTGTTACAATATTAGCTAAGACGAATTAAAATGTTAATTCGTAATTAAGTATAAAATGTTATATTTAATTATGTGTAATGAAATTATTTAATAAAGATTAAATTATTTAATTAAATATAAAAGGTTATATTTAATTAGTGGATTATAAATATAAGATATTTATAAGATAAAACATTACACAAGAGAGAGCGATATAACCGATTCTATAAAGATAGAATTTCGGTCTGAGCAATTATTAAGTTGTTCAGTTGTTGCGAAGTGCTGTAGGTAGAACCAAATACTGATTTGGGGAATCCTAGTTGATGTCTAATAGCAAGGTTGTTTGCAGCTATAAATAGGACATTCACTCTGCACATAAAGGGCACGAGTTACACGACTACTTCCCTCCTCTCTCTCTCTGTAGCTTTCATCTTACACAAAATTAAGGATAATTTTTGCAGTTTCTAGCTCAGGAAAGGGTATTTCTTAGGAAATCTTGGGTGCAACGATTAGGAGGATATCTGTTTTGATATCTGATCTTAGGCCTTTGCAAAGACAGAAGGTTAATTCTTGATCTCAATCTTTGTATCTTGTTCTTCGTTTAAGACTATAAATCGTACCTTATAAATTCGTTGTAATCCTGCATATTAAGAATTGGGAATATATACAGATATTTTCCCACAACTGGTAATTGTATCAGAGTCTAAGGCTTACAAATTTTATTTTTGTATGATTTTCATAAACGTTTTGAGAAAATTTCAAAGAAAAGAAAGAAAATTCCAGCCGTGTAATTTTTTTTAGCCGAGACAATCTTTCTTCGTTCATCGCTTTCCTTTTGATTTATTATTATTGTTGTCTTAAACAGTTAAAGTAACAATATAATAAGTTTGTACATGTTGTAATTTAATAAGGATAAAATTAAAACATAAAAGGAAATCGTCTCACCTGCTCTTGAATTATCTAATTTGCTAAATAATCGATCCCACCATAATCTTGACATTCGTCTTAAAAGGTTAATTTGAATTATTAAGATTACAAATATATCTAATATAGATTAGAATTTTGACGGTTATCGATCTCGTATTTAGCAACACGACATTAATTATTCTAGTTCATGAGTCTTTTTAAGAGGAGAAAAAAAAATTAGGGAAAAATAGGCTGTTTGATTTTCGGCGCTTCAATCACTGCACTTTTTCAGTTTTTGTCGCCTTTTTCAACGCTTTCTTATTACTTGCAGCGCTTCTATGGGTTGCTGCGGTTTCTGGGTCTGTACAGCGTTTTTCCTTAGGTTTTACCACACTTTCTTCCCGACGCTTTTCCAGCTTGTACCGACGCTTTTATGCATTTTATTTATTTACAGTAGTTGTAAAAGTGTCGTTATATTTTACAGCTTTAAAAGTGTCAAAAAACTTACAGCTTGATTTTGCCGCGCATTTCGGGTTTTTGCGACGCTTTTAGGGCTCAGCGTTTTTAAAGCGCTGGAATATGTTTTGTTTGTTTTTTTTCTCTCTTTTTTGTCTCGACTATTTTCTTAAATCACGGGCTGTTTTTCGTTTTTTTATATTATACGTTATAAGGATAATGTGTATTTTTTGGGTGAAAAAGTTCACTAGTTTTGATACCTAAATTATTTTAAAACGGTTTAAAATAATGTTGGATTAATCATATTATATGATAATATGAATATATGTTTGTTTGATAAAAATTATGAGAATAATTACGGAATTATCACATAATTTAAATCCTTAATTAAATGGTGGTTTGGGTAAATTACTCTACATAATTACGGAATTATGTCTTAAAAGATTAATTTAATTAGTATGATGCATTCTATATATTATATTGTTGAATGAATGAATGAATTTATTTACGCTTTTGCAATCAATTGTATTTTGTAATACTTAGTGTGGCCTTAGTAAATTATGTTTTCGTAATGAAGGAAACATAATTTGTGATTTATTTATGAGATCTCGAATCTCCCTTGTGTAATATTTTTTTTTTTTTTGCGTTTTTGTGAATTAGAATATAATAATAGGATTTTATTATGTAATTCTTTAAATGTAATTAAGAAGACCAAGACGGAGATTGGATTGCTCACTCACACTACTTCACCAAGAAGGAACATCAAGACAAGACAAGCTTTGAGGGTCCATTGCTGAATGGATTCCAAGTTGTATTTTTGTTCTTTTTGGTAGGATAGGCCACACTAGGACTTGCTTTATTTTCGTTTTTATTTTCGTTTTGCTTTTCATTCACATGTTTCTTTTGTATCATTTTTCCGCCTAAACCAAACCACCTGAGATTGCATGAAAATTGACTCATATAGTATGTATGCTACTCTGTGTCGACATAAAGATATCACACGTTTTTTCTTAAAGTTATCACCTTAGTTTATTCATTCTCGCATGCTAGATATTTGTTCACTTAAATGAATTAAAATTAAAGATGATGAGATCTTCCTCTATAACCTAAAATTGAGATTAGTCTTTTATAAGTCAAATTACTAAGAATCCCTTCTTCGTCGCCAGGCATATAAGACCTTACTCTCCATATGACCCCTTTTACGTTGGGTAAGTAGTAGTTGTTGACTTATTTTACCTCAACATCATGACCCTCGTACGATCATGTGGTTATGGTGGACTAAAGATAGAATTTAAAGAAATTTATCGACCAAAAATTCTAAATGTAGAACTAGTCACGAGGTTGGCTTATCAATTTACTGAAATTGAGTCTTGGAATCATTTATATAGTTCTTGAGGAAGATCTATCGAATATAAAATCACACATAATTATCAAAACGTCGATATAAATACGAAATATTAAACTTAACGAGTATATATAACTAATATTATATTATTATGGCAATTAGCAAAATATGTATCGAATATAATATAATTATACCTCCTCTTGACAATTAATATAAAACAATTCATTATTACGAACTATGAAAATACGGGGTATTACAATTAAATTCGAAGAATTACATAACAAAATCCTATTATTACATTCTAATTCCCAAAAATGTAAAAAAATATATTACACAAGGGAGATTCGAGATCTCATAAATACATCACAAATTATGTTTCCTTCATTACGAAAACTTAATTACTAAGGCCACACTAAGTATTACAAATTACAACTGATTGCAAAAACGTAAATAAATTCATTCATCCATTCAACAATAATATATAATAGATACAATACATACTGCATCATACCAATTAAATTAATCTTTCAGGACATAATTCCGTAAGTATGTAGAGTAATGTACCCAAACCACCATTTAACATTGACTAAATTATGTGATAATTCCATAATTACGTACATAATATTAATCAAACAAAACATATTCATATTATCGTATAATATGAATTAATCCAACATTATTTTAAACCTTTTTAAAATAATTGGGTATCAAAACTTGTGAACTTTTTCACAACAACATGTATACATTATCCATATAATGCATAACAAGGAAAAAAAACAAGACGAAAACAACCCGTAAAAATCGGCCGAAAAAATAATAAAAAAAACATTATGCTCGAATTTTTTTTTCTCGCATGAACAGTACGACGGATTTTTTTTTTTTGTTAAAAAAAAAATTGAACTTGAAAAATAATGCCGGGTTACTAAAATACAAGATCGATAACATTCAAAATCTAATGCTTATTAGACATTGATATAATCTTAATAATTCAAATTAACCTTTTAAGACGAATATCAAGATTATCATGGGATCGATTATTTAGCAAATTATTTCATTCAAGAACATACAAGACGATTCCCTTTTACGTTTTAACTCAATCTTTATTATGTTAAAACATCTACAAATTTATTATTTTGTCATATTAACTGATTAATACAACAACAATAATAATTCAAAAAGAAAAACGAAAAACACACAAAAAAATGTCTCGGCTAAGAAAATTGTGACGGCTTTTTTTTCTCGTTCTCTAAATGTTTATGAAAATCATACAAAAATAAATTTCGTAAACCTAACGCTCTGATACCACTTGTGGGAAAATATCTGTATAAATTCTCAATTCTTTATATGCAGGAATATAACGAATTTATAAGGTACGACTTATAGTCATAAACGAAGAACAAGATACAAATATTGGGATTAAGAATTAATCCTCTGTCCTTGCAAAGGCCTAAGATCAGATATCAAAACTGATATCCTGCTAATCGTTGCACCCAAAATGTCCTGAGAAATACCCTTTCCTGAGCTAGAAACTACAAAATTATCTCTGAAGTTACTCGTGGAAGTAAAGGTACCGAGTTGGTCTTATTTATAGGTGAGTGTATCGAGTATTTTAGTCAGAATACAACTCTTCTGTTTAAACTACTAACAACTTCTACTAATAACCATAAGACAGAATTCCGCTCCCATCATAACAGATCCACACGCCACAACTGTAGCCGTGTGACCTACTGTAGCAATCAGATTTTTATCTATAAAATAGGTTGTTACACTCTCTTAGTGTAATGTTTATCTTTTATAAATATCGTATATGTATATTTTAACAATTAAATATAATTGTTTATATTTAACTGAATTATTTAATCTTTATTAAATAATTTCATTACACACTAATTAAATTTAACATTTTACATTTAATTACGAATTAACATTTTAATTCGACTTAGTTAATATTATTTAATCAGTATTAAATAATAACATCATCATTACATTGACTAACCGTTTAGTCGTATAGGGTATCAATATGATTATATTTTCATCTAATCTTATCTCTCAGATTCCATTCTTTAGGTGTGACTCTTAGAGACCAGTTGATTACCGACATCTGTATGACAATAACGTCAAACTTTCAATTAAGCCAACCGTTATTAATAAACGTGAATCAACTGGCTAAAATACAAAGTATACCCTGCGTTTCTTTAAGAGATTTATACGTGTTGTCGCAGTAACTGTTGAGGACACTAGCTCCAACAGTTACACATGTGCTCTGAAGGAGTTAAACCTGTAGTGTGACAGAGTAACCCATATATTAGGATGCAATTCCTTAAGTACTGTCATGGAGTTTCACATTATCATATATGGAGTTACACGATAACTTTAAGTGTGAATCTCCTTAGGGTCTAACACTTTTGTGCGTTTACCTTCATGGTCAGATCACTGCCTTAAATCTATGGAAAGCAGAAGCCGAAGGGAAACGAGTAACCCTGACTTCTGAGATGTTCTCAACATTTAACGCGTGGACTGAACACTGTTTCCCCCCTTTTAACCTTGGAGCTGACATGGTATTATACTGTCTAATCTTGCCAATAATCTTATTGAATACAGACAATATATCATTATGTCATAATTTGCTTGATTGTTTTGCAGGTCTTTCTTCCAATTTTGACTGGCAATAATGATAAATATTGTTGTGCATGCATCAACTTCATTTCGCATCAGGTCGAGTTTCTCGATAACCGATCGTACGATGAAGATTTTGAGAAGCTACTGTATGCCGGAATCGCACGCATCATTGTATGCCATTATTTTTGCGTGTTTTTTTATTTACATTTTTACGTAAGTCTTCATTAGCCTTATTTTGTGTTGTTACCAACGCATGACCAGGCTGATGTAATGGGCAAGTATCTCGAGCACAGAAATATTGAGAGAGGGGCGAGGGTCATCGAATTTAAGTTGGTGAATGTGCCTTTTAAATGGCAGGGTGTAGAGTTCAGTAAGAATGACTGCGGGGTATACTTGATGCTGCAGATGATGTTCTACCATGGTTCTCCTTTTGAGTGCGGCCTAGGGGACATGGAAAATATTGAGCTTTACCGCTCAGAAATTGGAGCTATCCTTATGCTCAACGATATTAACAAGTGAAGGGATGAGGTGTTAGCCAGGGTTGCTTCATTCAGGCAACGGTTGACGAGTACTCCAACCTCTTTCAGATCCCCGTCCCCGAAAACTTGTCTCCAATGAAAGATGGGCGCTGAGGGCGGGTCTCAGATGACAAACAAGCGTCAGTGTTCACCAATTTCCGCTGGTGGGTCGTTATTAGTGTTGAGCAGCCGCCGACGGGGGAAGGGAGACGGTCTGGGTTCCACCCTCGATTTCAGGAAGATGTCTTGTCCTGGCGTTCTGGTTTTGTCTAATGTCCTTAAGAACAATCAGGCGCTACTGAGTAATGTAAGCGACCGGCGGAAGCATGCGGCTGACTACTGCTTGTTAGATGATGGTAACTTGGTGGACTTGTAAGTTTACATCCCCTGTACACAGATATATAAATGTTAAATTTCTACGGTGGGACACTGACACCAATCTGTTTAACGCAGCGAGCTTCTTGCTCGATACGACCCCGATATAGAACTCCGGAGGGACGACTTTATTTCCATGTTACCGGGTAAATATATGACGCCGACATTCATTGAATGCTGGTCAATTTTGCTAAATATGATAGAGTCAGATGGGCCTGAACTTGCTAAGATGGCATTCTTCGGATTACGCCACATGGTATGAGCTAACAACCATTGATAAACTGTTCTAACTCCATATCAATCTTTGTTAAGCTTCATGATACTTTCCTGTGTAACTCCATATCACCACCTGTGTAACTCCATGGGATAATTTATGCAACTCCATCACGTAATGTTGTGTAACTCCTTAGAACAACTTGTGTTACTCCATTCACTTACTTTGTGTAACTCCATTCAGTTACTTGTGTAACTCCATGCAACTACCTGTGTTACTCCATAAAATAAATTGTGTAACTCCATTAAACAGTGTGTGTAACTCCATTCATTGACTTGTGTAACTACAGTCCATTACTTTTGTAACTCGATGGGATAATTTATGCGACCCAATCACGTAATGCTGTGTAACTCCTTAGAACGACTTGTGTAACTCCATTCAGTTACTTTGTGTAACTCTATTCAGTTGCTTGTGTAACTCCATGCAACTACCTGTGTTACTCCATAGAATAAATTGTGTAACTCCATTAAATAGCGTGTGTAACTCTTTATATTGACTTGTGTAACTCCATTTAATTTTATTTGTAATTGAATACTACCACCTCTGTAAGGTTGTACCATTACTTGTGTAAATCCATTATATTATATGTGAATACACTAGTAGAAAAACATTAATTTGCGGCTCTTCATTTGAGGCGTTTTTATCAAAACGCAGCAAATAGAAATTAGATTTTTTTTTTAATAAATAGAAGGTTATTTGAGGCGTTTAGCAAACAAACGCCGCAAATAAACCTATATGAGGCGTTTTAGGTGGAACGCAGCAAATAACATAGAGTTATATACCAACCCTAAGTAATACCCTCTCTATATCCCCGTCAAAGATACCAACCCCAAATACCCTATCCAGATCTCCGTCATCCCTTGTTGTCGACCACCAGAGAGCACCACCTTCCACAACGGACCACGACGAGCCATTATACTTGCAATTTCCGTTCTCCGTTGTTTTCTCCTCTATCCTTCTCAGGTTTGTACTCTAATTTTGTTCCTCAATTCGGGTACACTTATTGTTTTATTTCAATTGAAAGTTTTGAGTTTTGATCTTTGAGTTTGAATTACTGGTGTATTAAATTAGGATTTATTTCAATTGAAACTTTATACTGTTGAGCCATGGTGTGTTTCCTAGTTTGATGACTATTGTTTTATTAATTTTGAGTAGCAAACATGATAAGTAAATGATGATATGGAATCTTCGGAAAGAATCATCGGATGCAGTCAGTAATGATTGTTAAACTGAAAAAATATTGAGTACATGAGTTATAACTATGATATTTTCCACTGTCGTTGCTGACGCTGTTCTTCCTCTTGCAACTGACGTTGTCTGATCAACATTTGGGCATAAACAAATTCATTTCATATATCAGGAACGCCGGGAAGACACCAATGCGAACAATCTTGGTATCTCAATGGCGAGCGCCTCTCCTCCTCAGTTAAGTCCTGACCCCTGTAAACTGACGGATGCGCATCTATTCGCAAGTCCGTCAACGTTGTGATGTTCAGGTAGAAAACCGGCATTTTCATCCACTTCAGTACGTTCTCTAGAACCTTTATATTGAAAAGGTATGTCGTTAAATCTGTTTCAGTCGTTGATGGCTTCGTTTTGTTGTCACATTTACCACCCGTATTCCAGTTTCCGTCACTGCATAATCAAGTAAATAACAAAGTTAAACACTCTACTGCGCTGTATCTAGAAAGCGCGCTTTTTTAACTAACAGCTTACCTAAAATGAGAAGCTGAGTATCCCCTGAAAAATATTTGTACTCTTTTCGGATCTATATTAGCATCCACCCATCTTGCCCAGGTTGTCAGAGCTCGACGAAAAGCCTCTTCAACATTTAGTTCTCTGTAGACATGGCTACCGTATAAAGAACTTGCGGCAGTCAATGCTGAATTACCGTATAAAGAAGTAAATCTGTAAACAACATGGTCGATTTCTTGTCTTAGCTTTCACAATTATTGATTCTATGTCAAATTTCTCACTTTCAGGCCGGCTGGACCTGTTGATTTCATGGTTTGCCTTCCTGCTCACGGTGCCATTCTAGGTCTTGGTTTGGTGCTTGGCCAATGCCACTTGATTGGGAGAGACCTTGGCAGGTACTTATTGTGTTCTTCACATTATTACAGAATTTTATTTTACGTTTATCATGGCGGACAATAAAAGAGTGCGCCTCCATTTAACTATTACCAACTATTAACAAATTTTATCATGCCTGGCTAAAAGCTAAGGGTGCTTCAATTCATATCCGCTTACCAAAAAGGCATACAAAGTTTTTTTGAGAGAATATTGCAATTTGAATGACTAGTTTCTTCATACTACTAGGCATTTGTGATGAGTGAGCTAATTTGGTCAAAGGCGAGTAATACTGAGCACTTGTATGTGAAGATGTGACACTTGCGAAAGTAGTGAATAATCCTTTAATTTGGTGGTTTACATATTATCTGATTCAGCAGTTTCTAAACCCGGAAGTCTTTACTAGCCAATGTATTTCAGGGATAACATTTTTGTCAATGACTCGTTCTTGATTAAAAAAGGGTGCATCAGGCGCACCTAGGGGGGAAGGCTATTAAGACAGCTAGCTAAAATGCCTTGGAAGTAGACACACACTTGTCCATAAGTCGCGGATGGAGAATTGCTCTACTATGCAGAAGCCATATTCGTTTCTTCTAGTTTGTTTACAATGCCTTTCCCTCCCCCTTATTAACCCAAGTTTCTAGTAGTTACAGGTTAGCACTATAATAACCCAAAAAGGTAATGCGGCACAGAATGATTTTGAAAACAAAATTTGTGTTCTAATATTGTGTCTTGTGTGCATAATTTTGTAGGCCTTTTGTACAGAACCGTCAAAGGGCAAACGGTAGTCTCTGTGGGAAAATTTATATTTAACTTATTTATTGGTGGTTTGCAGACTCATACCAATTTTGAGTTTCGCTCTCCTCATTACGATGCTGTATTTACTAGGTGAAGGATGCCTTACTACAGAGATGTCAAGAACTAGAGCAAATGGCCAAGGAACAAGCAACATAATGCGATTTTAGATCAGCTACGAAAGGTATTACAGTTTTACTTGCAATCCCATGTTATAATGTTAAGTAATAAATAAAATGTTAAGTAATAATATGTTTAATTCAATTCCTAGTGATTTATTTATTTGAGTATCTTCACTGCAATCTGTTGAAATTTATGATAATCCCTTTGAACCATGGGAAATTCCTGAATCATTTAAAGATGTATCTGCATTATAGAACTTTTCTGCTAATTCTGCTAATGTTACTGGGAGAGTACCTGATTTTTTCGGGTCGAAGTCGTTTCCGGGTTTGGTTAGCTTGCAGTTGTCATTTAATATTTTGGAAGGTGGGTTGCCTGGTAGTTTTGATGGGTTTCAACTTCAGTCATTGTGGGTTAATGGGCAGAAAAGTGAGGGTGGATTCGGTGGAAGAATTGATGTTTTGCAAAATATGACTTCTTTGAGAGAACTTTGGCTTCATCAGAATGCTCACAGATTTTAATGTATTTCTCATTTTGTTATAGGGTTTTATGGGCTGATCTTACAAGTAAAACTGCTCACATAAGTTTCAGTGTCTTTTGTTAAGATGTTTGGGTGTTTCACATAAGTTTTTGTGTCTTTTGTTTAAGATGGTTTGGGTGTTTTCTATGAATATTACACTTTTTTTTAGCGATTAGCTGTTGGAATCCTTGTATCTGGATTTGTTTTCGATGAGGAAGATTTTATAATTCGTGTGTATGTATGTAGCTTAGGGGACCAGAGTGGCAAGTGAAGCTTGGTAGAAGGGATGCTTTGACAGCAAGCTTCGCAGCAGCCAGCTCTAGAAGGGATGCTTAGACAACAAGCTTTTGCAGAGCTGAGCAATTTCTCCTTTACAGGTTTGTTATTTTCTTTGTTAATTTGATATTATGTGTTGCAAGTAATGATCGCCTGTTACTAACTCCTCGATGCATCAACAGTCGGTTAGGTTTCCTCTTTATCCCAAAACCTTGCTGGAGCTTGAGCTCCTGCACCAGTAACTTACAGAATGCAGAATACGTTGTGTAATTCTAACTGAACATCTATTTTACCCAGATTAGCTACCGCCCCTGGTTTGTTTCAGTGACCACCCTTATCATAGATTTTCTTTAAATTTGCCATTAGATTACAAACCAGTACAGCTCTAGCTAGTTATTCGGATTGCCAAAATCTTATGTTTGAATTTTCCTCAAACCGAAATCAAATATATCATCTTTTCAAATAGCTTCACTACAATTAATGAAGTATCATGCTTTGCAGATACAACTGAAGTTCTTGGCTGAGGAAATGCAAACAATAAGCAAAGGGATCGAAAAGGTTATTCAGGAGCTGACCGCTTCAGGAAATGATGGCCCTGTTTCAGAAGCGTGGAGTTGTTGATAAGCCCTCAAATTACAAATTTGTGGAATTGTTGATAACACACACACTAGAAGCCCTCTCCATTGCAGCCACTTCAGAGAATCACGAAGTTCCATCACATTGCAAGTGTAAATTGATGTCTAAAGCCATTAGTATAGATTGCATTTTATTTAAAACACTTGTATTATTTTAAAAACATGTAAGATTCTCTTGTGAAAAAATACATTTGAGAGTTACCATATTTAAATAATTTGTCTGCATTTTTTCATATTAAAATAACAAAAAAAAAAAAAAAATTTTTTTTTTTTTTTACCTATTTGCGGCGTTTTTTCCAAAAAACGCCTCAAATAGAGGCCCTATTTGCGGCGTTTTTTTCAAAAAACGCCTCAAATAGCCTTTTCTATTTGCGGCGTTTTTTTAGAAAAACGCCTCAAATAACCTTCTATTTGCGGCGTTTTTTTTCGCCTCAAATGACTTTTTCTATTTGCGGCCCCCTTATTTGCTGCTACACTAAAAACGCCGCAAATGGCCTCATTTTTGACGCCTCAAATAAGTATTTTTCTACTAGTGATATCCATTTTTTTACAACTCTATATTTTGTTCGCAAGACGACCTATTGCAGTTGGTGAACATGCCACACGACGCTACATCGTCAGACAGTAAGATTGATGGTATTCATAGTCATTGGGATAGATTCCGAGACATATGTGGCAACACTTTAAACATCGGGGCTGACCTAATATTCATTCCAATCAAAATTAAACACCACATTGCCTGCGCTTGTGTAAATTTCAAGGACAAATGTATCGACGTTCTCGACAGCCAGAAACTCGCGCCGAAGTCCTTCACATGGAGGATGGTAGAGAAGCTGGTATGTGTCTTTCTATTGATTAGTTTTCGGCCTGGTATATTGTTGTAATAATTCAAATTTTATTGATAGGATAATTAGACTACAACACACAGATTAGAAAGGTTAAAAAGCCAGGTGAAAAAAGCAGCACATGCCCAAATAAAAAAGACCATGGAAAAAAACCATATTGAATCAGTTCAGTGGTCGCATAGAGCTGCAACAATCATGTCGAAGGGGTCGTAGATGTTGGCATAGGCAGCGGCCTCAGCTTCAGCGATTAAATCTTCAGCAACGTCGAAAGGCCGAAAGAAGTGCTCTCTTTCTTGGCGCGTGGCCACCCATAGATAAGGGCCACCACCTACGGCACCGGCCAGCCTGGCCAACTAATCCTCAGGGCCATGACCGTTCCGGCTGAAAATTTGCTGCAGCTTAAATGCAGAAACATAGTGGGCCTGAGTCATCCCAAACTCTACGAACACGACCCCTGAGAACTGACATCTCTGTTCCATATGGACTGCACCTGGTATCCACATTCACAAAGCCTATTCCTCACAACACTAAAACTCTTTGCTACGTACTTATCCCCTTCGTAATGGCCTGACATATTTGCCATTATGCAGCAAAAACGTTTAACATATAGAGGAGACATAGTCACTAATTTATATTTTTTTATTTTTGTTTGATTTTATGAATGCATTGTGTTAGGTTTACTATTATTTATAGTGGGAAATGTGACTCATCTTGCATTAAAGTCCCTTTTTCTGACCACCCCTAGATGCTTACATTACCATTGATTCAGCCTTTTTATTTTTAGTGCACTATACTATTTATGGCAGTTCTTTGACCAAAAAAAGTTTCAAATTAAATGCCGAACAGATACTTGTTAATAACGTTGTCGTTGTCGTTTTGCGTTGTAGAGTGGATGTATGTCCGATTACCTGGAATGTAAGGGGGATCCAAGGGCAGGTAAGGTGGCAACGTTCAAGCTCCATCAGATTTGTTTTAATTGGTTGCACGCTTCCCCAAGGGACGATGAGTATGGACTGTGCACAATGGTCCACATGTTAATGTACGAGGGGAGGTCTTTCAAACACGATGATCTAAACAACAAGAGACAACGGCGGTACATATTAGTCCAATTGGATGCCTCCATTGTACTAGCGAATATAAATGAAGAAAAAGATGCAGTAATGAAGAGGCTCGACGAATGGGTAGCAGATAAATCCGTCCATTGGGCAGAGTTGCAACACCTGAGAAGATCTAAAAAAAATACGCATTAAAATTCGCAAGTGATATATTAATGTAATGTACTATATTTAGTGTACATTTGGTAGGAAGACCAATCTAGATGTACATAATTGTAATGTTCCAGAATATTGCAATAGCCAAATTTTGGAGTTTCACAAGCAGTTGTATGGAGTCCCTCAAGTATTGGTATAGAGTTACACCGTTAACTAACTCATTTTGACAGGTTGTTCAATAGAGTTACACAATCTGTTCAATAGAGTTACACAGTTGAGTCTATAGAGTTACACATATTCTATAATGGAGTTACACTTTGGTATTGATTTCAACAGTTGTTATGTTGTAAAATATCAATACATGGAGTTACACATGTGGTATTATAGAGTTACACAACATAATGTTATAGAGTTACGTACATTATGATATGCAGTTACACACACAATCAATAGTTATGTTCAGTAGAGTTACACAATTTATTCAATAGAGTTACACATTTGTTTCTATAGTGTTACACGTACTCTCTAATGGAGTTACACTTTGCTATGTATTTCAACAGTTATGTATTTTTTTTATAATATCAATACATGCAGTTACACATGTGGTATTACAGAGTTACACAAAATTGATAATATATATATATATATATATATATATATATATATATATATATATATATATATATATATATATATATATATATATATATATATATATATATATATATATATATATATATATATAGATTTAGGATCGGGTGAGAACGATTATACGGTGCATACGGTGAGAACGAGTCACGTACGTTGGATTAAAACACAATCAACGGTTAAGAAATACCCACAACCCACATTCTAGATAGATTTTTTGACGGAGTAGATAATTTTTTTTTTACCTTTTTACATAAAATTAAATACATTTTTTTACGGAGTAAATACTTTTTTTTTACCTTTTTACGTAAACCTATATATATTTTTTTTACTTTTTTACGTAAACCTAGATACATTTTTTGACGGAGTAGATACATTTTTTTTTACTTGTTTACATAAACCTAGATACATTTTTTGAAGGAGTAGATACATTTTTTTTAGTTTTTTACATAAACCTACATACATTTTTTGAAGTAGTAGATACATTTTCTTTTACTTTTTTACGTAAGCCTAGATACATTTTTTGACGAAGTAGATACATTTTTTTTACTTTTTTTACATAAACCTAGATACATTTTTTGAATGAGTAGATACATTTTTTTTAACTTTTTTTACATAAACCTAGATACATTTTTTGAAGGAGTAGATACATTTTTTTTACTTTTTTACGTAAACCTAGATACATTTTTTGACGGAATAGATACATTTTTTTTTTACTTTTTTACATAAACCTAGATATATTTTTTTTTTTACTTTTTTACATAAACCTAGTTACATTTTTTGAGGAAGTAGATACATTTTTTTACTTAAATCTAAATACATTTTTTGACGGAGTAGATATTTTACATAAACCTAGTTACATTTTTTGACGGAGTAGATACATTTTTTTTTACTTTTAACATAAACCTATATACATTTTTTAACGGAGTAGATACATTTTTTACATAAACCTAGATACATTTTTTGACGGATTAGATGCAATTAGTTTATCCGTATTAAGCGTCTAAAATACTCAAAAGTACCAAAACTGAATTTCCAGAAATAAGATTTATATTTGCACAATTTTTTGTATTAAAAGAAGAAAACTCCAACTTTACATCAGTTGCTCAATTACATGACATTACAAATTAGCTATCAGCGTGTAGCATTAAGATTTTAACTGAATATTGCTTGTTTTGAAAATGCATCAAGAACTGGAAACGGAGGGTATCTGAATTATAGTTTTATGCCATGGATCAGAGAGCTGTTGTACAAGATTCTCGTCCGGTGTTGAAACTCGCCGCCGACGGCATCCGGTAAGGAGATGATGATGGTGTTAATGTGTGTTGACATTGACGCTTAACAATGGTGACTTAAATTGTATGAATTAAAAAATGGTGTTGCTGTAAAGTAAAACAAAGAAGCAGGGGGTTGGTTGATTTAATTGAAGGGTTTAATTAGAATATTATCAGCCGTTCGTTTCTCATTAATCTAAGGGATAAGGTTCGTTCTCACCGTTTGCACCGAATGTTCGTTCTCACCGGATCTTGACTCTCTCTCTCTCTATCTCTCTATATATATATATATATATGGATGAGTTATATGGTTGTTCAATAGAGTTATACATATTTACTAATAGAGTTACACAGGTTGTGAAATGGAGTTGCACTTATTGTTCAATAGAGTTACACAAATACTCATATAGAGTTTCAGTGTTACTGACTTACAATTCTATAGAGTTTCACTTACCCTTTTCACAGTCTTTGTAATTGGCGGTAAATGTAACTTTTTTCCCGCCAAAATTTATTCTACTGTTGTTTCCATATTGGCGGTTTATTTTTCACACTATCCCGCCTAATTTGTCAGTACGACAGTATATAAACTCGATACTACATTTAAATCACAATACAATATCCCCTTTCAAAACATAAACGCAAATTAAATTAGAATAATGGCTTCCAACCCATTTTTTGTCAACGATGAAGTTTGGATTTCTCAGCGGATCTTACAAGTGCTGCAGCGGAACACCCGTTGCTAAAAGTATCCCTTAAACATCAACGCAATTACTGGATCAAGCGGCGCGACGCAGTCTGGTTAGTGAACCAATCTGCATCATCATCGGCAAGTTCGTATTCTCGAAGGCCTGAAACTCGCCGTTTGGCTGAAGCGAGAAACATGTTAAGCCATCAAGTCCCAGGCTTATCCCAACAGGCAATGCGAACATTATTAGAATGTACGATGAGAATCACCTAGATGTCAGCGGTGCTCCAGAGTTGCGTGGTTGGTGGGAGCATGAAAAAGGTTTTTTACGGTTTTCCGTGGTTGTCCCTGTGTATTTTAGCAATATCTGATATTGAATGTCGTTGTTTTGCCCATGTTTCCGTTTTTCTAATAGACGATCGTATTTCGTTTTACTTAATATAAACCATGAAACGAAATATTTAACATAAATCATTAAACAAAATACTAATAGGTTACGTTTTTAATACAAATCATTTAATACAAATAATTAAACGATTGAGTATGTTTTTATTACATAACGTAGTCTAGTCGGATTCATCTCCATCGTCTTCCTCCTCCTGTGACTCATCCTCGTCTAACGATGTTTCGGGGCGCGACAGCGGACGCTCAACAAACGGGTTTGCACAGTTTCTTTTGTCATGGTGTGCCATTTGCTTACAATTGTTGCACATTCTTTTAGGTTTAGAGCTCTTTTCAACAACTTTTGTACGAGTAAACGTAAGTTGGGTCCGACTCCCCTTGTTTCTCGCGTGTTTCGGAAGCAATATTGTTATCTCTTTGTTGGCCGTGCATCCAAGCAACTGCTCAATTTCATGTTGCTTTGTCATTACCTCTTTAGACGGGGCTAGTTTTTCTCTATAATCTCGGATTAATTTGGTCAATGCTTCGATATCAGCTTTATCTCTACCTCGCAGCATTCCAACCATCTCGTGCACCTCTAACCACAACTTCGTCATCTCGATCTGACTGGCATCAATTATTTCCATCCCACCATTTTCGATACGGACTGCCTCTTTTGTCCATCGTTGAGACACATATTTATCCGGAATTGACTTGATACCGTTGCTTGAGTAAATCCAATAATGTGCCTACATATTATTCCAGATCTTTTGAACATTTTGCAAGTGCAAGCTGTCTCATACGAACCTGTACAAAAAAGCGCTTAACATGTGAAACTCTATAGCTTTAGAAGTGTAACTCCATATGATAACATGTTTAGTTCCTTATAATAAGTTGTGAAACTCCATACTATTAGATGTGTAACTCTATACTATCATATGTAAAACTCCATAAAATAAGTTTTCACACTCCATGTCATTGGATGTGTAACTCTATAGATTTAGACTGCGTAACTCTTTAGCATTAAATGTGTAATTCCATAACAGTAGGTGTGTAACTCCATATGTTAAGTTGTGACACTCCATGTCACTGGATGTGTAACTCTATAGGTTTAGCTTGTGTAACTCCGTAGCCTTAAATTTGTATTTCCACATTTTTTTGTGCAACTCCTTACAATAATAAGTGTAACTCCATAGATTTAGACTGTGTAACTCTATAGCCATATACGTGTAACTCTACAGGACTAGATGTGTAACTCCTTACAATAACATGTGTAACTCCAAAGATCAACGTTGATTTGAACTTCAAAAAAATCACAGTTTTAATACCTGAACTGAACTGAACTTCAAAAAAGTTGCCCTTTTCACTATCTCGGACTTTTGTAATCTCCATTCCATCGGTCTCCGTGAATCCCCGTGCACTAATTCCATTCATCGACTGTATAACCTCTTCTTGGAACTGTGACACCCCACGATATAGCATAAAAATAAACAAGTAAATTGCAGCGGAAATACGATACTTTTAAAAACTTTTCGACATATTTATTAAAACTTTTCGCGGAAATATCAAAACAACAAGCGGAAGACTAAATCTAATAAGAAAGTATAAATTATAAACGAATACTTAAATAAACGAGGGATAAGGTATCCCACGGTAAAAACATGAATTAAATCTAAACTAAGCGTAAGGGTAATTGTCGAATGATCAACAATGCTCGCTAGCCACACGTCTTCCCCAAACAACACCAACCTACATTCATGAAACATGAACGCCACAGTCAGTGGGGAGTAACTCAGGGTTCTCCCAACCACTTTACGTCAAAATACAAATAGAACAATAAGAACATATTGTATATGGAGTAATACATGTGGATATGAAAAATATCAAAGCATGATACTCAAATTCAGGTAAACAACCAGGTGATCGACTCAGAGACCAACACTTGATGGCATGTCCAATCACACAAACAACAACAACCAAGAATAGAATGAACGCCATCAGAGCGCATATGCACGACCTCTGACTAATGGAGCGCTTAGGCACGACCTCCAACAACGGGAGCGCTTAGGCACGACCTCCAACTACCGGAGCGCTTAGGCACGACCTCCTACAACGGGAGCGCTTAGGCATGCACTAGTACAAAAATCCCCTATTGCGTCAAGTGATATACATCAGTTCTATCAAAACTGACGCAAAAAGTACTTAATTTTGGCGGGATGTCAATTTTTGCCCTATAGTAAAGCATTAGCGTCGGTTCTTGAGGAAAACTGACGTATATAATGCATCAGTTCTCGAGAAAACTGATGTATTTGATCAAATACATCAGTTCTCAACAAAACCGATGTATTTGAATACATCAGTTACATTAAAACCGACGCATTTTACATTCCCATATTAAACACGCTCTTCCCCCTCCCCCCTTCCCCCTTCCCCATTCCCCATTCCCCATTCCTTCTTTCGCGCTCAACAACAAATTAACTCCTCATTCCAATGGACACCCTACCACACCACGCCATGCACCCCGCTACACCATACGACACCAACGACCCACTGCCGACCCACTGACGCCTCGCCACCGATTCCAGTGTCGCCGTCTGTAATAACCCGGAATTTTTATTTACATTTTGGTAATTCATGGGTGATTTTATAGTTAAGCGATGGGTTATTTGTTAAAATGATCGTTTTATAAGCTTGCGCACACTCATGTTTTGATAGGTGTTTTAGCCGTCAGTGGGATTCGAAATGGGAATCGAGACACTTGATGTTAATAGTGGTAGTATGTTGTTAGTAGGGGTCGAACTTGGGACCTGCTGGTGTCTCATTTTGGGCCTCGAAAAGCGTGACCAAGACCTAGCCCACACACGTTTTCAGAACTCTGTTTTAAATCTCTGTCTGCCGCCATATATAGGGGGTTTGTCTATACCCTAAACACCACTAAAACACTAACGAGATCTCACAACAACATAGCCGTCACCGTAGGGAAGGGGAAGAGTCTGCTCACGGTGGTAATAGATTGTTTTAGGACACCTCGAATTGATCAAGAAACTGGTATGTTCATCGTTGTTTCTGGTTGCGTGTTTCTCCTTCTCTTTTCGTCTGTCTAGATCGAGTATATTATGGTGTTTTCGAGTTCTTATTTTTATATAACGTTGAACTATGATGTCTGTAGTTATGTCTCGACCTAAGTAGAATCACCTTGGACAACCAAGGACCACCAGTCGTGGTGATTTTGTCGCCTGTGTCAGACCACTTTTCCTTACCATTTCAGAACAGAGTTGGACCGTGTATTTTGTGTGGGAGTTCGATGACACCTCTGTTAGTGGTCAGTCTGGGTGTGTGTGTCTTTAGGTGATGGGTTGTCAGGTGGTGCGTGTGGTGGTAGTCACAGGGTTGGTAAAGGGTTGGTGGTGGTGTAAACAGGTGGTATCGTGGGTGGTTCTGAAAGGAGTGTCAGAGGAGTCGGGTTGTGGCTGTCTGTCGAAGGGTTGTTGGGATGGTATCACCGCCGACTAGGGGGAGGTCTATGCGGTGGTACCATGGTGATTGTGGGTGTTGGTTGTCAGTGGTGGTGTCTGTGGTGCGGGTGGTCGGAGTCAGCCGTGTCCTTGTCGGTTTTAGGCGTCTTGTGAGGGGCTGTTGAAGAGATGCTGACCAGTGGGTCGTGAACCAGGCCTGGAAACCGGTCTGGTTCACCTCGCCGGAGCTAGTCGGTGCTGGTGGCGTTGGTCAGGGGTGTAGTGGGCGTTGTGGGTGTCATGCCAGTTGGTTGCCGATGGGGTTTGGGTTGGTCAGATGGTGGTGGTTGGGTGTTGGGAGTCGCGGGTTGCAAAGGGTGTCGGGTTTTGTTTACTTAGTTGTTTAATTTATTTTATTTACTTTATTATTATTATTATTATTATTAGTTATTTATGGTAATGATATTTTAAAATAGTAGTAAGGATATCATGTTTTAAAGGAAATGATTTGGTATTTATGGAGAGATATGATATTAATGCATCTTTTAAATAATTTGAAATTCAAACCGAAGTTACTATTTTTGGAAGGTTTTGTTTAGGAAAGCTCTATTTGTAGTAGTCGTATTTGATAGCGTGTGTCAGGGGGTTCTACAAATAGAAGGTGTGTGTTACAAGTTTCGGGTATCTTATTATTTATAAATTATGTTTAGGTGGTGGTTTCCGCGTGGAACATTTTTAGTGGCCGTTGATCGCTTGCCTTTGTCTTCTGATATTCAGGTAGGGGAAAATACTGGTTTATAGTAATGTGTGATCTGTTCTTTATTGGCATTACGCGTGTTTACAATATAATATCACGTGATTATTATGTTGAGTTGTTAACTTATTCTGTGCTATCATACGATGTGAATATGTATATATATATGTGGAGTTGGATCGGTGCGGAGTATATATGGCGTTGGATCGGTGCGGAGTATATATGGCGTTGGATCGGTGCGGAGTATGTATGGTGTTGGATCGGTGCGGAGTTTATTGGCGTTGGATCGGTGCGGAGTTTATTAATTACATTTGTTATGTTATTCTTTACCTACTCAACCTCGTGGTTGACCCTGTGTGTTCGTGATCACCTGTGATGAACCAAATTATTGGGGAGCAGATTGACAGGTGGCTGAAGCTAAGGGGGGAGCTATGGGAGGAAGAGTTTGGATCCGGACCCGAATTAAGTCTAGATCACCTTAGCTAGATTAGCACGAGTTGTACTTTTGTTTTGGCTAAGACTTATGTTTTCAGTTGTAAGACCTTGGAACGAGTTTAATTCTAATTAAAGCACTGTTTTCTTTCCTTTGTATCTACTGCCTCGGGAAACCGAGATGGTAACACCCTTACTTATCTGAGGAGTCCTAGTACAGGCCCTTAAATAAATGGGGGTGTTACACCGTCTCACTCTTCTACACATCCAAATCCTAATTTGATATTGGTATGCGTTTTACTCAACTTTTTTTGTATGTTCTTTTAATAAGTCTCATTATTGATGTTTACATACAATTGTCTATAGTAATTGATTTGTTAGTATGACTTGAATGTAAATCTAAAGTTATTTTAGGGTTAGGGTTAAGTCAAATTGAGGGTTTTCTATTTTAATTAGCCTGATTAATCTACTCACCTTCAGTAAATTTGGGTAGATTAGAGTAAAATTTCTTTTGTGAATGTTGTTTATCGAAATCAGATTCGCCAATACCGTCACCTTTGTTGTTATTGTTGTATAGCACGAACATATATTATAGTTTCGAGAGGGTTTTATCGGAATTCAAGGGCTGGAATCTGGATTGAACAATTATCGACTGCGTGAGTCGTGTCCTCCTTTATTAACCACTGCAGCTTATCATCAATTATTCGGTGGCTCTCATTCTGGTAGAGATATCACGGCTAAGGTAAACTGAAACCTTTCACTCTTTAACTTTTGATAATGATTGACTTTAGGTCAGTGTTTGAAATCATGGCGCTGGCAGTTTTCGCAGTTGCAGTAACAGATATTAAAAGAAGCTTTTATAGCTATTTTAGTCGTCTTTTTAAGGCTGTTTCTTTCGTCTTTTTTTTGCTAGTTATTAACTTTTGATAATGATTGTATTCAGGTTTGTTAGTTATTTACCTTGTTTTTTTGCTACTATTAACACATTGGTTATCTTATACTTACCTTCAGGCTGAATTTAAGGAAAAGCTAACAAGAATGTATGATGTCCGAGACCCAAATTCAATAAGCTTGAACTATTTAGATTTAGAATGTACATACGATTTTTTACCAGTTTGAGTAGTTTTGATTTACCCCTTCATATATCTTTAAGGCGTAATGGGTTAATTTAGTTTGGTTTTGCTGGAGCTTTTAAGGTTAGTTCTTATCTTATGTTTGTGATAGTGAGAAGATTTTTGATTTATATCGCAATATTGTATTCTGTGGGAGAATTGGATATTGTACAGTCACTCTGTAAATTGTTTGTCATTTGTTCGATCCATCTTCATCTGTTGTATGTGATTCCATTTTGTACATAGGTAGACCTGCATCAATGACAGTAGAATTCTTGAACAAAATCGCCAATTTGACCAGTAAGCAAGTTCTTGATCGATATGGTCATGGATATTATTGGTCCATACCAATCTTTTAGTGAGCGATATTTATTGTTACGACAATTGTGGAGTTGAAATCGTAGTGGGTGTGTTCTTGTGGTTTGTATGTTGTTTGGAAATTGTTATGTTGCTACAGTTGCTGCTATTGTATCTCTAGGTAGTACTATTGCTTTCCTATATTGTTATTGTTGTTACGTTTTTAAATTACGTTGAGTTTCAGTACCGTTGTTCTGTTATTACTATTGCTTGTGTGTTGTCCCAAGTTGTTAAGCTACTGCTACTGCTTTTGTGCGTCTTGTTGTAAGATGTTGCCACTCCTTTAATTGCTACTATTCTCTGTGACAACTGCGCTGCTACTCCTGGTCGCTGTAGCCGCTTTTACCACTCTCTATTATTACTATTGTAGCGCAGTTAATGCTGCGTGGTGGGATGCTGCTGCCCTTGCGCTGTGTTGTTGCTATTGGTGTCTCCTGTGTTACTGCCGCTGCTTGCCCTTGTTTTGTTGTTAATTGCTGATGTGTTTTCTTTTTATTACTGTTGTTGCGTGTTCTTGCTGCTACTTTGCTGCGTTGCTGTTGCTCTAGCTGCTTGGTGTTGTACAACAGTTGCTGCTACTGTACCACTGACCTGTTGCTGCTCTGCAATGGACATTACACTGAACCTCGAATTGCTGACATCCCTGCCTGGTAAGTTTGCATTCCGAGTCCTTTATATTTTACCTTGATCATGTTTTGTAGGTTTGCCTTAGATTATTTGTTTGCGTACTTCATTCGTGTCTTGTTTGATATCCAAAAATATTCGTAACTATATTGGCAAACATATTAGCAATGTGAGTCATATTTGAAAAATCTGGGGTCTACCAAATTATTTAGGTGACTGACTGCTAATTTTGGAGTATTTCTGATGCTGGTCTTTGTGAAGATATTGTGTTTATTCAGAAACAATTTCTTAATATCACTAATCTGTATGACTTGATGCTATCTTGTAGTTGTAGGTATTGAACTTTGGCCATGGAAGCAAAACCATAGGGACAATTATCGAACACCAGAGCCATATCAAGACCAAATATGTTATATATGGACTCAAATTCTTTAATGACTTGGTCGTTTCTTTAGTTTTTTAATCTCTTATGCTTGTAAATTATTCACCTTTACCGTGTAATTTCAATCTACATCTTTCTGATGTATTTGATAACATATTGATCTGCTAATTTTAATGTATTTTATTTTTATCAGGTTGTAGTGTTGATAGGAAGTTCTGCTAGCGTTGTCGACATTTGTAGGGACCTTGCCAAGTTTGCTAAAGAGGTCCATGTAGCATCCAGATCTCAACCAACAAGACAAGTTGGAAAGCAACCTGGTTATAATAACATGTGGCTCCATCCCATGGTAAAACCACTCGCCTAGGGTAAGAAAGGGTGGCCGTCGTAAAATAATACTGATGACACTTATTGTTGTTGGATTCCAACTAATTGGTAACCTAATATTCTGCATCATTAACATTGCAGATAGATAGAGCACATGAAGATGGGAGAATGATATGGCTTTCCAAGATGGCAGTATGGTGCTTGCAGAGGTTCATCTAAGAACCAACAAATCGTTATTTTGTTAGTTTTAGAATATGGAGTAAAACAATACTGGCTCACAAGTTGTATGCACTTCTTGTGTGAAGTAGATACAATTCTGATTTCAAATATCATTGTAGTTTACGCGGAAACATTTAGTATAGATTAGCTTAGTAACACTAAGACGTTTGTGCGATTATTTGTACTTTGGATTGTATTTGGAACGTTGATTGAATGAACTGTAATGTCCTTTGGTTGGAAATCTTAATGCAGGTAGTTTTAAATTTTTGGGTATCAGCGGGTTGGTGCTATCGAAATTTCGGTAGCGAATTTTTATATTTTTTTTAAAAACATAAGAGCAAAAGAGTCAGTTCTAAGAAATAACTGACGCAAAAAATAAGAGCAAATGAGTCAGTCCTAAACAATAACTGACGCATATACTACACTATTGCGTCAGTTACAGAAAAACTGATGCAAAAAATAGGAGCAAAAGAGTCAGTTCTAAACAAAACTGACGCATATTTTACACTATTTGCGTCAGTTCTATCACAACAACTGATGCAAAAAGGGTGTTTTTTGCGTCAGTTGTTGTGATAGAACTGATGCAAATGTTAACTTTTTGCGTCAGTTTTAAAACTGACGTATCAATAAACGCCCCCTCCATATACGTCAAAACCAGAACTGACGCAATTGGTCATTTAGAACTGACGCAATAGGGGATTTTTGTACTAGTGGCACGACCTCCAACGACCGGAGCGCTTAGGCACGACCTCCAACGACGGGAGCGCTTAGGCACGACCTCCAACTACCGGAGCGCTTAGGCACGACCTCCTACAACGGGAGGGCTTAGGCACGACCTCCAACGACGGGAGCGCTTAGGCACGACCTCCAACGACGGGAGCGCATAGGCACGACCTCCAACTACCGGAGCGCTTAGGCACGACTTCCGTAACTATGTATAGTGTATGACCACTGCCTATATGCCTAAGACCTGGCCAGACCTCTCGATGTAATAACCTACACCAAACGACACACGGGGACTGGAGCGCATATTGCACGACCTCCGACCAGTCCCGAACATAGCTAAAATCCCATTCCATGGGTGGCATTTGTTCATTACAATGGTACACAAATTGTACCACCGTTATCTATTCACAAACAAGGTATCATAACCGTCACCAACACAACTTATGATGACAATACCGTTAACCAAATAATTAACAACATATGAGCTAACAATGGATAAATAAGACAACACTTATATTCATTCCATGCGGAAAGAGAATAAACAGAACTGATTAATAAAACATAAGTTCTAAAAGCATTTTACATTACAGCTGTCCTTTGCCGTAAAATTCATAATTAATTCAAATAAAATCAAAATGACACAAAATCAATTGGGTCAGATTAATAAGACTTTTATCTACAATATTTGTCAAATAAACATTTTCAAAATACGAACTTAATAGGAAGTTATTCTCTGATCTTTACAGTGGGTCAGAAATCGTCACACAAAATGTATTGCTTCATAAAACGGGTTTAACAAATCATTTTGGGGCAAATCAAACTCCTAACATCATCTAAACTCTTCAAAGTTTAATTATTGAAAAGTACCAGAATAGTTTCAAAGTATAAAAATGGTTTTCGAAATAATCTTTGAGCTACTGTCCGTTCTGCGAGTATTTCAGCGCAATGTTCGTAAATAATTTATTATGAACAAACGACATGCAAGAAAATTACGAAATTTTAGAGGTATACTCTACACTTAAAATAAACAGGGGTCTCTTTTCAACATTTTCAAAGACGGATAATCTAAGATGTCGAAATAAATTGTACAAGACAATGAACAGATTTGTCAAGGTGCTGAAACTTTATCAAATAACCAAAGTAAACCAAGCATTATGAACTTGAAAGACTATCAAACTAATCATCCTCAAAGATCGCAACCTCATTTAACAATACAATCCTTAATGAATTTCCAACTAGAATATCACCCAACACAACCATGCAATATGAAATTCATCCAAACATATGATTTACAAACTTAATCATGTCACTATTTAACCAAACACAATTCTAGTATACTAAACATTACTAGCATATAGAACACATGCAAACATAGACGATAAGTCGAGTAACCCATCACCGTTACCTTATAGTAGTTGTTCAATAAGCATGATTTTGACTCAAAACCACTCCGGTTTGGACAACCGAACTAGCTACACACAAATAAACGAGTTAGCATTTGAAAACCGTGCCTTAAAGGCCACGACCAGAGTAGAGGAAGGAATATATTTGTGAATTTTCTTACCAAGAAAGATGCAGGGCGAGTAGAGAAAGAGATAGACGCGAAAATCGTCGAAAACGATAAGAAACGAAAATTTTATGATCGTTTTAAGGTGAGGTGCACAACAATGGTGGTATTCTTGTTTAGTGTTTTGTGAGCTCTTTGCTGAAAAAATGAAGGGTTGAAGAAGAAGAAGGAAGAAGGAGATTGACCTTGGGCAGCAAGCCAAAGTCTTCATACTTAGCCAAGTGTCCCAAAGGACATGTGAAAAAGAGTAAAGAGTAAGCAACGAGCGAGTGTCTCGTTTGCGGATGGTCCGTGACAGCCTTTCGTATTTTCGCATAATATCCTCTACAGAACTCGTAATGAGGTGTTTTCGGTGGCGTTGGAAAGCTAAGAGAAAGCTAGATATGCCCTTAAAATATATAAAAATTCGTTATTGGAGACGTCTAATAACTTGTACTATGCTTGTCGAAGATTTTGGAAAGATTTTCAAAAGGCACAAGTCCTCGTCAATGGAACAAGAGGATTCTCGTTGCGCATTCAAGAGCCCGACATTCCAAATCAAGGGCTAGTCCAAAACTAAATCATACGCCGACAAGCATAGTACAAGTTATTAGACGTCTCCAATAACGAGTTCTAACGCTGAATCAAACGCTATAATCAATTAATATTATAAACCATTTCAAATTTTTTTTTCGAAAACTTGTCATTTCGGAAGTAGACTTACATTTTTGAATCCATAAAATAAGTAAGGTTGTAACAGAAATTAAAATTTTTGAACAACAAAAGTAAGGTAACTAAAATTGGTTGTAAAGTATATAAATGGAAAACATTTTAAATAACACTCATACAAAACACAAGCATGAAAGCTACATATCATCAACTAAAGAGGGTCGAGTCTGTCCATCAAAGAACTCAAAACACAAAACGTCACAAAGAAGCTAACTAAAACAAGGTATCAAAACCACCATCTTTATGGCTAACGAAGGTACTCAACAAGAGAATAAGGATGCACAAACAACACAAGGCTTCCTCAACTCAATTTGGGTCATTCACTTCTAATTCATCCACGATACAAAGTATCACATTACCAAAGGGACTTCACAACTCTCAATTATTACTCAACAACCAATATCCTTCATAGAGCTAGATCCAAAATTACTAACAAGATCGTACTCATACCCAACTAGCATAGGCTATATGTCCCTAAACAAGGTAAAACACCAGACAAGGATCTTAGATTAGAATCCATCGTACTTCCATACCTCTAAACAAAAATTCGTTACACTCATATCGACAATCAAAGATATGAACGTGGCACTCTCGGAAGTGTACTTACTTTCATACATAGGGCTATGAGATAATCATCCAAAACGTCTAATCCCAAAAGCATAAACACGGTATTCTTCAAACCGTAACTATTCCCGAACATAGGACTACGAGTTAAACATCCAAAGCATTCATGTAAAACCCCTCGCGAAAGCGGAAATATAAAACATACAAAGTACCAAAAATGCAGCAGAATTAAAACTTTTTAACATAATTAAACATGCGATGTGTTTGAACAAACTAAACATGCGGAAGATAAAACATAGATAAGTATATAAGTACTATACAAAAGCAGCCCGGGATAGCATATCCCTACAGGCACAAAAATACGGGAAACATAAAGCTAAGGTCTAGCTAACGGATGGGTAAAGTCGTCGATGAAGGATCATCGCTCGCTAGCCTCAACGTAACCCCCTGGAGAACAACATCAAGTATCTACACACATACAACATGTGCGCCACAGTCAGTGGGGAGTGACTAGAGTTCTCATAGCCACCTAATGTCATACAACACAGGACAGGTAATTACAAGTATTATACTCCAACATAAACAATCATGTGAAGCATATATCTCAACTTCTCAAACTCTTATCATCATGCGAATACTATGCAAGGCTCTCAACCAACTTCGGAAACTATTTGGAAGGAGAGCCGGTTTCCCTTCCGGTTACCCGGCCGGGGGGTCTTTCAATCCAAACCATTTACGAAACCAATTAAAGAATCATCCAATGCCTTGGATGAACAATACTATAATCAAGGTACTAAACTCATCAATATCAACATACATATCTGACACTGTACCAACTCTAGGCAAGCAGATATCAAACATCAAGTATATAACACCGTACCCTGACTCAGGCAAGTATATACTACATTCAGCCATATCAAACCATGACTCCGATCCTAGGTATGGAAGGATACAATTACACATCTCATGAGAACACTCATCAAGACTCCGTTATACAACCACGGCATAAATACATAGCCCCAGTAATTATAATCCACATGCATAAATACACCTCAGAATACAAAGGCAAGCAAAACTGTGACCTAATCCAAATCACAGCTCTACGAAAATACACCTCAAAATACAAAGGCACACAAAGACTGTGACCTAATCCCAATCACAGCCCCATTACGATACACCTCAAAATACAAAGGCAAGCAAAACTGTAACCTAATCCAAATTACAGTTCCACCAAAATATACCCCATAATACAAAGGCAACACGAAACTGTGACCTAATCCAAATCACAGTCCTACAACAATACACCTCAAAATACAAAGGCAAGCAAAACTGTAACCTAATCCAAATTACATTTCCACCACAATACAAGGCATACCAAACTGTGACCTAATCCAAATCACAGTTCTACAACAATATATCACATCAAAACTATGACTTAATCCTAGTCATAGTTTCCTAACTCCATTACCGAACCTACTCAATTCATAACCAATCATGCAAGCAACGTATATACAAACCAACACTTAATTGACCCCGGGAATTAAGCCGAGGGAGAGCCGGTTTCCCTTTCGGTTGCTCGACCGGGGGGTCTCTATCCTCACTCTATTCCCGAACCCAATATAGTGTCGCCCGAGCTTCGGGGACTCCAAACATGCATACGAAGCTTACAGAAAAAGAATCAATGTAATCCGACATGTGAATCAAAAGTTATAAGCAATTTATTATGCATCAGGGGCTCTCAGCCGGTCAGCCATAGGCTGCCGGTTGGCCGGCTGAGAGTGCAAGACTCTCAAAAATAACTTCAAAAACCAAGAGGGGCTCTCAGCCGGTTGGCCACAGGCTGCCGGTGGGCCGGCTGAGAGTCATTGACACCCAAAAACAACTTCAAAAAAACAAAAAGGGCTCCCAGCCGGTTGGCCACAGGCTGCCGGTGGGCCGGCTGAGAGTCCTTAACTCTCCAAAACAACCTTCAAAATACAAAAGGGGCTCTCAGCCGGTCAGCCACAGGCTGCCGGTTGGCCGGCTGAGAGTCCATTACTCTCAATTACATACTTCAAAACACAAAGAAGGGCTCCCAGCCGGTTGACCGGCTGCCGGCCGACCGGCTGAGGGTCCTTCCTCAGCTTTCTTCAAAAATCAACATACGAGACTCTCAGCCGGTTGACCGGCCGCCAGTCAACCAACCGGCTGGGAATCCCTGTTCCCAGAAAAACGCATTTCGACATATCAAAATTCATCCAAATCTCATGGGATCGTTCCTACAACATGATTTCTACTCCAAACATACATTACCCAGTAATTATACATCATTCTCATACATATGCAATGACTAACGACTTCTCAAACACCCAACATACGATTAATCATCCATATCCGTCACAATTTCAACCCAACACAAGATAAACATGTTTGAGCATATGCAACCAATTTCATCAAGTATCTCATATAATGAACATATAATTCAGTAATTAACATATTACTAAGTTCCTACCAACATCAATAACCATAAACTCATGTGAAACACATAATCAAACCACAAAAAGTGTTAATATTAGACAAAAGGCCGAGTTTCTCATTATCGTCACCTTTACTCCGCGAATGCTCCGGTTTACTCTTCAAGGATCACAAGTTCTTCCTCCGGATTGTTATTAGCTCCACCTTCAAGCACAAAAACACGGATTAAACGGTAATTTCGTGATTAGGGAAAAACAGCCCCGAAATGAAGTTTCACGAAATTGAAAATGAAAGTGATAGAAAGATCATAAATCTCGCAAGGATTCCGAATATGTAACTTTTACCTTGATTTGATGAACGGATGATGAAGAATTAAGCAAAAGGAGATGAGGATTATGGAGGTTTATGAGAGAAATGAGTTTACTGTAAAAAGTTTGAAGGAAGGACTATTATGTCGACATAAGGGGTTTTAGGAGGGTATAAGATGTGTCCTTTCACCTTTATTGAGTCGGGTTTACTCTATTCAAGCGAAACGGAAAAAGTGAAGCGATTTGATATAAAATGAACAAGGCATCTTAAGCTTAAACGATTTTTAAGACGAACTTAATGGAAATCTTAAAAAACGTAAATTACAATTATTATCAAATTATTATTAAATTCCGTAAATTACTTTATTTTAATAAGATATTCCTTTACAAAAATACGGGATGTTACAATCACCCCATCTTTCAAAAAGTTTCGTCCTCGAAACTTGAAAGCAGTAACAAGGACAAAGTTAACCGATCAAAGTTTTCACGTAACTTGTTTTACAAACTTAGATTCCTTTCAAAGATTTCAAACGACTTTTCCAAGGCACAAGTCTTCGTCAATGGACGTTGGAGTTCTCGTTGTACATTCAAGAGCCCGACATTCCAAATCTGAGACAAGTCCCAAAAATTAGATAAAATAAAATTTAAAATTTAGATCGATCCGGTGTCGATAAGCATAGCTCAGGTTATCAGACGTCTCCAATAACGAGTTCAAATGACAATCGACGCTGAGTTTAATCAAATTGCAAGGCGGGCAACTCTTTAAAACCAGGTTTCCCGAAAAATTATCACCAAAACCTATCAAAGTTGAAAGATTATCCACTTCCTTTAACCAAAATCCTTTCGAAAAACAAGCTTTTATTTCATAAATCTTCAGAAAGAGCAAAGTTGCGAAACCTTACAAGTTGCAATTGACCGAAAGGAAGGTAGCTTGACGAAATTATAGGTGCACAGTCGAGAATCGGTGCACGGAGGAGATTAAGATTTAGAACAAATAATAAGACCTTGGGGTCTTAGAAGAAGATAGAAGAGAAAAGTCAATGATGAAGACATACCAGTGATCAACTGAGGGCAAGTCTCTGCAGTAGCTCTGCTCATCACGTACACGGTACCCTTGGTCTTCGGCTTTCGAACAGCACCAGCAGCAGTGGTCGTCCTCCCAACAACAGTCTTCTTCTCCGGGCACTCGTAGAAGCGATGCCCAGGCTTCTTGCAGGTGTAGCACAAGTAGGGATCACCGTTACAGTTAACACCAGGATGAAGGGCCTTGTGACACTTGAAACACTTCAAGGAAGGGTCAGGTGCAGGGCGGGGATCCATGGTCTTGGAGGAACCAATCTTCTGGAACTTTTCATGCTGAATTTCTGGAGAATCAGGTGAAGGATCAAGGGGTCTCTTCCCAAGAGAGCGAGCCTGGGGGGGACTGAGAGCAGAAGAAGCTCTAGCCTCAGCATCTATGGCCTTAATTGAATTCTCAGCCCAAATAGCATCATCATACACCTCCACGAAAGAAGTAGAATCTCTGCGAATCATACTCTCAATGCGGGCACCTAACTTTCCCTTGTAGAAGTAGACTCTCTCGGATTCATCCCTTACGAACCGAGAAGCGAAGTGAGCCAACTGATTAAACTTGTCCGTGAACTCCTGCACTGTCATGTCTCCTTGCTTGAAATCCATGAATTCTTTGAGTCGCTGTGATCTGAGCTCCTTAGGGTAAAACCTCGTCTCGAGCTTATCCTTAAAAGCCTCCCAATCGAACAAAGGATCAAGAGTGAAAGTAGGTCCAGTCAATTCCCACCACCTATCGGCCTCAAGGGTCATAAAGTAAGTGGCTAGCCGCACTCTATCCTCTCTACCCACCGCATATAGGGTAAAGCTCTTTTCCATCTCCCTGAACCACTCAGTAAGAGCTAACGGATCAACCTCACCACCATAAGTCTTCACATGGCTACGGGACATCTGCGAAGCTATCCAAGAGAAACTACCAGGACGATTAGCCTCGTTGCCTGGTGGAGGAGGAGGTGGAACATTCCCTGCTTGCTGTCTCTGAGTCTCAAGCAAGTGATGGATTGCTTGCAGCATAATGTTATCAGCAGCCGTGGGTCTCACCATCCTTCAAAAGAGAAAACAATGTTACCTTAGCAATTAGCAAGTACAAATAGTCTACCACTTGTCCTTAAATCTACCCAAATCTCTCATTCATTATTCAAGTTATTGGTCAAGTTAAGTTTGGGGATTACATGAGTGCGTCGGGAGCAATAATGCTCTGATACCAACTGTAAAACCCCTCGCGAAAACGGAAACATAAAACATACAAAGTACCAAAAATGCAGCAGAATTAAAACTTTTTAACATAACTAAACATGCGAGGTGTTTGAACAAACTAAACATGCGGAAGATAAAACATAGATAAGTATATAAGTACTATACAAAAGCAGCCCGGGATAGCATATCCCTACAGGCACAAAAAATACGGGAAACATAAAGCTAAGGTCTAGCTAACGGATGGGTAAAGTCGTCGATGAAGGATCATCGCTCGCTAGCCTCAACGTAACCCCCTAGAGAACAACATCAAGTACCTACACACATACAACATGTGCGCCACAGTCAGTGGGGAGTGACTAGAGTTCTCATAGCCACCTAATGTCATACAACACAGGACACGTAATTACAAGTATTATACTCCAACATAAACAATCATGTGAAGCATATATCTCAACTTCTCAAACTCTTATCATCATGCGAATACTATGCAAGGCTCTCAACCAACTTCGGAAACTATTTGGAAGGAGAGCCGGTTTCCCTTCCGGTTACCCGGCCGGGGGGTCTTTCAATCCAAACCATTTACGAAACCAATTAAAGAGTCATCCAATGCCTTGGATGAACAATACTATAATCAAGGTACTAAACTCATCAATATCAACATACATATCTGACACTGTACCAACTCTAGGCAAGCAGATATCAAACATCAAGTATATAACACCGTACCCTGACTCAGGCAAGTATATACTACATTCAGCCATATCAAACCATGACTCCGATCCTAGGTATGGAAGGATACAATTACACATCTCATGAGAACACTCATCAAGACTCCGTTATACAACCACGGCATAAATACATAGCCCCAGTAATTATAATCCACATGCATAAATACACCTCAGAATACAAAGGCAAGCAAAACTGTGACCTAATCCAAATCACAGCTCTACGAAAATACACCTCAAAATACAAAGGCACACAAAGACTATGACCTAATCCCAATCGCAGCTCCATTACAATACACCTCAAAATACAAAGGCAAGCAAAACTGTAACCTAATCCAAATTACAGTTCCACCAAAATATACCCCATAATACAAAGGCAACACGAAAATGTGACCTAATCCAAATCACAATCCTACAACAATACACCTCAAATTACAAAGGCAAGCAAAACTGTAACCTAATCCAAATTACAGTTCCACCACAATACAAGGCATACCAAACTGTGACCTAATCCAAATCACAGTTCTACAACAATATATCATATCAAAACTATGACTTAATCCTAGTCATAGTTTCCTAACTCCATTACCGAACCAACTCAATTCATAACCAATCATGCAAGCAACATATATACAAACCAACACTTAATTGACCCCGGGAATTAAGCCGAGGGAGAGCCGGTTTCCCTTTCGGTTGCCCGACCGGGGGTCTCTATCCTCACTCTATTCCCGAACCCAATATAGTGTCGCCCGAGCTTCGGGGACTCCAAACATGCATACGAAGCTTACTGAAAAAGAATCAATGTAATCCGACATGTGAATCAAAAGTTATAAGCAATTTATTATGCATCAGGGGCTCTCAGCCGGTCAGCTACAGGCTGCCGGTTGGCCGGCTGGGAGTGCAAGACTCTCAAAAATAATTTCAAAAACCAAGAGGGGCTCTCAGCCGGTTGGCCACAGGCTGCCGGTGGGCCGGCTGAGAGTCATTGACACCCAAAAACAACTTCAAAAAAACCAAAAGGGCTCTCAGCCGGTCAGCCACAGGCTGCCGGTTGGCCGGCTGAGAGTCCATTACTCTCAATTACATACTTCAAAACACAAAGAAGGGCTCCCAGCCGGCTGACCGGCTGCCGGCCGACCGGCTGAGGGTCCTTCCTCAGCTTTCTTCAAAAATCAACATACGAGACTCTCAGCCGGTTGACCGGCCGCCGGTCAACCAACCGGCTGGGAGTCCCTGTTCCCAGAAAAACGCATTTCGACATATCAAAATTCATCCAAATCTCATGGGATCGTTCCTACAACATGATTTCTACTCCAAACATACATTACCCAGTAATTATACATCATTCTCATACTTATGCAATGACTAACGACTTCTCAAACACCCAACATACGATTAATCATCCATATCCGTCACAATTTCAACCCAACACAAGATAAACATGTTTGAGCATATGAAACACCAATTTCATCAAGTATCTCATATAATGAACATATAATTCAGTAATTAACACATTACTAAGTTCCTACCAACATCAATAACCATAAACTCATGTGAAACACATAATCAAACCACAAAAAGTGCTAATATTAGACAAAAGGCCGAGTTTCTCATTATCGTCACCTTTAATCCGCGAATGCTCCGGTTTACTCTTCAAGGATCACAAGTTCTTCCTCCGGATTGTTATTAGCTCCACCTTCAAGCACAAAAACACGGATTAAAGGGTAATTTCGTGATTAGGGAAAAACAGCCCCGAAATGAAGTTTCACGAAATTGAAAATGAAAGTGATAGAAAGATCATAAATCTCGCAAGGATTCCGAATATGTAACTTTTACCTTGATTTAATGAACGGATGATGAAGAATTAAGCAAAAGGAGATGAGGATTATGGAGGTTTATGAGAGAAATGAGTTTACTGTAAAAAGTTTGAAGGAAGGACTATTATGTCGACATAAGGGGTTTTAGGAGGGTATAAGATGTGTCCTTTCACCTTTATTGAGTCGGGTTTACTCTATTCAAGCGAAACGGAAAAAGTGAAGCGGTTTGATATAAAATGAACAAGGCATCTTAAGCTTAAACGATTTTTAAGACGAACTTAACGGAAATCTTAAAAAACGTAAATTACAATTATTATCAAATTATTATTAAATTCCGTAAATTACTTTATTTTAATAAGATATTCCTTTACAAAAATACGGGATGTTACAATTCAATCCCAAACTGGTCAACTCTCGTCGACCCAAATCAAGAAAACATCTCTTAAACCTTGACTGCCATAATTACCGTAAAGTGATCATCCCAAAAGAAAGTCACATAAAAGTAACAACTTTCACCCAAACTGTCTCTAGGTAACCCATCAACAGTCTCATAGATAACACAAAAATTATTAGCTTCACGGTTGATACCAGTCCACAAGAAGAACTCATACCATCAAACCTTTAAAATGAAACCATCAAGATGACACACTACCTAATATTAGCCAAACGTCACCAAACACTAACTTTCTCAACTATGTCCGATAAAACACGACGAAGGATCCTCTAAGCATATATCACTATTTCACAAACGAATTCAACCTCACAACTAAACCAAAATACAGAGGGCAAGGTTCACATGGGTAAAGATATGACACAAACTTAGAGACAAACGCGATACAGAAACTTGAGAAAGATACATAAGATGACGGGCTAAGAGACTCCAGGCTATGGACTCCAACAATAGTGAAGCCATGAGGAGAAGAATGAGCATTAGAGGGAAGAAGATATATGACATAAAGAAAGGTAAAGTAAGCTTTGTTATGAAAGCATAACTCGACATAATTAGCATGGAAGAAGAAAGAAGAAGAGAAGCGTTGAGGAAAGGTTAGATTTGAACTGACACAATTCCCAAGGCTCGGGGTTCCCAAAATTTCCACAAGTCTCTTAACTCCTACTTCCCAAATGGTTCGCTTTACTATAAGTTCTTCGAAAAATTAAAGATGTACGATCATCCCAATTTCGAATATTCCATAAAGTTTCAGGTATTTCTATGCCTTAAATTCCTCAAACAACATTTCTGTAATACTCCAGGATAAACCATTTTTATACCATTGTTATGTCACAATCTTTATACTCTATAGATTATCAACTCTCTATTTCCTTCAATTCCCAAAACTTCCATTACCCATCGAGTTACTCTATTCTAATCCCACACAATGCGTAAAACCTTATAATTCATTAATACCGCAAAATGTGAACACTATGAAAATCCACTTTTAACGTTCTCACACCTCTATACGAATCGAAACGTCCTTTAACATCGCAACCTCAAAATCTCACAAATCCATAAGTTGCACCTTACTACATCAATCAGACATCCAACGACATTATCTTTAGGTAGCTCCTCTAAGGTTACACCACTAATTCCTTTAAATAACTAAAGGAGTAAACTTCAGTCAATTCACCAATGATTACCTTATACATCGTTTCACTACTCATCCATCATTATAAACGATTATTATTCTTACACCCAAAACTTTGTCTGAGACGATACCGCGTGTGCTAGAAATGTTCTCCAATTGCCTTACAATATGGGAAGAGGTTTTGTGAGGTTTTAGATGTGAGATCTAGGTTTTTGGGAAAAGACAATTCTCAAAACCCTAATTTCTGTGAGAGAGATTATTCTATCAGTCGAATGAGTAACCTGACCAAAAAAGAGAGTCCCTCTCCTTTTGTATTACTCGACCGGTCGAAGTAGGCTAGGGTAAGAGTGGGCTTTCCACTCTTACCTTATTCTCTTGCGTGATTCGACCCTAATGCTAAAATATAGTTCGCGAGATTTAATTATAAATCGCATACACGTTATCAGATATTAATGTAGTCGATACATTAATAATGGTCTGATAAAAATACGATATTGTATAATTAGCTAAATTAATATAACTGTTTATATTAATACGCGAATTCAATATTTAATAAAATATAACTGTTTATATTTAATTTACGAATTAATCGTGTAATCCGTATTAGCTAAAATTATTTAATCCGTATTAAATAATAATCTCAACATCTCATTAACTAATTTAATAGTCAATGCCTCTGACTAACTGTTTAGTCATATCCGACATAAATGTGACTGTATTTTCATACCTTCACATCTCTCAAACGTGTCCTATAGGTGTGACGTATATGGACTAGTTGATCACCGCCATCCGTATGACAATAACGTCAAACTTATCTAGCAAGCCAATAGTTATTGATAAACGTGGATCAACTGATAATAATACAGAAGTATGCCCTTGTGATCCTTTAAGAGATTTAATAAGTCATTGTACTAACTGTCAAGGACACCAGCCCCAACAATCTCCCACTTGTCCGTACAAGGGTATGTGCAATGACGTTATCACACTACATGTGGAGGACACAAGCTCCAACAAACTCCCACTTGTCTGTACAAGTGTAGGTGCGATAACCGATTCTCATATCCTTTTAAAATTTCTCCCACTCAATGTAAGACAATTTGCAAATCCGCATTCGCAAAGGTCGTATCTTACAATCGATCTGTATCAAGAGTGGTTTCCCCGACTAGAGAGTAACTTAACTGATAAAACGAATCTGTATTCGAGCATGGCCATGCATTTAAGTTACTACTCCTCGAGTGGCCCTGAGAAATGATAAAATCCTGATAAGGGTTTGGATATTTCCCTCAACTCGAATCCTGCAGATATAAGCGCAGCATGAAATAACCCAGAAAAAATCCTCTTGGCCCCTGTTACGGAAGACCTTGGGAAAGAAACCAAAGTTATCCAAAATCTGCCTTAATCTCAAGAGACAGTTGAAAGTCAAAATACTCGACTCTAAGGAACACTATGGAGGTCCTATCCACGACCTGGCACCTAACGTTATAAAACATTTAGGACTCCATAACGTTTTCACGGGGTGTCCTACGAGATATCCGTATAACTCGCCTTTGTGATTGGTCAGTCAACTGTTTGACTTATGGCTCGTTGAACCCACCATCAACCAACGTCACAAAATGATTACCTGAGTTATCAGCTCAAGTGGGTAATCAAGGACTAAAACGATGTATTGTTAATCAGTTCACTTTGTGGTGTTCAAAATTGGCGTACAATTCCACATGAAAAACAAAACATAAAGTTATCATAACGATGAGGTTGTAAAAGAGTACACACGAAAATGAATTATAACATGTATTCATAAAAGATTACTACAACTTAGGAACACATCTAATTCCCATGGAATGAATGTGCCCTTCATTCTTATCACGTGGTAATGCTTTAGTGAGAGGATCAGCTATGTTGTCATTCGTAGCGATCTTATCAATAAATATCTCCTTTTGCTCCACGTAATCTCTTATTAGATGAGCTTTCCGTTGTACATGTCTAGCTTTCTTGCTAGACTTATGCTCCTTAGCTTGGAAGATGGCACCTTTATTGTCACAATAAACGGTGATCGGGTCATTCGAACTAGGCACTACTGATAGTCCTTGTAAGAATTGACGCATCCATATTGCTTCCTTAGCTGCTTCCGAAGCGGCATAGTACTCGGACTTAGTTGTAGAATCTGCTGTAACACTTTGTTTAGAACTTTTCCAGCTGACAGCAGTGCCATTAAGAGTAAAATTGAATCCAGACTGAGATTTCGAGTCGTCTCGATCCGTTTGGAAGCTAGCATCTGCGTAACCAGTAGCGTAGAGCGTCGTGTCGCCTCCATAAGTCAATCCAATCTTTAGTCCTCCGTAGGTACTTAAGAATGTTTTTCACGGCAATCCAGTGTTGTTCACCTGGATGAGCTTGGAATCGACTTGTCATACTCAATGCATATGCAACGTCTGGACGTGTGCATATCATGGCATACATGATCGATTCTATAGCCGAAGCATAAGGAATTCGACTCATGCGCTCTTTCTCTTCCAATGTCTTAGCTTCTTGAGACTTGCTCAAGTCAAGCCCAGTAGCCATAAGAAAGAACCCTTTCTTAGAGTTCGTCATGCTGAATCTCTCTAGGATCTTATCTATATAAGACTCCTGACTGAGAGACAACATCCGTCGTGATCTATCCCTGTAGATACGGATGCCCAAAATTCTTTGTGCCTCTCCCAGATCTTTCATCTGGAAATGCTTTTTCAACCATGCTTTAACCGAAGAAAGGAGAGGTATGTCATTCCCAATCAAGAGTATGTCATCGACATACAGTACTAGGAAGACAATCTTGCTCCCACTCGACTTGATATAGAGACCTGGTTCCTCGACTGATCGAATGAATCCATTCTCTTTTATCACTTGGTCAAAGCGATGATTCCAACTCCGTGATGCTTGCTTAAGTCCAAAAATGGAACGCTTAAGCTTGCAAACCTTCTTAGGATGTGCTGGATCAATAAAACCCTCGGGTTGTACCATTTACAACTCTTCCTCCAAATTACCGTTTAAGAAGGCGGTTTTATCGTCCATTTGCCAGATTTCATAGTCATGAAATGCGGCGATCGCTAAGATAATCCGAATGGAACGTAGCATGACTACTGGTGCAAAAATCTCATCGTAGTGCAAGCCTGGCACTTGGGTGAAACCTTTAGCAACTAGTCGTGCCATGTGAATATCTTGTTGTCCTTCCACGACATGCTTTATCTTGTAAAGGCATTTGCATTGAAGGGGGCGTACCTTTGCAGGTAGGTCCACAAGATCCCACACGTTGTTCTCATACATGGAGTCCATCTCGGATTGCATGGCATCTAGCCATAGCTTTGAGTAGGAACTGGTCATGGCACCTTTATAGGTTGTGGGTTCATTACCCTCTAGGAGTAAGATGTCATCTATGTCAGGTTCCTCGACCATACCAATGTATCTGTCCGGAGGAATAGAGACTCTTCTCGACCTCCTAGGTTCCTCAGGAATATCTACCGCAACCGAGGTTGAAGGAACTGCTTCCTCCAATGGTTGCTCGGTAGTTGGTTCTTGAATCTCCGATAAATCGAAGGTTCTATTACTCGACTTGTTCTCGAGAAATTCTTTCTCTAAGAACGTCGTACTAGCCGCAACAAAAACACGTTTTTCGGTTGGCGAGTAGAAGTAATGACCAAAAGTTCCTTTTGGATAGCCTATAAAGTATGTCTTGACCGATCGCGGGCCGAGCTTATCCTCGTGTCTCCACTTGACATAAGCCTCGCAGCCCCAAACCCGAATAAAGGACAAGTTAGGGACCGTTCCCTTCCATAAGCCGTATGGAGTCTTGTCAACAGCTTTAGACGGACTTCGTTTAAGTATTAGAGCGGGTGACAAAAGATCATAGCTCCACAATGAATCAGGCACAACGGTGTGACTCATCATGGATCGAACCATATCAAGTAGGGTTCGATTTCTCCGTTCGGACACACCATTTAATTGTGGTGTTCTAGGTGGAGTCAACTGCAGAACGATGCCACAGTCTTTAAGGTATTGATCAAATTCGTGAGAAAGATACTGGCCACCACGATCAGATCGTAGTGCTTTAATAATTCTTCCCAGTTGGTTCTGTACCCGATTCTGGTATTCTTTGAACTTGTCAAAGGATTCACTTTTATGTTTCATTAAGTAGACATAGCCATATCTACTCAAATCATCCGTGAAAGTGATGAAATACCTATAGCCTTCTCGTGCGTTGATCGACATAGGGCCACATACATCCGTATGTATGAGTCCTAATAGGTCGGCAGTGCGCATTCCAACACCTTTGAAGGAAATACGAGTCATCTTATCGATGAGACATGATTCACACGTGCCATATGATTTGAAATCAAAGGCCGAGATAGCTCCATTCTGTATGAGCTGTTTTACGCGTTTCTCATTTATATGTCCCATACGGCAGTGCCATAGGTAAGTTTGATCTTTGTCACCAACCTTTAATCTCTTGTTATTCACGTGTAACATTTCGGTGGTTTGATCTAAAACATAAATTCCATTCATGGAAACTGCCTTGCCATATATCATATTGTGTAACGAGAAAATCCAGCTATTATTCTCTATTACAAATGAAAAACCGAGTTTGTCAAGTGCAGAAACAGAAATAATGTTTTTGGATAAACTCGGAACATAATAACAGTTATACAAAGATAACTCGAATCCACTTGGAAGCTGGATCACGTATGTTCCCCTCGAGACTGCAGCACCTCGTGCTCCATTCCCGACACGCAGGTCAACCTCACCCTTTATGAGGGGCTATTGGTTTCGGAGGCACTGCACATGATTACACAGATGAGAACCACAACCAGTATCTAGTACCCAAGTTCCGTAACTTACATGGTTAATCTCAATCATGTGAATAAAAGAAGAAGAAGACATACCAACAGGAGTAACGCGGCCTGCCTTAATGTCCTCACGATACACGGGGCACGTGCGCCTCCATTGCCCAGTCTTGTGGCAATGGTGGCATTCCATGCTTGTATCCTTGCTCTTTGTCTTACCCTGTGAGTTGCTCGACTCACCGGGCCCACTCTTAGCAAATCCTGACTTCTTGAACTTAGGCTTACCTACCGCTAGGTCGCCTTGAGCTTTAGCTTTCCCTTTACCCTTACCCTTTCTGGAGATCATGAGAACATCCTGCTTCACGCTCCCACTTAATTTTAGATCCTTCTCGGTCTGTACAAGAAGGGAGTGGGGCTCATGAGGAGTCTTCTTCATGTCGTTCATGTAATAGTTGGCCCTAAAGAGGGCGAACCAATCATGAAGCGAATGAAACATTCGATCAACGATTATGTTCTCACTAATCTTGCAGTTTAGGGCCTCCAGTTTCTTGATATTCTCAATCATGTTGAGAATATGTGGGCTAACAGCTTGACCCTTCTGGAGTTTCGCTTCAAAGAAGCGACAGTTATGCTCATAAGAAACGATTCTTGGAGCTTTCGAGAATTCGTTAGTGAGCGTGGTGAAAATCTTGTTTGCACCATGGGAGATGAAGCGTCTTTGCAAATTGGATTCCATTGCATAGATGAGTACGTTCTTTATCGCACCCTCTTCCATGACGAAGTTGCTATGAGCGCGAACTTCATTAGCTCTAGCTCCTGTTCCTGGGTGTGCCGGAATAGGCTCAGTCAAGTACTTGAGCTTTCCGTCAACAATGGCAGCATTCCGTAATGCTGCCTCCCAGTCAGAGAAGTTTGACCCATCATTCCTCAGTCTAGTATACTGATTCATGGAGTCCATGAAGGTTTTAAGCCAGGATTCTCGTGCTAGCTTGGCACTTGGCATTGGGTCTTCACCAGCCATTTGTTGTTTAGCAGTTTAAAATTGATCGTGTTCTAAACTGAAAAGAAGATAAAAACAAACCATATAATCAACTCAGCGTTGTGATTTAAGTGTATTTTAAATTGAATTTAAACTCGTGGACTCATGTATTTATATAATTGATCTCCCTCAAGAATTATATAAATAAACGATCCCAAGACTCAATTTCCGTAAATTGATAAGCCCACAGTTTGGCTAGTTCCACCGTTGGAACTCTTGGTCGATAGATTTCCGTAAATCTCATCTATTAGTCCATAATAGTCGCTAGATAGTATCTAGTGACCACAATGTTGAGATAAAATAAATCACATGTTCCCACTTACCCGACGTAGAAGGGATCATATTATGCGTACCGACGAAGAAGGGATTCATGGGAGTCTGATTTATAAAGACTAGTCTCAACTTTTGGTTATACGAGGAAGACCCCATCAACTTGTATTTATTCATTTTAAGTGAACTAATATCTAGCATAATCGTGAATGAATGAAATAAAGTGATGGCTTTGCATGTGACACGTGACATCTGTATGTCACAGAAAACTAACGCGTAACCACTATATGAGTCAGTTTTCAGGCATGTTATAGGTGGTTTGGTTTTAGGCGGAATATGATGCAAGCTATTATCGATGAAAGCATAAAAGAAATGCAATAAACGTAAATAAAAGTCCTAATGTGGCCTATCCTACCAAAATAAACATAAAACAACTTTGGAATCCACCGTTGGACCCTAGAAGCTTGTCTTGATGTTCTATCTTGGTCTTTGCAGCGGGAGTGAGCATCCGGTCTTCGTCTTTGGTCTTCACAAAATTACTAATTTAAATTACAAATATAATCCTATTTACATTCTAATTTAAATACAAAAATAATTACATGGCAAAAACCAAAACGGAGATACAAGATCTCAAAATTACAAACAAGACCGTGTTCCATCATTACAGTAACACAATCTTCTAAGGCCACACTATGTTACAACCGTTTGCAAAAATTAAATACGTTATAGAAAGCATTCATAAGCATTCAACAAGACGATAAATAAAAAGCATCAACTAAAATAAAATTCATTCATGACATAATACCGTTATTATGTTTAATAAATTTTACCAAACCACCTTACGAGATTAAAATTATGTGATTATACTGTTTTAATCACATTGATCTTAATATTATAATCCATTATTTTAAACCGTTTCGAAATAATATGTATCTTACGTGTGTGAACCGTTTCACAAAAGTTAATACACTATTTCCGTATATAGTATATTATTATTGGCTAAGAGAAAATAAAATAAAATTATTTTCGAAAAAAAAAATCCGCCAGAACAGGGTTCGCTCGATCGAGTCACAAAAGTACTCGATAGAGTAACCTTGACAGACTGGGTTTTACACGATCGAGTAAAACAGGTACTCGATCGAACCCCTAAAATTTCAGGAAACCAAAATTTTCAGAAAAATTAAAATACCCTGAAAACTATTCGATTGAATTTAAAGCGAGGTCGATCGAGGAACAGTGTCAGACGAGATGCTCGATCGAGCAAAACAGGTACTCGATCGAACACTAAAATTTTCAGAAAACTTAAAATTTTCAGAAAAGAAAATAAACCCTAACAACTGTTCGATCGAATAAAAAAACATGATCGATCGATGAACAGTGTCACACGATCGAGTACAGCAAGTCTCGATCGAGTGACGGGTTAACGAAGCAGACTACGAACGAGTAGAAATACGCTCGTTCGTAGAATCCAAAGTACTCGATCGAGTCACAACGTGCTCAATCGAGGGACTGGTTTCTGAAAAACTGCTTGATCGAGCCAAAATCATGCTCGATCGAGTGACGGATAGCAGAATAATGCTACGAACTGTTTAAAACCAAAAAGCGTGTGTTTATCATTGATTTTAATCGTGTAAATCAACAATAATCAATAACAAAACTTAAATATTGTTAAAAATATCGATTAATTAACAATATGCAATTAAAAATCGAAAAACATGATCGATTTTCCTTAAAATTGGCACACGGCCGAGACACCACTGCGAGATGCAAAATTTTCAGTTTTAAAACTTATGAAAAACCCAATTGTAAAGTTTTCGTGGCCTTGGCTCTGATACCACTTGTGGGCAATAATCATGTATTCACCCTAAAATTGCAGGATTATAACGAAAAATTACAATGCGATTATGGTCATAAGATAGAAAAACATGAAATAGAATTACAACCTTAGGTCCTTGCGCGAATGGCCTAAGAACAGGAATTAAAGTAAATTCCCTCCTATAACTTGCACCCAAGACTTTGTCTGAGACGATACCGCGTGTGCTAGAAATGTTCTCCAATTGCCTTGCAATATGGGGAGAGGTTTTGTGAGGTTTTAGATGTGAGATCTAGGTTTTTGGCAAAAGACAGTTCTCAAAACCCTAATTTCTGTGAGAGAGATTATTCTATCAGTCGAATGAGTAACCTGACAAAAGGAGAGCCCCTCTCCCTTTGTATTACTCGGCCGGTCGAAGTAGGCTAGGGTAAGAGTGGGCTTTCCACTCTTACCTTATTCTCTTGCGTGATTCGACCCTAATGCTAAAATATAGTTCGCGGGATTTAATTATAAATCGCATACACGTTATCAGATTTTAATGTAGTCGATACATTAATAATGGTTTGATAAAAATACGATATTGTATAATTAGCTAAATTAATATAACTGTTTATATTAATACGCGAATTCAATATTTAATTAAATATAACCGTTTATATTTAATTTACGAATTGATCGTGATATCCGTATTAGCTAAAAATTTTTAATCCGTATTAAATAATAATCTCAACATCTCATTGACTAATTTAATAGTCAATGCCTCTGACTAACTGTTTAGTCATATCCGGCATAAATGTGACTGTATTTTCATACCTTCACATCTCTCAAACGTGTCCTATAGGTGTGACGTATAGGGACCAGTTGATCACCGCCATCCGTATGACAATAACGTCAAACTTATCTAGCAAGCCAATCGTTATTGATAAACGTGGATCAACTGATAATAATACAGAAGTATGCCCTTGTGATCCTTTAAGAGATTTAATAAGTCATTGTACTAACTGTCAAGGACACCAGCCCCAACATTAAATTCTTCCGAAAGCTACATATACCACTCAAAATTGAATCTAGGAATTTCACCAACCAATTCCACCCACCAATTGGGTAAACAACTAAACATAGGGATCATCAAGACATGGCTTACTGCACTCCCTAAACGTTTTCAGTAACATTACTTTTCAAAATATGGGCTAGGGGTTATCCTCGAACAAAATCCTCAATATCGAACTAAGCTCGGTTACCTACAAAGCGCCATGGGAAAAGGCAAGTAACAAAGATAAGGTTAAGTCGGGAAGTTACGAAAGTATCTTTCGAGTTAAGATAGAAAAGAGTTTGGGAAGGGAGGATATGCATCAAGAAATAAGGAAGAAGGTGATGCATGATGAACAAGGAGTATCTTCGGGGACATGGAAGCATCCTTCAAAGATAGCACAAATCTTCCATCTTCGGTATTAGACAATAATCTTGATCGCCATCCAGGTAAGCTCATAGTTCACCAATCCTTGAGCACAAAAATAAAATCTTTGACAATTAACAAACATGTTAGACCTAACCAGGAGCAATCACATTACAGACTACCACTTGGTACTTAAGTCTACTCATCTCTCATTCATTATATTAGGTCAAGTTCAAATTTAAAGTAGGGGTACACGTGCGTGCACCGGGAGCATTACTGCTCTTCTTGGAACTGTGACACCCCGCGATATAGCATAAAATTAAACAAGTAAATTGCAGCGGAAATACGATACTTTTAAAAACTTTTCGACATATTTATTAAAACTTTTCGCGGAAATATCAAAACAACAAGCGGAAGACTAAAACTAATAAGAAAGTATAAATTATAAACGAATACTTAAATAAACGTGGGATAAGGTATCCCACGGTAACAACATGAATTAAATCTAAACTAAGCGTAAGGGTAATTGTCGAATGATCAACAATGCTCGCTAGCCAGACGTCTTCCCCAAACAACACCAACCTACATTCATGAAACATGAACGCCACAGTCAGTGGGGAGTAACTCAGGGTTCTCCCAGCCACTTTACGTCAAAATACAAATAGATAACAATAAGAACATATTGTATATGGAGTAATACATGTGGATATGAGAAATATCAAAGCATGATACTCAAAATCAGGTAAACAACCAGGTGATCGACTCAGAGACCAACACTTGATAGCATGTCCAATCACACAAACAACAACAACCAAGAATAGAATGAACGCCATCAGAGCGCATATGCACGACCTCTGACTAATGGAGCGCTTAGGCACGACCTCCAACAACGGAAGCGCTTAGGCACGACCTCCAACTACCGGAGCGCTTAGGCACGACCTCCTACAACGGGAGCGCTTAGGCACGACCTCCAATGACCGGAGCGCTTAGGCACGACCTCCAACGACGGGAACGCTTAGGCACGACCTCCAACTACCAGAGCGCTTAGGCACGACCTCCAACGACGGGAGGTCTTATGCACGACCTCCGTAACTATGTATAGCGTATGACCACTGCCTATATGCCTAAGACCTGGCCAGACCTCTCGATGTAATAACCTACACCAAACGACACACGGGGACCGGAGCGCTTATAGCACGACCTCCGACCAGTCCCGAACATAGCTAAAATCCCATTCCATGGGTGGCATTTGTTCATTACAATGGTACACAAATTGTACCACCGCTGTCTATTCACAAACAAGGTATCATAACCGTCACCAACACAACTTATGATGACAATACCGTTAACCAACTCATTAACAACACATGAGATAACAATGGATAAATAAGAACACTTATATTCATTCCATGCGGAAAGAGAATAAACGGAACTGATTAATAAAACATAAGTTCTAAAAGCATTTTACATTACAGCTGTCCTCTGCCGTAAAATTCGTAATTAATTCAAATAAAATCAAAATGACACAAAATCAATTGGGTCAGATTAATAAGACTTTTATCTACAATATTTGTCAAATAAACAGTTTCAAAATACGAACTTAATAGGGGGGTATTGTCTGATCTTTACAGTGTGTCAGAAACCGTCACACAAAATGTATTGCTTCATAAAACGGGTTTAACAAATCATTTTGGGACAAAGCAAACTCCTAACATCATCTAAACTCTTCAAAGTTTAATTATTGAAAAGTACCAGAATAATTTCAAAGTATAAAAATGGTTTTCGAAATAATCTTTGAGCTACTGTCCGTTCTGCGAGTATTTCAGCGCAATGTTCGTAAATAATTTATTGTGAACAAACGACATGCAAGAAAATTACGTTATTTTAGAGGTATACTCTACACTTAAAATAAACAGGGGTCTCTTTTCAACATTTTCAAAGACGGATAATCTAAGATGTCGAAATAAATTGTACAAGACAATGAACAGATTTGTCAAGGTGCTGAAACTTTATCAAATAACCAAAGTAAACCAAGCATTATGAACTTGAAAGACTATCAAACTAATCATCCTCAAAGATCACAACCTCATTTAACAATACAATCCTTAATGAATTTCCAACTAGAATATCACCCAACACAACCATGCAATATGAAATTCATCCAAACATATGATTTACAAACTTAATCATGTCACTATTTAACCAAACACAATTCTAGTATACTAAACATTACTAGCATATAGAACACACACAAACATAGACGATAAGTCGAGTAACCCATCACCGTTACCTTATAGTAGTTGTTCAATAAGCATGATTTTGACTCAAAACCACTCCGGTTTGGACAACTGAACTAGCTACACACAAATAAACGAGTTAGCATTTGAAAACCGTGCCTTAAAGGCCACGACCAGAGTAGAGGAAGGAATATATTTGTGAATTTTCTTACCAAGAAAGATGCAGGGCGAGTAGAGAAAGAGATAGACGCGAAAATCGTCGAAAACGATAAGAAACGAAAATTTTATGATCGTTTTAAGGTGAGGTGCACAACAATGGTGGTATTCTTGTTTAGTGTTTTGTGAGCTCTTTGCTGAAAAAATGAAGGCTTGAAGAAGAAGAAGGAAGAAGGAGATTGACCTTGGGCAGCAAGGCAAAGTCTTCATACTTAGCCAAGTGTCCCAAAGGACATGTGGAAAGAGTAAAGAGTAAGCAACGAGCGACTGTCTCGTTTGCGGATGGTCCGTGACAGCCTTTCGTATTTTCGGCATAATTTTCTCTACAGAACTCGTAATGAGGTGATTTCGGTGGCGTTGGAAAGCTAAGATAAAGAGCTAAAAACTTTATTTTATAAGCAAAAGCTAGATATACCCTGAAAATATCTCAAAATTAGTAACAAGGACAGAGTAGCGTTTCACAAGTTTAAGGAGTATAAGTTTAAGACGGACATATTAATATCATTATCGAAAACGATAAATTTTAAAAGGAATTTTATTTATTGTGGAACATTATTATTACTAAAATAAGATTTTAATAATATATAAATACTTGGAAATTACGGGGTGTTACAGGAACTCTTCAAAAACAGCATGTGTGAAAACCTTCTCGCCGTGTCTTTCAATCGGGGAGTTGGTTTTCAGTTTTGGCGATGAATGTCTGTTGTCGTTATCAAATTTCTTTTGGGTATACCTTTGTTGTTCGATGGCACTTGTGTAACGCAACCAAAATTCCACCAACGTCCCGTAGAGGTTTTTAAATTTGTTAAAGAAGTTATTTTCACTTTCAGATCGCTGGGTCGTCCTCATAACACTACCTATTTCGAGGTCCCTACAATGGGCCAAAACCCACTGATTCCTTTTTAGATAAATCTCCTTAAACCAGTCTACGTTGTGGACCCCATCTACTAGAACAATATCCCACCACCGCGTATCAAATTCAGCCGGTTCAATCTCATCGTCCCACACTATGGCATTCAACTTTTTGATGAAGTCGGGATAATCTTTGGAAGAAGTCCCGAACTTGATGGGGACCTTGTTCATTATGTGCCACATACAGAACCGGTGTCGAGCCTGCCTGAAAACATTGTTTACGGACAGTATAATCCCCGGGTCTTGGTCAGTTATGATATACCGAGGTTCCTTGCCTCCCATCGCCAATAAAAATTTCTTGAACACCCAGTCAAAATAGGAGTGATCCTCCCTGAAAATCAAAGCACAGTTATGGAGCACTTGTGATTATCGACGCCGGTGAAGGGTGCAAACACCATCTTGTACTTGTTTGTCCCGTACGACGGGTCGAACGACACCGCGTCCCCATATACGGAGTATTTCTTCCGTGATATAGAGTCCGCCCAAAATACCATCGTCAAACTGCTAACAACATCAGTAGCGTAGTCAAAATAAAAATCTTCGCTCATAGCTGCTTTCTTCTTCAGAAGGTCTACGAACAATTGACCGTCCCTTTCATTGATCTAGCATTTAACGTCCCTCTGGAAGTTTTTGAAGTCGTTCAGTGTGGCGCCAATGTTTCCGTACCCACTAAGTAGTTCCTTGCAGATTTTGAATGTCCGCGTAGCTCCTATTTTCAGCTGTATCAAAGAAAAGTTAATAAGTAGAATGGCAAGCGATCCAAAAATTGAGCAAGGATAAAGAGTATCGTTCTAACCCTCGAATTCGATAGGATAAGCCTGTAAAACCCCTCGCGGCACTGGAAATATAAACACACAAAATGCATGAAAAATGCATGGATTTAAAACTTTTAATGAGATAAATAAAACATGTGAGGTGCTTTAACAAATCTAAACATGCGGAAGATAAAACATAACTAGGTATTTAAGTACAATACAAAAGCAGCTCGGGATAACATATCCCTACAGGCACAAAATACAGAAATCATAAGTCTACGGTCTAGCTAACGAACGGGTAAAATCATGACGATGAAGGATCATCGCTCGCTAGCCTCAACGTAACCCCCTGCAAACAGCATCAAGTACCTACACACATACAACATGTGCGCCACAGTCAGTGGGGAGTGACTAGAGCTCTCATAGCCACCTATTGGCATACAACACAGAACATATAGATACATGCATCGTACTCCAACATAAACAATCATGTGAAGTACTCCATCAATAACTCTTCTTAACATACTCATATAAATAGATATTAAACCGCAAATCAGGTATATCTAAACACATTTAAACACGTATCAGCAGTATATAACACTGTACACCAACTCAGGCAAGTATATACAAATCATTCAGCAATGTCTAGCACTATACCCCGACTCAGGCAAGCTAAACACGAAACACACACGAACCACCCACGAAGGGGTTCGACCACAGAACAATGAACCACCCACTAAGGGGTTCAACAAGGCGAAAGAACCATCCACGAAGGGTTCGACAAAAGGCAGAACCACCCACGAAGGGGTTCCCCGAACAGACAGAACCACCCACTAAGGGTTCGTCAAAGAGACAGAACCACCCACGAAGGGGTTCGACCACTAAGCTAGAACCACCCACGAAGGGGTTCGCACGAAGAATACAGAACCACCCACTAAGGGGTTCGTCAAGAAGAAGGAACCACCCACGAAGGGGTTCACACGAACAAACACAATGAACCAACCATGAAGTGGTTCCACAACCAAATCTCCAAAGGAGGCTACTCACTAAACCACAATCAATTCCTTAACTACAACCAATCAACACTTAGTTGACTTCGGAAGCTAATTTGAGGCAAGAGCCGGTCTCCCTTCCGGTTGCCCGGACGGGGGGTCTTTCATCCTCGAATCCATTCCCGAACCAAACATAAATGTCGCCCAATATCTTGGGGACTACAACAGACTAAATTGATAGACGATCTACTCTTGATAAACATCCAATTGACACTTAATTGACCCCAGGAACTAAGTCGAGGGAGAGCCGGTTTCCCTTTCGGTTGCCCGACCGGGGGGTCTTTATCCTCACTCCATTCCCGAACCCAATATAGTGCCGCCCGAACTCCGGGGACCTCAAACACACATACAAGGCATACGGAAAAAGAATCAACGAATTCTGACTTGAGAATCAAAAGTTACGACTCAAATATAGCTAATTGGGGCTCCCAGTCGGTTGGCCACAAGCGGAGAGTCTCATATTAAATAAATATACATCTCAAACCAACTATATGAGCCTCACAACATGATTAAAATATGCTTAGACTCTTCACAAGAAAATCCCTAAAGGTTAACTATCTTCATGCACAATTTCCGTAATCAACTCCTTATGAGCTAATCGACTAGAGACGGATAACCACGCTTCTTATGATGAATTTCCTAGCTCCAATATACATTTAATACCAAGTATATATACCACCAAACATCACTTAAAACATCCTAAAAACAATTGGGAAACAAGCCCCCAAAACGGCTCGGCAAACCGATAAACGAGCAGAAAGTTACAGCGATTTTTGCGCAGCCTGCGCAAGGGATGCGCAGCCTACGCCCAAGCACGGGCCAGGTTAGTTTCGTGAGTTTCTTGCAATTCGCCAATTCAATCAATCCTTCGACAACCACTTCTAAACCATGATTTCTAGCATCAAACCTATACTATCAACACATAACAACCCATAACAATCCCAAGTGTGTCTCATATATGATCTTTGCACAAAATCAAGCATTCAAACAAGCATAAGAACGAAAATCCCAAATGATACCAATGTTCATGTATACTCAAAATTTCCACTTAAACCATGAATTCAACACAATACTTCCACAACAACATTATGAGAAGCATAAAGAAGATAAAAGTAAACCGAAACATGTTCCTAAGCACAAGAATTCATCCAAGAACACAACAAGCATGCTACTTTGACAAAAAGGCCGAGTTACTCATAATCGTCACCTTAAAAGCGGGTTAAGCTCTGATTTCTTCTTCAATAACGAAGCTATCAACCTCCAGGTCCTCTAATCCAACTCCTATAACGAAAGAAACGGAATTAAGAAGGCTAAAACGGAATTTAGCCAAAACAGCGTCTTTTTCGAGTTCGATAAAACTGAAATTGAAAGAGATAGAAAGCTTGCAAATCTCGCAAGGATTCCGAAAATGTAGAACTTACTGCGATTCGAGTTCGGGAAGAGGTTGAAATGTTGATTTTAAGTTCTCAAAAGTGGAGAACAATGGAGTTGGGAAAGTATCAGTGAAATGAAATGTGAAGATGAAGGTGATGTCGTTGAATAGGGTTTTTAGGTGGGGTTTATATTGTCCTTGCACAAACTTGAGTCGGGTTACTTGTTTTGTGAACGGATCCAAGTCGGGATGTTTCTAAATGAACAAGGCATCTTAAGATTAAATGATTTTAAGACGGAACTTAACGGAAATCTTAAAATATAATTTATGAACTATTATTAAAATAATATTAAATTCCGGAAATTACTTTAAATTATTAAAATATTCCTTTACGAAAATACGGGATGTTACAAAGCCCCTTGTGATACTTATGTAATCTCCGTGACAAGTTATGAAACTGTCTATCTTTAATGTCAACAAGATCGTGACAGTGTCCCGCATGAAACTGGTCAACCACTAAAATACTATTGTACATAAACAGTCTAATCCTAGCCTTGCATCTGATCCTTTTTATTTTCCTATTCCTACTCTGTTTATTTTCACCGTTGGCGCTTCTTTCCTCGCCTGCGGATAGTTCGTCCTCGTTATTAGTGGTCGTCTTCTTTTAGTATGTACAACCTTCTTTGTTACACACCAGACGTTTTGTTTTCAACGTACCATCCCGCCACTTCCTTGCCGTGTACTTACGCACATCAAAACCACATGCAAGCGCGTACACCTTGTAGAATTTTGTAGCTTCCTCGATGTTACTGAACACCTGATTCAGGCATGGTGTAAACTGTTTTTCAACTACTCTATAGTACTCATCCGCTGCAACTTTAGTGAAAACTGCGGCAAATTCTTCTTCACCGACAACCGGTTCGTTGTCGTTAGACCTACTGCCTGCAGATTTTGAACATTTAATCCACTAGAGTTACACATGACATTTTATAGAATTACGCATGTTGTCCGTTAGAGTTACACAACTTATACAACAGAGTTACAAAAGTTGTTCAATGGAGTTACACATATTAGTCAATAGAGTTATACAGCTTGTTCAATAGAGTTACAGAAGTTGCTAAATGGAGTTACGCAACTTATTCAAGAGAGTTACTCATGTTTTTCAATAGATTTACAAATGATATGATATTGAGTAACACATATTGTCCATTAGAGTTACACAGCTTATTCAATAAACTTACTCATGTTGTTGAATGGAGTTACACATATTAGTCCAACACAGTTACATAGGTTATTCAATGGAGTTACACTAGTTGTTCCATGGAGGTACACATATTAGTTCATTGGAGTTTCACAGACTATTCAATAGAGTTACACTAGTTATTCAATGAAGTTACACATATTAGTTCATTGGAGTTACACAGACTATTCAATAGAGTTACACTAGTTATTCAATAGAGTTACACATATTAGTTCATTGGAGTTACATAGACTATTCAATAGATTTACACTAGTTATTCAATAGAGTTACACGCACATATTAGTTCATTGGAGTTACACATATTAATTCATTAGAGTTACACTAGTTGTTCAATGGAGTTACACATATTGCTTACTGGAATTTTACATGATATACTATAGTGTTGGACATTACACAAGTTACTGTTCAATAGAGTCACACAACATGATTTAAAGTTAAACAGACAACACACTTTGAAGTTATTATGTTTAACTGCATTGAGTAACAAGTAAATTCATAGAGTAACAATAATAATTCGTGTAATTTAATCACGAACTCCATATCGTAATTCAGAATTAAAAGAAAAATACAGTTTCAAATACTTTGCATGCAACAGGATTTACGTGTATAAAGACGTTAAAACAAAGAAATAATAAACGAAAGGAGTTACCATCGTTCAATTGTTCAATCTGCGAATCCTGCATCCTCAGTAGAATGATGATTTTGTTGTTATGAAACTCTTTGGAATTCCTTAATACAGAATGTTGAATGATTTTTTTGTAATCGCTATGTTGAATGCTTTTTTTTTCTTTGTTGTCAATGGCGAAAGCAGGAAGGAGGAGAATTGCAAAAGATGAAGGAGTGCATGGGGAAGAATAACGTATGATTGTGTTGTGTTTGTGTCAGTATTGGAAACCTAAACCGTAATCAATCCACGTTTTCTTTTTTTTAATTGAATATTGTATATTAACTCATTAATTGCTATTTTTTGCATTAATAACATCCCACTTTTTCATCTAATCTCAGTCATCCATCATCCAATATCTAATGGCTGATATTAGGACTCAAGCATTCAACCAAAGATGTGGACTCAGAGAGAGAGAGAGAGAGAGAGAGAGAGAGAGAGAGTCTGGTTCCGGTGAGTCTGCCTCCTTAGGTGAGTCTTGAGTCCATATATGGACCGTCTGATCTAATTAAATAAAACGCTCAGATTATGCCACATATACACTTAACAAACACAGACCAGTCTCTTTTTTCTTTATTTCATTTTTGCTGCCTCTCTCACGTATGTCTCTCTCTCTCAAAATCCCTAATTTAAGAACCCTAAAAAATAAATCCCCAATCTAATTTCTCCTGCTCTCTCCTCTAATATCATTCTTCAGAATTCAGGAAAACTGACGCAATTGTTTTGTCATCTCTTCAAATTTGTTAAATCATGGTATACTAAGGGTCCCGACGGGAAGCGTAATCTGGATGCACTTCTACTATAACTTTGTGGTCACTGCATTCCTGAAATTTTAGATAGCTTGAAAGTTGTAATGGACCATCAAAATTCGGAAAGAGTTCTAATTGCATGTATATGCACATTGTTCTCGGAAAGGGAGTAAATATGAAATTACCGAGGTTTCTTTCAACTTCCACTAGTTCTGTTCATTTTGATTTGAAACAAAAGTTGTGGATTGTGTATAATAGTTAGTAGGCTGATGGATGAAACGTATAAGGAACGAAAAAGGTGGTGTGCAGCATGGGGGTGGGGGTCGTCGTATTTTCGTGTGGTTTAAAATGGTGAGAAAAGCTCGAAATTCCTGAGAATGCAACATTAAAGTTCTTTGACATTGAATGCTCACTACATCAGCAGAAGCGATCCGAAACAAACTTGGAAAAAGTGGAACAGTAATGAATCGGGTTTACTAATATATTATGCATAGTGATACAAAATTTGTCCAACTATGTTACATATTAATTATAACAGTAAGACATATAGATTATAATATTAAAACGTTTATTATAACACAAATATGAGGTGTTAAAACTTATGTATAGTGTTACAAAACATGTTCATCTATGTTACATGTTAATTATAACAGTAAGACATATAGATTATAACATTAAAAACGTTTATTATAACACAAATATGAGGTGTTACAACTTATGCGGTATAGTGTTACAAATAGTCATCTCCTGTGTTACATTTTTTGGACTCATATAAAGAGGGTGGACTCTCTTGATTCAATTTCTATATATATATATATATATATATATATATATATATATATATATATATATATATATATATATATATATATATATATATATATATATATATATATATATGAATTGGGATCCTATGAGAACCATGAGAACTCTACCTTACGGTCTTTTAAAAAAAAAAATTAATGACATATTTGGATTCGGCATGAAATTTTATGGCTAGAGAACATATTTCTTGGTCTATAAAATATATACTACTGATGGAAATCAAGAGGAGATACGTTTTATTAATTTTCATGCACCTACTACCGATTTTTACGTATCTATCATTTTTCATGCACCTAGAACTCGTTTTAATGCAAATAGAGCCTATTATTTCATGCACCTAGTTATGATTTTCATGCATGTAAAAAATTTCATGCACATAGTGGTTGTTTTCGTGCATTTATAGTCGTTTTGGTATGTCTAATTGTATTTTGGTACCCTGAGTATATATTTTGTTAAAAAAAAATTGTTCAATGATACTAAAGTGCGTATCTGAACAAGTTAAAATAATGGTAAATGATCCATCAAAACTTTCGAAACGAGATATGGTGGAGATTTAGTGAGGGTTCTCATGGTTCTCATTATACGGGGTGATTCTCATCGGATCTCGACCCTATATATATATATATATATATATATATATATATATATATATATATATATATATATATATATATATATATATATATATATATATATAGGGTTGGGATTCGGTGAGAACCACCTTACAATGAGAACCGGTGAGAAATCTTCCTTACGGAGTTTTTTTTTTAAAAATTAATGACATAATTGGATTCGGCATGGAATTTTATGGTCCGAGAACATATTCCTTGGTCTAGAAAATAAATACTAGTGACGGAAAAATGATAGATACGTAAAAATAGATAGTAGGTGCATGAAAATAACTAAAACGTATCTCACCTTGATTTCCGTCACTAGTATTTATTTTCTAGACCAAGAAATATGTTCTCTAGCTATAAAATGCCATGCCGAATCCAATTATGTTATTAATTTTTTTTAAAAAAGTCCGTAAGGTAGAGTTCTCACAAGGTTCTCATTGTAAGGTGGTTCTCACCGGATCCCAAGTCTATATATATATATAGAAGTCTCCTTTTAATGTTGAGTCATAGAGTCCCATTATAAGCCCTTGGATCTAATAAGATGAATGGCTGAGATTAACCTAGAATAACTAAATACTTCATTTTTTATTCTACCAACTACCAAATCTTTGCACGTTTTACTAAACTGACAAAAACAACTATATCAGGTATACTCTCTCTCATCTTCCTCATTCAAACCCCGAAACCCAATACCTTCCCAAAAACTCTAAAACTTACATTCGTCTTCAACATTGCTGCGAAAAAAATCGGCAAACATCATCCAAACCCTTGTTAATCTGCAAACCCATTCAAATCTTGCTGCGAAAAAAATTCTGCAAATTTCACAGGACGCAATATTGGTGAAGTTCGTTTATCCAAGTTCATCCAAACACTTGTTGAAGCTTTGTTTGTTATTAAGGTATAGTCATCATCTGCTAAAACACTTTTCTACAGTATTCTAGATTGTTTTTTTAGTGTAACGCTTATTATTTTTATTATGCATTTTGTTATTTAATTTTCCCGTTTGAATTTCAAATTATATTTTTATGTGCGTGTTTTTATTATGTGTGTAACTCCACCATTTATGAAGCGCAACTCAATATATGGTGGAGTTACACTTCGTATCAGCTGGAGTTTCACAGGACAGGAGTGTAACTCCACCATATATGTAGTGTAACTCTAACTAATGCGGTATGGAACTCCATCATGTATGAAGTGTAACTCCATTGTGATATGTAATTCCAATTGACATTGGGGGTAACTTAACATGTAATGTGAAATGTAATTCCGATTGAAATTGTGTGTAACTCCATCATGTAAGGAGTATAACTCCACGTACAGTGGAGGTACACTTCCTGCTTGATGGAGTTACACACCACCTAAAACGAAGTTACACCCGTTGTTAATTGGAATTATATATCACTTGCACTGGAGTTACACCCCAGACCACCTTAGATGGAGTTACACTCAAAATGAAATGGAGTTCCACAGAACCTCAGTTAGAGTTACACACCACAATAATTGGAATTCGTGGGGAGTACACTCAATTTTTTTTGATAGAGTTCCACACCACCATACTTTGAGTTACACTTAAAACTGTGGAGTTACACTATCATTCATCAATTGTTTGATTGTATGCTTATGAGTTATAAATTTTGTTGTGTCTGTAGATGTCTATTGAAATTGTTGATGAAGAGTACATTCCTACGCACAAAGATCGACTGCTATGAGGATTGGGTTTGGAGGTATGCTTGAGTTGAAGTTCAAGCAGTATCCGTTAGGTCACACGTACTTATTTTTGAACTGCTTCACGGATGGGTCTTACATGTTCAGAGCGCCTAACTCGAATCACTTCATGCTTTCCAAACATGATGTACATGACTGCTTCCTCTTGCCTCTTGGACCTAACGAGCTTGATCTTATCTCGACCGGTTTGCATAAAGGATCTACTAGCGATGAAAACCTTGCATAGAAGACTCGGTGGAAAACATGTTTGGGATAACGAGTTCTAAAGCTTCCATTCCCCTTGGGAAGATCAAAGACGCGATTGATGTAGACCAAGATGGAGGAGACACTACTACAAAACAAGGAATAAGTAACGCATCATAGAGAACGCTCAAGTTAAATAACCGTTCTTCAGAAATAAAGAGAACGCTTTTCTTAAGTAAACGTTGTGTAAAAAGATAAATAGAAAACGCATTTAGTATCAACAGTTCTCTATCTTGAAAATAATAAAAATTAATTAAAAATTAAAATAATATATTTGTCAAATACGGAGAAAGACTTAAGAGGCACAGTTCGTCAGTTCCCCTAAACCTCCCTCTTTAGCAATTTTATTAACACTAAACACCAACCTGCGACACACAAAACGAAAACCCGCCCCCCACTGTCGTTGCCACCACCGCCGTTGAAGCGGCCACCCACCGCCGCCACTCAAGCCGCACTCACAGCCGCCACTCAAGCCGCACCTACCAACCCATTTAATCAATCTAAGATGTGTAATTACTTTTTGTTTATAATTTCAATTGGTTAGATTAATTGTAGTTGTTTTTGTTCAATTTGTGATTGTTATTAGTTTCTTTAGTATATTTTTGTTATTAGTAGATGTTAATTTGTGTTTTTGGTTGTTATTATGTTTAATTAGTTAGGGTTTGTATAAAATTGATAATTGGTGTTTATTAGGGCAAATTAGACAAATGTTAGAAACATAAATTGACACTCAGAAGAAGCAACATATTTTAACTAATAACAGAAGAAGCAACAATAGTAATATTACAACAAATAGGAATGTGGTCTCATGAATTTGGATGTATGCGATACAATTTCAGTGTGAGTGCTAAACCAATTGCTTTCATGGTACTCAAACTTTAGTGCTAAACCAATTCCCCTTATCTTAGGTTATCATTTTTTCCGGATTTGTGTCGATTTAGGGAGTTGATTTTTGTAATAAGTTCACTAGAGGATGGTTTTTGCTCATCTATTTACTTGAGTACCATTTCTTTGCAGTCTAATAGTCTTCACACAGTTTATTGCATCAAATACGAATACATTTTGCGAATGATTGTTTAAATTATATGGTTTTATGGTTAGTGTTGTGGGAGGCTATTCCCTTTGTCTTCTAGAAACGTATAAGTTCTGGCCTAGTCTTCAGTTACTAACCTTAATATGAACTTCATTTTAGCCTCTAGTTTTTGACTGGTTGATACCTCTTCTAGTTCCGACATGTTTCTTCTTTCTTAACATCTCATGCTGTTTTCTTTAAATAAAAAGATAAAAAAATCTCATGCAGACCCCATGTCCTCACTGTCTAGCTTTGGTTACTTAGCGCAGTATGAAAGTAATATTTGCAGAGGAGGTATGATTCTATAATGGACTCTAGCTTTATTTCTTTTCTGCCATATGTAATAAGGGTAAGCAGTCCATACAACAGCCTGTATTCAATCCTTTATATCATTCATTTGAAATCCCTTTTGAAGGTTCGCCTGAATTTGCACCCCATACCAGATATTCAGATGCTGCATCAACTGAATACTATACTGATAGTGGACGAAGAGGTGTTATGAGGTCGCAATATCTCCTTCACAGATGCAACAGCTTTGGGACTGACTACTGCCATACATGTACAGCCTGTCCCTTAGTAACATTCCATTCTGTATAACCTACCAGCTAGTGAATGCATGTTTGGGTATATTCCATTTCCAGTTGCTCTAAACCCACCCGTCCCAAGTTATCTCTGGTTATTTGTGTCTGATATATTCATAGCCCTGTTTAATGGTGTAACCAAACAGATATATTCAGAGACCTGTTTAATGGTGTAACTTATTAAGTGCATATTCCATTTAAGAGCATGAAAACACACTAATGTCAACCTTCTTGTGACACTATAGGTTTGTTCGCTTTGTGAGTACCCCGGAGATACTTGAGCGGGCATATACTATCAAATCTGAAATCCTGCAGATTGAAAAGGCAATATCCCTCCAGAGTAGTAGAGTAGTAATGACACTGGCCTTCACAATGTAAGTAAAATGTTTATGTCTTTTTTGTTAATGTTTGACAATCTTACTTGGACGAGTGTCTGATTTCATTTTCTTAAAACTCACTTGCATCAGGCTTTAGACAATCCTCAGAAGCGTGAAGACAACCTTGAAGGTATAGTCATTATAGGCTTTCTGGTCGGGAAGAGGTCATTTTTCTCTCATTATGGAACATTTTTCAGCTGCTTTCCCTTTTAATCTCAAATTCTTAAAGTGTAAAGATTTAACCGTATTAATGTCAATGTCCGATATCTCAAATGTGGCTTTTGTAACAGGTAGCAAACCTGCACATGGCAGTAATGAGGAGAAAGCAATCGTGCTTTACCAGGTAATAGATTTTGGACTTCAATGCATAATTTGTAAATAATTGGGGTGAGATTGATTAAATGTTCTCTTTTATATTTTAAGTTATTATTGTCGTCAGTTTTTTATGCCAGTGATTGAGCTGAAAAATGAAACTCCAAGCCACTATGTAGTCTCTATCAGTCTATGTATAAGATAGTTGGATCAGTGTATGTCTGTAAGTAACAGTCTATACACCGACAATGTCTGATATTCTAAGCAAAGCAGGTGGATGATGGGCGTACCTTAGCAGACTGCAACATCTACAAGTGAAGACTTCACCTTGTTCTAAGCCTTCGTGGTGATGCTAACAAGCGTAAGAAGAAAACCTAAACTATGCCTAAGAATATTAAGCATAAACATCTTGTTGTTTTGCTATTTTACAAGGTTGATGACAGTTAGAAAGTGCAGGTGGTTGAGGAAGCTGTGTGTGGCGCAGAAGGTGCAGAGGTTAAGTAAGATTATGCCGCAAGAAATTGACTTAATTGATATCACGATAAGGCGTTGGCTAGACGTTTCTGCAATTGGAAATGGTAGGAGCTTCTCAATTGGGTAAAACATATGAAGTACAACTTGGGGACAAATTGTGGCCGAGACGTTTCTCCAACTATTATTCAGTAATTCGTCCGTCTCAATACGTTGTGCAACTATTAATCATAGAGGAATTTTAAGTTGTGTAATTTGTCATTTGTAAATTAGAATTTTGTATAGGGCTTATTTGAATACAGGTGTTTTGGATGGTGATTAATGATACGGTGTATGACAGTTTTGAAGTAATAAAAGTGACTACTTTCTCATATTTTTTATCTTTGTTTGAATTTTCAGTATTTCTCCATTTGTAAAATACGTATAAGATTATTATTATTTTTTTTTTTGAAAAAAATAAGACAAAAAGAGAACTGTTGGCTTACCTAACCATTCTCTTTTCCTAGGAAAAGAGAATGCTTACCAGGTGTTCTCTAAAGTTCATTTCAATCGTTCTCTATGATTGTGAATACAAAACGCCTCTTCTAACAGTTATCTAAGCTTTAGAGAACACTGAGTTGGAGAACGCCTCTAAAGCTAATTTTAACAGTTCTCTAAGCCTATTTTTGTAGTAGTGAGATCATTTTTGTCGGCTGTTCGTGTTACTGTGTATGGGGTCATTTCTCGCGCCCACCATTAATAATGGTATTGATTTCAAGCTCCTAAGAGCGGTCGAGGATGTAGGTGCCATCCCTCGGTTTGATTGGTGTTCTTATGTGCTAGATGCAATGGTAAAGGGTGGGCAAGACTCTTTAACAAATAAGTCGCATGTCACTGGATGTATCCCTTTTTTATGATTACATACTTTCAGCAGTTTGATTACCGGGGGGAGATTTCTCGCCACGACATCCCTCTTATCAAGCATTGGGACGAGCGTAGACTAAAGGCTAGCATTGATGGGGAAGTGAAGGGTGGAGCGTTAGGCCTCCAGATATGGTCAGTTGTGAAGTATCCTCGCTGCATTCGCGCAAACTCCAACAACCAGATCAACTTAATAGAGGGTCCTTCGGTATATCGATTACATGCGCCGCCCGTAACCAACGCAACTTCGTCCAAGGTCGATGATGCAACCAACGCACCTTCGTCTAAGAAGTGCATTGAAATTGCACTACCAGAAGGCGTTAAGGACGACCAACAGTTGAAAGAAATAGCTCTAGATGTAAGTGCCATTGTATTGTTTCTTAGTTGATTTCAGGAATTGTTAGAACCAAACGCTAATATATAATTTCTTTTCAGGACGTGCATGAACTATATTTGAAAGTCCATAGGAATGCCGTGGTTTTTCATTCATGGTATACGGCGGCTTTCAGGACCATCAAACGTGTGAGTAAAGGGGGTTTAGACTTTCCCGGCCTCGGCCCATCGCAGTCAACACAAGAATTCTAACAATGCGAGGAGCTGCACAGATATTGCGATGGAGTGGAAAAAAGTTCATAACAGATGAAGGATTACGTTGCAAATGCACCTGTTCCGGTTAAGCAGTTGGGAGAGGGATATTGCCACTGTCAAATTGGATAGCGTTCTTGTTGATCTAAGCGAAAGTGGGATTGTGGGGGCTGATTGTGATGATGCAACCGACGAGGGTGATGCCGCTGAAGTCTCTCATGAGACGAAGACGCATCGGCTTAGGGATGATAAGACTGATTTCAACGATGGGTTGCAGTCCTCAGCAGCTCCAATCCCATCCAATGAAATAATTGGCAGTGAGTGCTTGTATAACACGGGTGAAATGGCGGAAATTATGGTCGATACGAATATGGTTCGGCATGTGTCGGAGGTGGAGGGAGAATCAGCTCCAATCCCATCCAACGAAATTATTCGCAGTGAGTGCTTATATAACACGGCTGAAATGGCAGAAATTATGGATCAGTCTATGTCGGAGGTGAAGGGAGTGATGGTAACAGAACAAACCATTGCGGAAGATCTGGTGGAAGCAGGATACAGCTGCAAGGATGCAGCAGAGTGTTTAGAAAAATTGGGGGAGGCTAGATGGGGGGGGGGGGGGGGGGGGGGGTGTCGATGCAGGTGAGGGGGGAAATTTGGTCGTTGAGATATACGCCCCGCGTTCTAACTCGGTCCATCATACATTCCTACTGCACTCCCATCATGCCTTAACATGCATGGGTGTGGTCCCTGAAAACCTAGGCTGTTCGATCGACTTCGGGTACCCTGACCCTAACCAGAGTGTTGTGTCAGATTTTATATGCAGCCGGAAGAGTATCTTCTCGATTGTCCTCAGATTGAGAAAGGATGTAATGGACTACGTGTTTAGTTCGTCCGATTCGGTGGACAAATCGTGAGTAAAAATTTTAGTGAATTTCATTGGTTATAAATCATTATAGTCTGGGGTTTTGATGATTATTATATTTCAGGGAGCAACTGGCTGTATATACAGACGTCCATATGATTCTACACGAAGACATTATATCGTTGCTGCCCTCTACAATGATTAAAAACGGCGTCATTGAGTGTTGGGTTCTGTTGCTGAACAACTTGATGAATTCAAAGACGGCACCCGTTGCAAGAAGCCGTTGTTTCTACGGGCTAACTCATACGGTAAATCTCATTCAATTGTGTAACCCTTGTTTTATTCTGTGTAATTCTATATTACATGTGTAATTCCATTTAGTTGTATGTGTAACTCCCATACTGTTATCTGTGTAATTCTTTTAAATTGCATGTGTAACCCCTTTTTGTAATTATCTAAGTAATTCCACATGGCCATGTATGTGTAATTCCTGTTAATTATTCCTGTCATTCCCATACATTATTTGTGTAATTCCTTTCAATTTTCTGTGTAACTCCTTTTTCTGAACTTATGTAATTCCATATGGCCATATAAGTGTAATCCATTTTAATTATCTGTGTAACTCCCACACACTATCTGTGTAAATCTTTTCAAATGTGCATGTGCCATATATATTACATGTGTAATTCTTGTTAATTATCTGTGTAACTCCCATACATTACCTGTGTAACTCCTATCAATTGTATGTGTAACTCCTGTACATTCATGTATGTAACTCCATGTGCCATATATGTGTAATTTTTGTTAATTATTTGTGTAACTCCACATATATTACCTGTGTAATGCCTTTCAAATGTATGTGTAACTCCTATACATTCATGTGTGTAATTCCATATGCCACATATGTGTAATTCTTGTTAATTATCTGTGTAACTCCCGTACTTTATCTGTGTAATTTGTTTCAATTGTATGTGTAAAACCTATAGATTCATGTATGTACTTCCTGCTAATTACCTGGTTAACTTTATTTTAGCAACTCTGTAATTCCATTTCTGACCTTCCTTTTCATTATTTATGCAACTCCATTTAATCACCTATATAACTCCATTTCATTAGTTGTGTAATTCCATTCAATTAGCTATGTAACTCCATTTCGACATTTGTGTAATTTTTGTGAGGGTCCTTTTTAATGTAATGTGTATGCCCAGGACATTGCATTAAGGATATGGAATGCCAAGAAAAAAGGAGAGGAAATAGACTTAAATGAAGAGTTGTTTACAACCTGGGAGTCATGGATTGAAGTTTGTCCTCCTCCCTTCAACGGTGATGCTGATATGGTTTTCATCCCAGTGTTGTCCAGCAACAATGATCACTATTGTTGTTGCTGCATCAAATTTTTATCAGGGCAGATAGAGTTAGTTGACAACCGTTTGTACGAAGATGACATCAAGCAGTTACCTTACGGCGAAATCGCATGAATCGTTGTATGTCATGCTTTATGTATGATTTTTTTTTTTGTGATGTAGTAATCAGACGTCCTTTTTTCATAATGCCATTGTATTGTCTCATGAGTTCAGGCTGATGCGATGGGCAAATACCTCGTGTCCAAAGGGGTGGAAATGGGAGCAAGGGTCAACGACTTTAAGCTTGTCAATGTCCCGTTTAGGTGGCAAGGGACAGGCCACAGTAAGAACGATTGCGGTGTATACTTAATGCTACACATGTTGCTGTACAACGGGTCACCGTTTGATTGTGGCCTAGGGGAGATGGATAAGAATGACCTATTCCGTGCTGAAATTGCTGCCATCCTTATACTTAGCGACTTCAACAGGTGCAGGGAGGAGGTGATGCCGAGGGTAGCTGCCGTTAGTGAAAAAACAAGGGCGCTAGCTTTGTCATACAAAACGCCGACGCAGAAGAGTAGCCCCAAGAGAAAGATGGTTGATGGAGAGGAGGGTAATTTGACATTTAAGCGCAGGCGTTCGGCTACGACTACTGTCGAAACACTGACAGCCATAAGTAGCCGTCGTCGGGGTAAGGGCGATGGGCTCGGGTCCTCTCTCAATTTCAGCATGGTCACTGGTGCGGGGGTCCTAGTGGTGTCTAACTTTTTAAGGGGCAACCAGTCTTTGTTTAAGAATGTAAGCGATCTCAGGAAGCACATGGTAGACTACGCCTTTCTAGATGACCACGACTTGCCAAATGTGTAAGTGTTATCTTCTTTATATAAATAGCATTTTTGCCTTTTTTGGACATGGGACACTGACAATTCTAGGTGTTAAATGCAGTGAGATTTTAGCGCGGTAAGGTCCTGATGAAAAAATTCGTAGGATTGACATGTGTAGCATGTTACCCGACAAATTTATGGCTGAATGCTTGATTGAGTGTTAGGCAATGCTGATGAATGAGATAAAGTCAGATGGATATGATCCGGCTAGGATGGCGTTCCTGGAAATACGCCATTCGGTATAAGCTGGCTACCATAAGTCATGCAATATATTTGGTTGTATGTATAGTTCGTACAATTTATGATGTGGTGATTGTATGTTTGTAGGACGCACTAACGGAGCTGATCAACACCCCATACGACTGTACACTCGCGAACGATGCAATTAGCATTATTTACAGCTGTTGGGATAGGTTCATAATGAACTGTGGCAACACATTCAACCTTCACGCCGAGCTAATTTTCGTCCCAATAAGAGTTGTGAGCCACATAGCCTGTGTGTGCATCAACTTCAAAGATAGTACCGTCGACTCACTCGACAACCAGAGGCAACCGGCAAAGTCTGGCGTAGTTGCGGCAGCGACGAAGATTATATGGCTATGTCTATGTATACTGTCCGTCTTATTACACGTTAAACCAACACGACCACTAATAGAAGGTCGGCCTTTTCAGAACTCTGACCTCATAAACAAAAGAAATCGGCGCTTCTTGACAGTTGAACTGGCAGCTTCAATAATACTAGCGGACATCAACAAAGAACGGCGCAATTTAATGGATAAGATCAACATTTGGATATCATCAAAGAACAAAGTTTGGGCAGACATCCTTGCTCGTCGAAAATAGGGGAAATTAAACCAAAAATCATCAAAATGATTTTTATAACCCTTGTAAATCAGTAAAACATACTTAAAATACACTGTGAACTCTGGTACATAATTTTTTGGTGTAAAGTAGTGGAGTTACAAAAGTTGTTCAAAGGAGTTACACACGTTGTTCAAAGGAGTTACATACATTATGAACTCCTATACAATCATCTGTATAATTCCTTTAAATTGTCTGTGTAACTCCTTTTCTGATTTTCCTTTTTAACTATCTATGTAATTTCATATGACATAGAAGTGTAATTCCTGTTTATTACGTGTGTAAACCCCATGCATTTTATGTGTAATTGTTGGGAAATTTGTCCTTAACAATAGTGCGATCACGTAATTAAATCTCATGACGAGAATACGCAGGGGATGATACGAATTATATTAGTCAACTGACCAACATTAATCGGTAATGATTGGCTAGCTAGAGTTTGACATTACTGTCGTATGACGGTGGTGATCAGTTGATCCCTTTAGGTCACACCTTTAGGACAATTCCCTTAATTGATAAAGTGATCAAATGTATATTGATACGATTTGATCATATTCCGTAAACTCGTATACCGAGAAATCAGAGGTTAAATCTTATTGTAAGATTTATGTTTAAGATTGAAACGTGTCAATTATTAAACAATAAACGATATTTTATAATATCGTAATTAGAATGAATCGGGTTATAATTAATACAAAGGTTGTAAATCGTTTTGACGATAAGTTATCATTTTATATTAGTAATTAAGAATTACTTGTCAACTAAATAAATATGATTTATTTAATTTATAGATAATATTTATTTGATAAATATGTATATTTAAATTAAAACAATTGTATATTTTTACAATGTGACATATTGTATGTCACATGACATACAATTATAAGATTGACAAAATATAAAATTAAGTCCATATTATGGCTTATGTTGGGACGGTTTGGGTGAGTTGTTAAGGGGTGTTTATGCTTCTTAAATAACACTCCTTAAATGTTCATCATTAGGGTGCTCTTGTAAATAGGACCTTGAGCCACCCTAAGAGCATAGAAAAGAGAAAATGTTCCCTCTTACTTCTCCCCATACCCGGCCACCCAAGGACCAAGACAACCCCTTTAAACACTAGTAGAATTATGCCCTACGGTGTCGGTTTTAATAGCCCATTTGTGTCGGTTTTTGAGCGACGTGATTGCTGGGGTCACATAAGGTTTGTGTCGGTTGTAAAACCGCCACCGTAGCTTACCCTACGGTGTCGGTTTTGAGTTAAAAACCACCACCGTAGGATAACTATGGTGTAGGTATTAAGTCTAAAACGTTACCATAGGGTACGTTATGGTGTCGGTTTTGAGTCCCAACCGCCACCGTAGGGGTCTAAAACCGCCACCATATGGTAAGCTATGGTGTCGGTTTTGAGTCTAAGACCGTCACCATAGGGTAAGCTATGGTGTCGGTTTTGAGTCTAACACCGTCACCATAGGGTAAGCTATGGTGTCGGTTTTGCGTCTAAAACCGTCACCATAGGTTAAGCTATGGTGTCGCTTTTGCGTCTAAATCCGCCACCATAGGGTAAGCTCCGTCACAATAATGTAAGCTATGGTGTCGGTTTTGAGCCTAAAACCGTCACTTTCTTGTATGCTACGGGGTCGGTTGTGAGTTAAAAAACGTCACCTTATGGTATGTTATGGTGTCGGTTCCTTTTTAAGAACTGTCACCATATATATATTTTTTTGAAAAAAAATTTAGCTAGCTAATTTCGACAGCACCTCCCCTTAAAATGATGCTGGCCAGATATAAATATTGATGGAAAAATACCTACAAAGGATTTTAATCAATTACCAACAAACTAATGTTTCATACAATAGCTTCGGAATAACCATACATCTCATATTCTCATCCAACAATACAATAACACTTATGTTTCCCAACGACGCATCAATCCGAGAAAACAAGCAACAAGTATATCCTCGGCAATAACGTCAACCAAACAACAAGTAAAAATCCAATAATTTAATCTAAACTACATGCTCTCGAAACATTTTGTAGCCCGCGCCTCTTTAACTTCATTCATATCTTCAACTGACATGGCTGAATCTTCAATAATCTACATTTAAGAAAATCAATAATGAGATGTTTTTTTTTAAAAAGAAAATAAGTAAACTATAAATATGTTTACTTAAAAATTGTTCCACACTGCCCGTTGAGTAATAAAATATTATGTTATACATCCATTTCATGCATAATAACCACATTCGTAATTTCCGGGTTGTTATTGGGGACACTAAATATATAAAATAGCATAGTGTTATTTAAACCATATTTGGATTATGATATTATATAATTGAAAAAAAAAGTATTGAAAAGAGAAAAGTCAATTCAATAGCAAAACTATTTCTAAGCAACATTAACATTAACCACCCAGAAATTGAGCTATGAGACTCTACCAAGCAAATTGTGAGTCAATTACAGAGTTCAAGTTTCTTTATCATGGTGATTGGTAGAAATCTATATATAAGTCATTGTTTTCCAAGTGTATCATGAACTTAATGTTGGTATGCATATCGAATAGGCAACCTAGACTAAAAACACATACATCTATGTGTAAGGAAAAATATGAATGAACACCCTGTAGTCAGAAAAACTTCATCCAAAAAAGCATGTAAGACTAAGTACAGTAACTACATAATACCGCAACTCAAAGTTCCGAAATCTACGCACAACGGGGTGGATGCAGAGGTTCAACATGGAGGACATAAAAATGGCGAAAGTGAATACTGTCATACCAAACAGTCAAACACACCATCATCTAGGGTCAAGATAGATAACAGACTATAGTTCACAGTTCGATTCCAGAAAATTCATTTTAGAACATACTATAAAGGAGCACGCTCAAGTCTATCACAACCAAAAATTACAAAATTGCAAAAATAAAGCGCCCACAAGAGCAATTTTAACTGAATATAAAATATCACTCCCCTTAATTTGTTTGCCCATAAGCATATTCCGAGGACTATTACCAAACTGAATAGCCAACGCAACCTCAGCATGTGTGTTGTATCTGACAAAACCAAACCCTTGTCCCGCTGCACCCCCACTTCTTCAATTGTCCTAGCACCTAACTGATAAAAGCGGCAATGGAGATCAAGCTGGGTTGCCCGCAAGTGAAGCAAATAGGAACTGCATTTACTACTAAGTACCTCCTCTGTCCCCATGAATAATTTATGTATTCCATTTAGACCATCCCATCAATAATTTATGTTTCCTTTTAAGGTATGTTTGTCTGTTCACCTAGAAAGTAAAACCAATACTAAAATTCAACTATTTGAGGGGACATGGGGAGCAAATATCAATCTCCAGCGACCAGCAAATAAATATCATCAGTGAAATATCAACTGTGGTAGCGACATGGCGGAGCACCGGGAGCAAAAGATAAATGCAATAAAGAGTTGATTATATACCTCATGAGGAAGATATCCAACATATACTGTCGTAAACTGAGGATTGATTTCAGGAACCCCACTATTTGTATTCTCTTTCCATCTTCTGAAATATGGAAAAGATTTGAGTTACGTATAAATACATGGCATAAATCAGAATAAGAGGGGGAGAAAGAGGTGAAAATTCATGTGAGGCACATAAGGGCAAGAGCAGCAGCTGCATAAAGTAATAGTCCATACGTCCATATCTATTTGTACTCCTCGTCTCTTTGAGCGACATCACAATAAATTGAAGATACGGTAAGGTTATTCCCATCTGCTTTTTCCATTTTTCTGCCAAGGAAGGTTAAGAGGATAAGTTCCTAAACATAAATTGTTACTACAAGTTTCTGGTTTCTAACTTGTTCAAAGTTTAGATTGGTCATTCTCAGCATGGATTAAAATTTTGACTTAAACAATGTACAGCTAAGACTTCCTAAAGGAAACATTGCTCTCATACGGTTTTGAGTTACTACATATTACAACACCTCTCTTGCCCTCCATAACCATAAGAGATACGCCGATTTTGGGGAAAATGAAATACAAACATCGTCACAAAGAACTTCATAGAGAGACGGGTTATGTCATCCGGATTCTAGATAAAAGTATAAAGCAACATCTCAGTTCTGGCATTCTGTACAGCAATGTCTCAGTTTGCCTGAGCGGATGTACCATTAGTAGCGCAACTCAGGTCAGCTACACATATTTTTTATAGTGAGGTGAAGAGCTCTATATTACTAGAAAAAAATCATGTGTGCTTTTTGAGTCTCAAAGACTGCACAAGTACGCAGCTCATGAAGAACTTCAACACTTAGGTCATTAACTATTGCATCAACCGCTGCAAGCTTAGCTTTTATCAATCTAAGGATTCATACTAGATACTTTCACAAACACTATCCTCAACATCACAACAAAAAATGCAAGCACTTCAGGGATTTACATACATTTGTGACTCCTTCGGAACCTTATAATATTTACAGGAAATAAGAGCGGTTAGAGCTCCAGTAACTCAAGCCACACTGCCAATCAAATGCTTAGTAAATGCTCCTAATATATTTTTAATAGTTAGCTTTATGGTCTTGACTAGATTGTCTGGCAATATTTTGCATAAGAAGAATATTGAGGTCTGTGTTAAATTGGAGAGGTCAACTCCCAAAGACAATTTCACTTTGAAAATGGGATCGAACCAGTTACTAAGAACTGGATGGTTATTTTGAGTTTTATGATGTATCATTTAACGGGACCTGTAAAATGTTTCACCATTTGGTGTAACTTACCCTGGAGTTTCTGAATGATATCTAGGAAGATGTGATCAGTAGCCAAGCATTATAGCAGTCATCATTTTTTGAGTGTATCATTCGGATGTTTCTACCAAAACACACATCTCGATAGTAGACGTGGGATGAATAACTAATGACCGTAACAGTTAACATCTCACTTGGTACCGTGTTAAGTGACAGGGAAGAATACTAATGCCCCTGGATGTCTTACTTAACTGGTAAAGCTCAAAGGAGGAAAACAGGTACCTTTGTAATGAAGAGTTGACCCGATAGACCTGTTGTCTGCTTCTGTAAGATACAGGACATGAGAGGAAAAATTCCGAAAAAATTAAGCATTAAGGGGTGAAAGTGTGAAACAGTCAAGTTAGAAGGCATTCGCAACTTGCAATCAGAAAAATACGGAAAGTCAGGAGAGTAGATTGCTTAAAGTCTGAATCAAAGTAGCATCATAACCGTAGTTGTACATAACTATTCTAGACTCATACCGCAGTACTACCTCGATTTCAATCAGTTGCAGTAGGTGTTCAAATAGCCTATACCAGTAAAAGAGAGTATACAATGTCACTGGCAAACGACAAGCCTTTATCATTATTAAAAAAATGAAATCCTTGAACAAAAATGTCGAACTTATTCTACCAGTAAGTTACTCGATTTAATTATATTACTAATTCGCCCCTAAAATTTGCAATTTAGGTTTTTAACCCTGGAACATCAATTCAACTCCGTCACAACAAGTACTGAGTAATTTGAAACAAAGCATGCATCAATAGTAAACAATTATACTGACAATATTCTACAATTTTAGGCAAGCATATTAACAAAAATCAATCAATTTCATCAAAGCTAAAAAATTTCAATTCAAAATTAACAAATCCGAAAAATCAAACAGAGAGAAATAAAGAGAACTTACAATTTTATTTGTGACTTGTGAACGAATTGCTGACTTGTGAACGAATTGATATAGGTGGGTTGGTTTTAGATGAATTAAGTTATTAGGATTTAGGTAGGATTGAAAGAAGCGGTGGGTTCTTGCAGTTGAATTGAATTAGGATGGTGGTAGGAGAGAAAGACGCGCGAAACATAGTAGCAGTTTACTCTAACACAAACACTTCCTTTGCACATACGTCTATTATAATTAAAACCGTCACAAATTTCATACGGTGACGGTTTTTGATAAAAAATTGTTGTTTTTTATCAGTACTTTTAGTGTCGTTATTAAGGTCGGTTATAATTAAAACCGTCACAAATGATTTATAGTGGCTGTTCTGTCTTAAAACCGACACAAATAATTTATTTTATCGTGACGGTTCCTTATTAAAACCATCACAATAGACTCCCTATAGCCTAAAAAAATCCTTCCCGCCAATTTTTTTTGTCTTTTATGTCGTTTTCTATTAGAACCGTCACGATAGCTGCGACACGATAGGGGTTTTTTGTACTAGTGAAATCTTGTGTGTGAGCTCACAAGATGAGTAAGTTCTAATTGGCATATTTTTCTAAGGTAAGAAAAGAAACAAAATCCTCTAAAATTATTATTGTGAGAATAATAAGAATACTAATAATATTAATAAGTTATAATATTAGTATAGTAATTCTAATTAAAGAGATTAGAATTGTTTTAAGGAAAACCGTTTTTTTAGTACTAGCATACTCAAATTTTCGGTTCAATCAAGGGTTGTCTTGGTGCATCACAAAGGAGGTGTTCTTGTTGAATATTTGGAGGATCATCCTTGCTATTATTTGGGCCGTGTGTAAGGGTTCGAAATCTCTCCTATTTCCGCATAAATTTAGCATGCATAAGATCTAAAACATGTTTATTAAAATGTTAATTAAAATCATGTTATTATGACTAAAAGTATTAGATTATGAGATAACTAAACCTAACAGTAATTCCTTTCGAAATAAATATTAAAACCGTATAAATACTAATATTTTTAAAGTTCTGAAATTTTAAGAACATTCTAGAATTTTCAAAATTTGAATTTTGAAATTTTCGAAATATTTTACGACTCTTTTCGATTTTTATATTATTTTCCCGCAAAACCGAGTTATATACCGAACAATATTAAAATATATTAAGTTAAGTCATGTTCAGAGTTTGAGTAAGACTAAATTTTGAAACCTAAAAGAGTTGGGATGATTAACTTAAGAGTGAATTCCGATTCACATTATGCATAGTGTTGTTAAACGTTAAAACACGCAATTCCATAAATCGAGGTATACGATAACTATTTATATAATTGATATTTAAATAGGACAATTTGGCTTAGGGTTTGCATGATAGTTCATATATTCATAAGCATTGCATATTTTATTATGAATGTCATGATTTATTTACGTAATTTTGGGAATTATGTAATTTACTTAGTATGGCCTTAGTTTTTAAATCGGTATTTCCCGTAATGTAAGGGGTTACCGATTCGGTTGTAATTTTGTGATCTCGCATCACCCAATTGTAATTTATTTCTATTTTATAATGTATAAAGTAGACTAGAAAAGTTGTAATTTTTGTAAATTCCGGAGATCCTTGAAGACGGTGCCATTCGGAAAGGAGTTCCGAACAAGACGGTGTTTACCTCGAAGTGCGTGCCTTGTGAAGTTCAAGGGACGAAAGGAGTTGGTTTCCGAATTCGTACTTTATTATTTCTTTTCTAGGAAAGGCCATACTAGGGTTTATTTTATGCTTTTATTTTTTTTGCTTTTTATATGTTTGCATGCATAGCCAAATCGTCATATATCGTCTCATGCATTTTCGATTTAGTCGACCTAGTCATTATTTTATTCATAATTCACCGACTTAGTTCACTTAAACGGAGATAGATAATAATTTGACTAGATCTCTTACATATAAATATTGAGACTTAGCCTTACCAAAAAGTATGGACCCATGAATCCCTTCTTCACAAGAACGTAGGCTCGGCTATACCGGGGTACTAAAATTGTCACGTTGGGTAAGTGGGGTAATAAGATTACACCTTGAAATTTGGTCGATCTCAACGAAGGTACTCGTAACCGTAGTTGCAATAAGTTCGGGCTAAAGACGATTTTTAGAAAATTGTCGACCGAGAGTTCTAAGGTAGAACCGATTAAAAGGTTAATCCACCAAATTATACTTATACGGGTTGAATCGGCTATACCGTGCCCGGATTAGTATGGGTTTGGGTCTCGGGATTGTTTACTTAATTGGGTAAGAGATCATTAAGTAAATAACTAATAAACTTGTTTTAAGTTTTAAATTTAAATTATGAATTTTAAAAATGATGTTGTTTTTCCTACATTTTATTGTAGTTTAATTTTCAACATCATCAATGCCAACCAACGCTCCACCTCTCACTAACGTATCATGGCTTCGATCCTTTATGGATCGTTGCAAACTCGATAAGCATGGTTCCAATTTTAAGGATTGGGATGCACAATTGCTTTTGGCCGCTCAAGGTGACGATAAGACTCGTTACCTATCCGAAGCCGCTCCGACCGCTCGTTCATCGGTCCAAACTCGTGAGGCCTATGAAGCCTACATGAAAGAGTCCTCTGCTCTTAAAAATGTGCTCATCTTCTCCATGGAGCCGGATCTCCAAAGGAGTATGATCAAGTTGACCACATCATATGAGATATACACCAAGCTTGCGACAATGTTTTCGCAAACTCCAAGGGTGATTCAATATGAGGCGGCTTCCGCCTTCTTCGACGTTACCTTGAAGGAAGGGCAAAAGATAAGCCCTCATGTGCTCAAACTCGTTGAGCTCGCGGAGACTCTCAAAGTGCAAGGGGTTGATGTTCCCGACTCTCTCATCATTGATTGAGTTCTTCACTCGCTCAATAAGGTGAAATCGTATGCTCAATTCCGGGTGAATTTCAATTGCGAAATCAAGATACCACATTGGACGAATTGCATAAGATGCTCGTCCAAGCCGAGAGGGATATGGGAATTCATGAAAGTTCCACTAAGGATGTATTAAACATCGAAAAGAAAGGGAAAACGAGCTTCAAGAAGAATGCCTTTAAAGGCAAGGGCAAGAAAACGTTCAAGCCCAAAGCGACCAAAAAAAAGACCTTTTCGAAAGGTGCTTCCACCTCATCTTCGAAATCCGAAGACAAGTGCCATTATTGCACGAGGATCGGTCATTGGAAGCGTAATTGCCCCAAATACTTGAGCGATCTCAAAAATGGGAAGGCAACCGCCGTAGGTAATAATTCTCTTTCAAATTCATGTTATTTATCAACTTATGTATAGTGATACAAATTTGTTGATATTTGCCCTTTTTAATTGTTTTAAAGAGCCACCTCCAAATGATAAGGGCAAGGAGAAGGAAGCATGAAGTTCCTTACTTGGATGGCTATGGTAGCATCCAATTGATCGAAGACTTGAAGAGCTAGGCTCTAATTTTCATATTGTCTTCTTTCATATTTTGCATTTTATTTCTAGAACAAATTACTTTCTTGTAAGACAAGGATTTAAATCCTAAAACAATGGTTGTAATTTAGGATGTTAAGTGACTTGGTTTTCAACCCAAGTCACTACTTTTGTTCTTAATCAATTTCTTGATTTCTAAAATAAATTGCATGCCTTGTTAAAACATGAAAAATAGTGATTTCATCACGAAATAAGAAACATTGATACGATCAATATAATATAATCAAAGTGTTGATTAAAACGGAGAACTATACCCCATGAGATACTTTCAATCAAATTATTAAATCATTAATTCATTATACGATGATCATTTTAAGTGAAAATGAGAATGTATACATCACACCTATAAAACTTCAAACATTCATATGCATTGGTTAAATCGAAATTGCTATCCTAATACAAGTAAAGGTTATTGTTAAAAGGATAGAGCGGGAGAAAATATTTCGCCCGCAAACCAATGATTTACATATAGGATCTTAAAGAAGATTCATACATGGGAGACTTAAGAAGAACCCTAAATGAATGAATTGAAGAAACTACGAGAGGACACTGAAGAAACTACGGGAGGACACAAGAGGAAAGGTTCCTTATGTTCATTGTTTCAAAGAGTGGATATAATGAAACCCCGTATGAAATCGGAAGGAAAACGGTTCCTTAATAAATGATTTTTCTAAATTTATAAGATAAAAGAGAAGAAATCATCTCAATTCTCTCAATGTAGTTATAAGGGAATTATCATGTCATACTCGTCTCGAGGAAACGAAGACATAAAAAAGGTGATGATTGATTGAATGAAAATAGATCACTATAGGGATAGTGATAATGATAATGATTCAAGTAATAAATAAAGATTTACATGCAAGAAATGAAAGGTTCATTTAAGAGATCGAGTTATATTGTTTTTAGTGGGAGCAATTTTCATTAAAGAATTGAACCTACCATTTAGAGAGGATGGGTGATTCTTTAAGGTGTAAAGAATAAGAGGTTCTCAATTCTAGATGAACAAAATACCTCATATCATACGATGATGGAGCTTTACGGGAAGGTTTATTATATTGATAATAAAAGGTCGCCCATTAGAAATCAAAATGGTTAGATATGAATAACCTTGATAAAATAGCCAAGATGTTTGAAAATAATTAAGTGATGACATCATTAATAACTACAATATAGATTTCAGCACATGAGTGACTAGGAAATTTCGAGTGATTCTTTAATCCCTCTAGTATATCAATACATCACGAGTTATAAGATAACAGTGGGAGCTTCCCTCAGGAAAGGAATCTCAAGATCTAGAATGGGTTCTAGATATGTGCTCAAATAAGATCATATTATGTGAGATAATATGAGTCGGAAGGAGACCAAAATTTGTAAGTTTTGCAATCCTGAATAAAAGGTTTATTCGCAAAACACTAATACAAATAGATGATCGTGCATCAAATGCAATGAAATAGTATTGACTATTTTTGCATGACAATGTCATTTGAGTTATAATTAACTCAAGATGAAAGATACTTTGTCAAAATCCAAATGGGTTGTAAGAGACAATATTGAACCCCATAAGTGAACTAGATTGACTTAGTATAGCCCCTAGCCGCTTACATGAGGTGACGTCTCAAAGCGACTAGAATGTGAGGCGACTGATGGCGAGTTCAAGTGCCATAGAGTCATATGTGATGACTAGTCGATCCCATAGGCAGACTGCAAGAGACACTCTGTCGGGCAAAGTGACCGCTTATAGAGTTCTGGAAATTTTATAATAGCCGGGTCGTGGCGAGAGCTGCTATAGTATTCTTGTGAGTCAATTCTTAGACTAAAGACTACTCTCCCAAGATGGTACAGTTTAGGCATAACCTTGATCCATTCTCTACGACTTTTCGTAACTGGAGTCAAATGGGATTGCTTCAGGCTATGACTGACTGTGACTAGTTGAAGGAAGTAGTGCGATAGAAATTGTCCACCCCTTGTCAGGGTTGTTCAAATCTCAAGGCCACTCGAGGAGAAGTTAACTGGAAATGTGTGGCCACGCTCAGAAGGTATCTATGGTAGATAATTCTGGTCAAACAGTTATTCTCCAGATCGAGGAAACCACTCATGATATGATCGAATGCAAGTACGACCTCAGAGAGACATCTTGCATTGAGTGGAGATTGTTATAGGACAAGAGAATTGGTGACGCACACTTGTCGAGGACAAGTGGGAGATTGTTGGGAAATGTGTCCTTAACAATAGTGCGATCACGTAATTAAATCTCATGACGAGAATACGCAAGGGTTGATACGAATTATATTAGTCAACTGACCAACATTAATCGGTAATGATTGGCTAGCTAGAGTTTGACATTACTGTCGTATGACGGTGGTGGTCAGTTGATCCCTTAGGTCACACCTTTAGGACAATTCCCTTAATCAAATGTATATCGATACGATTTGATCATATTCCTTAAACTCGTATACCGAGAAATCAGAGGTTAAATCTTATTGTAAGATTTATGTTTAAAATTGAAACGTGTCAATTATTAAACAATAAACGATATTTTATAATATCGTAATTAGAATGAATCGGGTTATAATTAATACAAAGGTTGTAAATCGTTTTGACAATAAGTTATCATTTTATATTAGTAATTACGAATTACTTGTCAACTTGATAAATATGATTTATTTAATTTATAGATAATATTTATTTGATAAATATGTATATTTAAATTAAATCAATTGTATATTTTTACAATGTGACATATTGTATGTCACATGACATACAATTATAAGATTGACAAAATATAAAATTAAGTCCATATTATGGCTTATGTTGGGACGGTTTGGGTGAGTTGTTAAGGGGTGTTTATGCTTCTTAAATAACACTCCTTAAATGTTCATCATTAGGGTGCTCTTGTAAATAGGACCTAGAGCCACCCTAAGAGCATAGAAAAGAGAAAATGTTCCCTCTTGCTTCTCCCCCTACCCGGCCACCCAAGGACCAAGACAACCCCTTTAAATCTTGTGTGTGAGCTCACAAGTTGAGTAAGTTCTAATTGGCATATTTTTCTAAGGTAAGAAAAGAAACAAAATCCTCTAAAATTATTATTGTGAGAATAATAAGAATACTAATAATATTAATAAGTTATAATATTAGTATAGTAATTCTAATTAAAGAGATTATAATTGTTTTAAGGAAAACCGTTTTTTAGTACTAGCATACTCAAATTTTCGGTTCAATCAAGGGTTGTCTTGGTGCATCACAAAGGAGGTGTTCTTGTTGAATACTTGGAGGATCATCCTTGCTATTATTTGGACCGTGTGTAAGGGTTCGAAATCTCTCCTATTTCCGCATAAATTTAGCATGCATAAGATCTAAAACATGTTTATTAAAATGTTAATTAAAATCATGTTAGTATGACTAAAAGTATTAGATTATGAGATAACTAAACCTAAAAGTAATTCCTTTCGAAAGTTTGTGTAACTCCTTTTATGAACTCCTTTTTTTCATTATCTATGTAATTCTACATGGCCACACATGTGTAACTCCCTATTAACTATTTGTGTAACTCCCATAGATTAGCTGTGTAATTCCTTCAACATAACATGTGCAACAGTTAGTATTTTTTGGACGAGTAACTCTTTAAAACTACAAGTGTAACTCCTTTTCATCCAGCGCGGAACTCCATCGTAATGGTTAGTGGAACTCCACAATATATTGTGGAACTCAGTATATTGTGGAATTCCTTTCAATTGTCTATGTGTAATTCCAGTTAATTATCTGCGTAACTCCACACATTATCTATGTAAAGGAGTTACACACGTTGTTCGGTAGAGTTACACAAATACTCATACAGAGTTTCAGAGTTACTGACTTAAAATTCTATATAGTTACTCATTTTACCGCCAAAATTACTTGCATTGTTACTCATTTCATGCTAATAGGGGTTACACTTCCTTTAAAATGGAGTTATACTAGAAATACTTCATATAACACCATTACTTTTCCACTGTAATTCTACTATTATGAAACGTAACTCTACCATTATGGACTCCACTATTTCATGCTAATGGGGGTTATACTTCCTTTAAAACTTAACTGTTCACACTAGAGATTCTTCATATAACTCCAATATTGAAGTAATCGAATAAATGAATACAAAAAAATAAAAAAATGAATATTGTAGATTATGTTAAGTTTGAAGGTCATTCACAAAAGTTCATACCTTCAATATTGAATGTCGTGTTTTCTGTGTTGTTCATATCTTCAATGTTCAACGTCGTGTTTGATGTATTTTCCATATATGTCATTGTCAATGTGGGTTCGTTGTATCTGTTATGTATCGAGGGTAAAAGAACGCGACTTCTGGTGATCAATTTTGAATGATGAATGACGACAATGAAGAAGATGAACCAACAGCATGCAGTTGAATGAAAATATGATTACGTTTTTTAATTGCATTGGGAATGTAAGGGACAAACTACACGTTTTTTTTATTAACTAACAGCTAATTGCACATTAACTATTAGATTTTGCATTAATAACTACAATATAATCTCAGCCATCCATTATCCCTCATCTAATGGATGACAATAGGACTCTAGGACTCAACATAGGAGGTGCACTCATTTGAACAACTAATTGCACATTAACTATATATATAGATGTCGGATCCGGTGAGAACGAACACTCGATGCAAACGGTGAGAACAAATATAAACCATAATATTGTAAACAATCTAAGGGTCTATAATAAAGTATAATACCCATTTTCATTAATAGGTTTCTTACTAACAACCACGTCCAAAACTAAACCAAACATTAATACACTCACGCTCTCAACAACACCTCACACGACATCCACTATCAACTCTACTCCGCAACTGCCACAGTCACCAAATCCGACAACCTCCACCGACATCCACCCTGGAAACCTCCACCGTTCATATTTCCCATCATCTCTCAAACCGTAACCACCCCACCTTCCCCTCCTCACGCATCAGTTGGCGTCGCCGGTAACAACGATCACCAGTATAGCGGTATCGTCGGCGAACCACCTGATAACATAATTTTAAGAATTTTAAGAATGTAAAATCCCCCCCCCCTCTACTCTAACTTTGATCTGGTTCCCCCAACCTCCATTGTCGACACTCGCCGGAATAGATTCCCTAGCCGGTGTGATGCTGCTAACGGTGACGGAGTTGATTATCCTTCAATGAGTATACATTAATCATTGATGTATCTAACCTCTATTTTAATGTATCTATCCCCTATTTTTATGTATCTTAATATAAATACACAAAATTAGCTACTGGGTACATCGAAATTGATTGGAGATGCATCAATATTTAACCCAGATACATTAATTTCGTGAGCTCCAGCACTGATGAATTGATGATAGTAGATGTTGATGGTGCTATCGGAGGTTCAATGTCGGACAATCAATAGGCCTGCAAACAACAGTTGATGAGAATTAGTGCAACTTTCGGGCTCGATGATGATACCGATGATCGTCGGTGATGCCATAATGTCTTCATATTTGACTGGCGGCGTCTTCATCGTGTGGTCGTCGGCGCGTTGAATAGTTCGTTGCTTCGTGATAGGTGAAGAAGGAGATGGTGGATGATGTAGTATGTGGATGATTTGTTTTGAAAAATGGAGAACGAAGGAAGCAGGGGAGGGACTAGGGAGTAATTGTTGTTTTTGTCAATTAAAAATTGTGTTTAATTAAAGCTATATCACCCGTACACTCAATCTAATCTATTGGTTAAAATTCGTTCTCACCGTTCTCACCGAGTGTTCGTTCTCACCCGATCTTGACTCTATATAGATTTAGGATCCGGTGAGAACGATATCCAACCCTTAGATTAAAAACACACCAGCTGTAACACCCCCATTTATTTAAGGAGCCTTTAGCAAGACATCCTCAGTAAATAGAACTGTTACCATCTCGGAATGACCGAGGTAGTGAATAACAAAGTAAAACACCCAAAGTACTTTATATAAAATTGGTAAAATTTAAACTTTAATGTTACAATTACTACACCGCGGAAAGTAAAATACAACTGATAACCTCTAAGAGTATGATCTAATTCTAAGTCGGTCCATCCAAGTACTCACGCCATCCCATGCTCCCACAGCGCCATCTTTCCTGTAGAATCTACTCCCCATTCCGGATCATCGTAGGTGTCACACGAATACACAGGGTCAACCACGAGGTTGAGTAGGTAAAATAGATAAAACATAAACAACAATGGAACTGCATCTTCCTCCATCTCCATATTATTCTATCAACCACTTCACCTCCATCACACCACACTTCCATCACACCACACCTCCCATCACACCACACCTCCCATGGCCATATCACAAGTCCCATATCACAAGACCCATATCACAAGACCCATTTCACAAGTCCCCGATCTCCACAGTAATCAATAATAATAATAATACAATCCACAGTACCTTCATAAACAATTATATCAATCTTGCAATAAACAATACACACAATTCATGTCGTAACACAATCACAGATATCCCCTACCTCAAATGGCAGGAAGACAGCCGAACAGCTGCTAGAAATACTCCACTTCGAGCTCAATTCCTATAAATAGTAGTTACTATTAATCCCTATTCATACACTAATAAAACTACTACATACTCATTCATCATGCTTATAAATGATATGCTTATCACACCCTGTAATTATACATATTAACATACTCATTTACGTACCAATTAACATTATCTCATTACTCGTATCAATCTTCATCAGTCAATTATAAGTTTACTAAATATAGCATGAATTCAAATGACCAAATATTACTAAATCAGCAACAACAACAATATGAGTAATATTTAATAATCACAATGTTCATTAACAATAATAATAACTTAGATATTAATAAACATGATATACAATTATAACATTTGCCAATAACATACTTAATAATAATATTACTAATACTAATGACATTATTATCCCATAATTATAAAATCACCATAGTAATAATTCAATTAATAATAATCATAATCATAAAAAAAACAATAATAAGAGTAATAATAATAATAATAATAATAATAATAATAATAATAATAATAATAATAATAATAATAATAATAATAATAATAATAATAATAATAATAATAATAATAATAATAATAATAATAATAATAATAAATCATAAAAGTAATAATAATAATAATAATAATAAATCATAGTACGTTAATAATAACCACGAGTTATACATGTGATAACCATACTAACCCTAACCTCTAACAACCCCCTACCCGCGACAACCTTACCCGCGAGATACCAGCCCACCACAACCACTTGTGCTCGCAACCACTCGTCACCCTGATGCCGACTGCCTTACCACCAACACCCAGCAACCCCCTTCGACCCCTGCCGGTGACTCTCGATCCGCCCGAACCACCACGCTGCCGAAACTTCTTATCCATTAACACCACCACACACCACCTTGACACCACCCACTACCACCACTATCTTCACCCTTGACAACAGACCCACAACACCGTGGTACCACCGTGTCGACCTCCCCCGAGTCCACGGCGGCACCACCCCGGAAATCCTTATACGTAAACAACTCAAAACCACCAAACCCAATGGCGACACTGTATCCGAGCCTACGACCACCACTAGTAACGGACCACCACCATACCCGACCCCAATGACGCTTTACTACAACAGCCGCTAAAAGAAGATAAAAACGAACGAGAGGGAGAACGACATACTCACATAAGTTCGCCGGAACCGACTCGAAAGCTCCCTTGAAAACACCTTTAACCACCGCGTCGCCGCCTTATCCTCTCTCTCTCTCTCTTGCTGTGACGGTGTTGCTGGTAGTGTCTTGTGGAGGCAGATGAAGGAGGCCAGTTAGGGTTTTTGGATTGAGGTCAGGACATACGGGAAGGAGGTAGGGTTAACGTAGGGTTTCTGATAACGTTATTAGTGTTATGGTAGGGTTTGTATGGGGTGGGGTTTGGGTTGTTCCTAGCTCGTGGCCCAATCACGTGTATTATTATGGCCATACTCATACTTCTTTACGTAAAGATTAAATCGGCCCAACTAGTTATACACGTATAACTCGTAACATTGTCAATAATTGATATATCTAGTTACGATAGCAATTAATATAAACCCGTAACACAATATAAGACCTATAGCACTAACTCCGAGTCAAAACTCGAGTTTCGAAAATGCGAGGTATTACACCAGCTATGAAATTTTGAATCCCAAGCTCTAATAAGTAATAACACCTCCCCTGGTTCATAACTTCACCCTTCTCTTACAGGCTGTCACCGAATTTCCAGCATCCATTACTGACCTAAGCTCATTTGAACGTTCGTACGCCACCACCGGAGCTCGGGCAATCCATTACCGGCCGTAAAACAGTAATGTTTCTATTTGTCATCCAATTTCTCTCACCTGTGATGTCCTTAAAACACCATTATCAACCTTCCCTGGAGGTACAACGTTGCTCGCCGTCGTTATACTTCATTCCTCACCACATCTTTCACCATTGAAGATCGTCAGTCTCCAGTAAACTGACATCAACATGAGCAGCATATGGCAAGTTGTCTGCGACGACTACTCCCCATCAATTTTCCAACTTATTTTTTCTCCCATATCCTTCGTGCGACACGATCGGCATCAAACAATCTCCAATGGCGACTTTTCACAACCATAAATCTCACCATCTCCCCTTTGTAGTTTCCCATCTATTTCAACGTATCTACTCTAACATTTGGTGTATGTAAACAATATTTTGATGTATATTAAGACGGATACATAAAATTAGTTATTAGGTACATTAAAATTGATTCGAGATACATTAATATATAAACTAGATACATTAATTTTGTTTAGCTCCGACAATGAAGATGGTTGGAAGGATGATGATGACTAATGAGGAGATTCTAGTATTACGGCGAGATCAGATGTCATTGAGTGTCGGTTGACGGGGTGTTGGTGTGGGATGATAGAGACAAAGTAATTTGCGTGTAGAACAAAAGACTTTTGTTGTATAGTGATAAGTGAAGAAAAAATATGGAGATGGTAATGGAGTAATGGTGATAATGGCTGACTTTGTCGTCAGATCAACAATGGTTATCTAAAATCAATTTGCCAAATAATTTGATTAAGACACATAATTAGACAGTGGTGTTTTTTGGTTTTCACTCAAACGAAGGAATCACAAGAGGTATTTGATTATCTAATGGATTTAATTAAAAATTGGGTTTAATGGTAATACTACAGCCGTTAATTTCACTCCGATCTAAGGGATGAGAGTTGTTCTCACCGTTCTCACCGAGTGACCATTCTCAGCGGATCAGTAGGATCATATGAGTTGAGTCATTATTGGTGAGTTACCCCTCTAAATATCAACCATTGATCTAATTTAATATTGATGGCTGAGATTAAATCTTACTAAACCTATAAAAACTCACTTTTCTCTCAATCTCATTCATTATTAAAAAAAATCTCTCTCTCTCTCTCTCTCTCTCTCTCTCTCTCTCTCTCTCTCTCTCTCTCTTCTCCTTCTCCCTATAAAAACCCATGCCAAAAAAAGAACATCAATAATCCATTTCGATTGTTTTTGTGCTCTTCATCTTCATTTCTCTCCGTTTTCAAAGCGGTTTCGTGTGCAGTCAAGTAATGAATTTCTTCTTTTGTACTATTTTTTTCGTTGATTTCATCAGTTTCGCATTTCATGTCCTTCGTTGCTTGATTTTGTTGTGTTTTGTGTGTGTATTCTTCAATTTATTCAGTCGTTTTCATTATCTATTCCAATTAGTCGCATTTTTGTTGTTGAATTACATTTTATATTGTTTTCACATAATTCTAGGGTTTTGTAATTGTATTTTCAATTTTCGTATTTGATTTTTGATTTTTTTTATATTGTTCTTCCTTGTTTGTTATTGTAATATATTGATGTAGTTATTTAATATAGGGATTTTGTTATTATATATGATTTTGTTATTATCTAGTGAGTATTTATAGTGTTTTATAGTCAGCTTTAGTCATTTTACAATGCAATTATTGTATTACACATCTTGATTATTATATTACTTTAACACAATTATTGTATCTGGTAGTGTCTTCATGGGTACAATGCAGTTATTATAACATTGAGACATGTGTTTGGTGCTCCAAGTGCCTAGTTGACTACCCAATTGGAAAAGTGAAAGTGAGTGATAGAATACCTACTTTAAGATTGAGTTGTACACGTGTTATTCGGTGGAATTTAGTCTTGAGAATCATACTTGAATCGTGAAACAAAAAATAGTGGATTGAAAGGTACCACTTGAGGAGTTAGATGAGATACTTGGAGTTATAGAGGAATTTGGGAGAGTACGCTTAGGGTGCTAATGTTGATGAACAGACGAGTGAAGTAAGTTAGTATTACTTGATTTTGAGGATGCGATTGACTTAAGGAATAACTTATTGTATGAGAAATGAGAGTCATTAGTAATAATATGTGAGTATTAAAGGAATTTACAATTTAACTTGGTGGAATCGATTAAGTATTCGACCTTAGGTTACTTAATGGATCTTAGCGTTTATCTATTGAAGTACTTGAGTATTGAGGAATTTTGAGGATGTACCACTAGTGTGTGGATAGAATAAAGTAATTCGTTGGAAGATAGAAGTTTGGAGAGTTGGTGATTTAAGAGTTGTTAACGGACGACAAGCGATGTTTATGAGATGACCATGGTTTATGGATTTACAACTTGGAACTATTATATAACTATCATTTGAGAGATTAGTGAAGTTGAGATATCTAAACCTTATGAGATAGTTGAATTTGAGATGATGGTAATTCTTTGAATTTGAAGAGTTATAGTATAGTGTGCCGTCTTGAAAGTTTCAAACTTTTCTCACGGATGATATTGATCATTCTCTGTATCCATAGAAGTAAGAGGGTGATATTGTTCATTCTCCTCCGTTCTAGAAGAAGTGTATTTCCGAGTTGTGCTTGTTAGCTTGTGGACTTAGTAGAAGGGCAACAAATAGGGCTCTCAGATGTGTATAAGCTATTTGTGGAATTTACGATTCAAGAGTTAAAAATTATTTTCGCCTTTCTCAAGATAGATGTTAGGAAAGTGTTTCCTAAAATTCGGTTTTCGTACGCAAAGCATATGGCCAAAAAAAAATCTCTCTAGAGTTTCTCTCTAGTCTTTTCTCTCTTTGAGAGTGTGTTTTCCCGAGAAAAGAGGGAGTTCTTTTTTCTAAACTTTTTTTAATCTTCTTCTCATTCGTGCAACGGTTTAACTTCCTTTCTGTTTGTTCTCTGCTTTCGTGCGCTTTTCTCCTTTGCAGGTTCCAAAATCTTGTCTGCATGTTTAATGTTTTGTCAGGATCTTTCTTTGAAGAAGTTAAGCAACCTCTTTTGGGAAGTGTAGCTCATGATTATGAGACTACTCACCATTGGTTCAACCTATTTTGCTTTTCTTTGTTTCTCTCCTTCATTTCCTATTTAAATCTTGCTTAGAAGTCGTCTAGTTTCATCAGCTTTTCCCTTCTTTCTTCTTCTTTTTTAAGTCTCCTTTTTAAAATTTGTTTTATCAAAAATCAAAAAAATGGAAGCAAATTACAATTTTTATTCTGAAGATAAGCAGCCAAATCTTGAAAGTGTTTTTTATGATGTGAACTTTCGTACTGAAGCTTCTAATAATCCTGGGATCTTACATGCATGGCGTTTTCCTCGCACTGGTGCGGTTATTTCACCTACTCCAGAAGCGTTGGAGGACTCTATTTCCTACTGGAGTAACTGTCTCTTAGGATATTTCGTGGATTACAGGTTAATTAGGGCTGTCAAGATCAGCCAGATCATTCATGATCACTGGGCTATAAGGGATCATGTTTTTATTCGTCGGATGGGGGATATTTACATTTTGTACTTTGAGGATAATAATGATCTGCATGATGTGCTAGATAGAGGCAATATTGTGGTCGATGGGGCTTTGATGGTGTTTAGGAAATGGGAACCTGGTATGATTCCTAAAACTGTCAGATTTCCTACCACTAGACTTTGGGTTAGAGTTTGTGGTTTACCGTTTGAATACTTGAATAGTTCCACTGGAGCTATGGTGGCAAAGCTGTTTGGTGAGGAGTTTGATGCTACTGATATGGTGGGCTTCCCAGAGCATGACTATTTGCGTTTGAAAGTTACGGTGCATTTGGGAAAGCCGTTGAATCCAGGTTTTTTCTTGGCATGTAAAAATAAAAAGTACTCTGGATTCAGTGTAAGTATGAGGAAATATTTAAGTTTTGCACTAAGTGTGGTAGGATTGGGCATAAGAGCTCGCAATGTTTCGAGAAAGTAGAACATATCGTCAATCATCTTAATGAGTCTCTATCTTTGGCATTTGATAGAGGATTTGCAGTTTTTCAAGCAAGGTATCAATATACTTTGTTCAATTTAAATTTGTGTGCCCTTCCATCTTCCACTAAGTTTATTACTTCGAAGATTCGTCTGGGTGAATTTCGAAATGCTTCGGTTCCAGCGGATGATTTTCAAGAAAGAATGATTGATTTTAATCTTGGTTTGGTTGATGGTGGTCGAATTTCTCCGGGTATGGAATTTGCAGTTACTGCGTTACCTTTTGCAAGTCCAGTGGTTTTTCAAGATGGGTTGGGGAGTCCTAAAAATGTGCAGAAATCGGTTGAGGATAATGTGGGGGGGGGGGGGGGGGGGGTTTGGTGTCCAGCATGAACATTCTAAGGGTTGCATGTCGATGGATGTACAGGAGGATTTGCATGCAAATGTTTTTCCTCCTATTCCTGTTCCTTTTTCTCATTCTAGGGATCAGGATTATGCTATGGGATTTTCTGAAGGAAGGGACCTTCTATCGAAGGGCCAGGAGCAGCAAGTGCCAGTAATGAGGGGTACATGGGAGTTGGGGTCTTCTTCAGGGGTGGCATTTATGCAAGATACTCATTATGAACCTTCTATTAAGGGGGAGGAGGTATGCATGCAAGATGCTGAATGTATGGAGATTGGTATGCCTCCTTTTCACAGTTATGATCATGGTGGAAGTTCAAGAGAGGTCGAAGTTCCAGTCTTACTACCTAATGCTAACCAGAATCTTCATACAGGAGGTAAACATGTCTTTATTTCTTCTTCAGGACAGATGGATTTCTCTAAAGGGGTTTTTACTTCAATGGATGGAGAGGTTCAGAATTTTGAGGGAGTGGATGGAGGGGAAGTTCCAGCTAAGGTTCCTGAGGGTGTGATGCACAACCTAAATAGTCAAAGAGATCCTCGTGTACCTTTAGGATGGATATCGGGAGATCCTTTCCTTCCTTTTTCACATAATGGAGAGTTTGAATATCCCTTTTCTGGAAAAGAGTTTATTTTAAATTCTATCACTATGAGGGTAGAGGGGGATAATGTGAAGGCTAATAAGGAGGACGATGATAAAGGTTTGGGACAGTTTATCGATGCTCCAGACGATATGCATATGTTTTTTCCAATGAATCAGCAGGGTGGTAATCCGTTTGATGACGAGTTTTGCTTTAATGGTTTTTCTTAACTCGGGTAATTCGGTCCTATGGGATTCGTCTGACTTTGATGGATCTACTCCAGAATGGCCGTTTTTCTCTTCTTTGTCGTAGTCATCGGAGAATCTTCTTCAGATTCTTTCATCTTCCTCTTCAGGCCAAGCCTATCAGGATGCTCTGGATTCTCTTCCACAACCTCAGGTGCCTGATGTCAGCCTTCAAGGGAATGTTCAGCCTTCTACCTTTGATCACTCTGTTTCACTCCCTTTATCTAATGCTAAGGAGCAAACTAGTGGTGTCTTTCCTCTGAATTCAAATGTGAGGAAGATGGAAGAGGCAGGGATCAGTGTTACCACGAATCTTTCTAAGGGTAAAGCAAAGGCAGACGAGGGAGTCCATGGGAAGGGCAAAGATTTACAAAAACTTATCCAAGCTTGCAATGCCTCCTTCTCTGACTATCTCATGCAAGTTAAACGTTAAGTGTTTTTCAGATCCTGGGGTTGAAGCAGGCTCTAGTAAGGCTCCGTATTCCTATGATAAGGAGTATCCGAATCTTACCAGTATTGCTAAAAGGTTCAAAGAGTGAGAGGCAGCTTCTCTTAAAGGTGTTTCTTCGATTGGCAAGGCGACTTTTAGGATAGGTGTAAGTTCAGATGAAGCTTTGGTGTCATCATCTGATTCGGAAGTTCCAGGGGCTCCAGTTATCCAAAAGAAGACAAGGGTTGATTGGAAACAACCCTCGGAGGAACCATGAAAATGCTAGTTTGGAATTGTAGGGGTTTATCTAACCCGCTCGCCCCTACAATTGTGAAATTAAGAGCGTTAGTTTTTCAATATAGTTATAATTATGATATGATCTTTCTATCGGAAACTAAAACTCATGTATCGGCAATGGCTTCTTATTCTCGTTCCTTAGGATATGTAAATTTTTCGGGGGTTGATGCGGAGGGCTCGAAGGGGGGCCTTTGGGTAGGTTGGAAAAGTGGGCTTAATGTTGTTAACTTGTATACTTGCCCTAATTTTGTTCTTTTGAAAATTATTCAATGCCCAGTTCGATATTGGTATGTTTTTTGTATTTATGGGGCTTCAAGGTCCGAGGAACGTAAGCAAGTGTGGGATTCTTTGGAATACCAGATTTCTCGGTTGGATTCGCCTTATATGTTGATTGGTGATTTTAATCAGATTGAATGGCTGGATGACAAGCTTGGTGGTAAGAGAATTATTTCAAGTTCTGTTAACCAGTTTGTAGAATGGAAGGAGCGGAATCAGCTTATTGAATTTCCTTTTAAAGGACCTCGATTCACGTGGTGTAACAATCGAAAGGGGTCCCAAAGAATCTATGAGAGAATTGATAAAGGAATGGCTTCTTCCTCTTGGTTCGACTTGTTTCTGGATTCAGGAATTAGACACTTACCAATTCAGGCTTCGGATCATGCTCCTATTATCTTTGATACGACATTTATGAGCAGGAAACGAAGTTCAGGTTTCAAGTTGGATGCATGGATTTTCAAATATGAGGAGTACTTCCCTCTTTCCTTTTTTAGACAACTTTGTGTGGTCCAAAATCAATTTTATGTGGGGTCATGTGTATTCTGTGGTTCAAATTGATTTCCTTATTTCTTGTGTTAATATAAAAGGGAACAACACAAGAAATTGGAAAGAGTAATAATTATTAATTAATAATAATAAATAGAATAATAATTAATAAATAAAATAATAATAATAATAATAATAATAATAATAATAATAATAATAATGTCGGCTGAAATTAATAAAGTTGAACTGAACTGAACTGAATTGAATGGAGCTGAACTGAGCTGAACTGAACTGAGCTGAGCTGAACTGAACTGAATGGAGTTGAGCTGAACTGAACTGAGCTGAACTGGACTGAACTGAACTGAATAGAGCTGAGCTGAACTGAATAGAGCTGAGCTGAACTGAAACGAACTGAAAATAAGCCAGAAAGAACAGGACCTTATATGAGAATTTGTGTTGGATTGAACAATTATTCTGGAACAAGAGTGTTGTATGTGTTGAGCTAATGTTATACCGATGTAAATAGTGGGTAATTTGATGAAGCAAATTAATTGTTTGATAATTGGACATTTGGACGCAACATTACCTAACACAAATCCAGTCACCAGGTTTGGAAGCAGGAAGAAGTTGGTGTTGTTGACCGAAAGCCATGATGATGATATTATCAGCAGCTCCATAGACGGGCATGTAGGTCCGACACCTGAAACAGTTAGTCCGGGTGGCATAGTTATGAGCCCCGCAGTTGATGCTTTGACAGTACCAATCCCCAGGCAAGACCTTGGTTGTGATACGAGTAGAATTGGTGGAAGCGTAATAGGGATACTTGGGGAAATCACACTTTTGATATGACTCCCTCTTCCTGAAGTTGACATGTTGGCATGCTCCACATAACCAATCTCCTCGGCTGCTCATCTTCGCTTCTTCTCATCGCAAAACAAATTCCCTTTCTCAGTACGGAGGAACTTCAAAACACAACTTCAAATACCTTAAGGTTGTGTTTGGGAACTTAGAATTATTTCAATTTGCACGAATCCAATTCTAGATATTGAATTATTGAAATTCAATTCCAATTCCAATTCCATGAAACTGTTTGGGTACCCCTGAAATTGAATTGCAAATTTTAATTCAAATGATGTTTGGGAGAGTCTTGGTTTTCAAAGCTAAAGATTTCATTTTGAGAACAAATACAAAAGATCCAATACAAAAGATCCAATCTCTTTCGGCTTGTTTGAACATACTCGCTAAAGCACTCAGTAAACTTAGTAACCGCATCCGCCAATCGATCTCGTTTTTGCTTCTTAGACCCCGACGAAGACATCGATTTGTTTGAACTACCTCCCTCACTTTCAATTTCTTCACACATAGCCATGACCGCTTCATCATGCACCTCCACACCATCACCTATAGCTCTATCCGGGCCACATAAAGTACATATATCATCCCAATACTCTATCACCTTATTCTTGTAAGGGGCTGCAAGTGGATGTTCCTAACAATAAAGTTAAAATAAGCATCAATAAAATAATAAGAGGGACATGCTGTCTAGTTTGCAAACACTAGCATATCTATATACACCAACTATACATGCAAAGATACATGAAAATTGCAGTAGTACCTGAAACAGGGGTGTGTTGCTGCTCTTATTAACTCAATAGGGTAGAGAATATGTACACTTGTATACTCTTGTTAATAATTATCTAATATAAAATATTCTGCTATCCTCTTATAAAGTATCAAAACAACCATGATTAAACCAACAGGAGTTTTAGTGGACGCAAGCTTAATGAATGCACTAGACCTCAATTGTTCTTCCTGCTGCACTTCTACATACCCGGGCTATTATCAGCTCCTCTTACGTCCTACTTTTAGTTCACACTTCACAGCTGCAGTAGCAGACATAACTCCAAACTCTGCGACTCTTCTCTCAAAGTAAAGAAATACACCATGTTACCCCTCATCTTCATTTGCTAGCCCAAGTACAGGATTCATGAAATGATTTTTTTGTATTCGAGTATTACGTAAACTTTGTTTTCATGGGTAATGGTCACTACTCACTAGTGTAGATGAAATTCAATCCTGAAACGTAGCATCAAAAATAGAGATTCCAAAGTTACAAATAAATCACTGCCTCGGTATGCAACAAAGAGTAATGCCCATCAACTGACTGCTTATTATGCAATTTCAGAAGCTTTCCTAAAGATTAACATACAGATGCTCAAAAGAGATGGTAGCAGCTTAGAGATTTAAGTGAAACACGAAAAAAGCTACTAAACATCTGTACAAAAAATCTCGAAAAAACCAAGGCAGAATAAGCAACCATACATCTGTAACAACACACTATAAGCAGAAACATGAACAATTTCACACTCAATCTCTTAACAACAGTATGATCAACTAAAAAAATTGTCCATTGAACAACAGAAACATGAAAAATCAACATTGCTGCAATTAACATGAAGAATTAACAACGGAAACATAAAAAATTAAAAAGAGATGTCAAATTCACGCGCCAAAACAAATAATCATGCCTAAAAAACGTACTAAAATGAAGAATCAAGCACCAAAAACGTTGAAGTACTGGAAAATAAGTATACGAATTTGTATCAAAGTGTATAATAAGGCAAAAATGAAGGAGAAATTGAAGAAATTGATTGATACCTAGTGCATAATTAGCAAAAATCAGGAGAAATTAGGGTTAGAGCTCTGCCGCTGATCGAGAGATTGAAGTTCGCTGATCATAGATTGGAGTTCAGAGAGTGGCGTCGTTGCTAGGTTAGTGGAAATCAAATGGCATGGTTTTAGAAGGGATTTGTGAGAATTTATTTTACATTGGGCTAGAATTAAGTGGGATTTGGCCCAATTTCAATTCTAATTCTTTTGGTCTGCCAAACACCATAATTGAGCCATTTCCTGAATTCATTTCCAACTGTAAGTTCCCAAACAGGCCCTTATGTTTTTTTTTATTAATCAAAATGAAAATGTAGTTGTTTTTCTCAATCATTTGTATATGTATGTCTTTCATTACAATACCTTCACAGAATATTTAAAAAGGCAAACAAATCATCAACAACTTCATATTCCTCGCCTACTTAAAAATGTTTGTTAAACTTTTTCATATATTCCACTTTTCCATGTCAAATCAAACTAGAGTCGTAGACTAACCTGAGTAGAATGACAAAATCAGTGATTCAAGAATTGAGTAAGAATTCCAAGTATTTGATGAATGTTTTGTAGCCTCAGCAGTACTCCTATTTATTCACACTATTGTCGTTACATTTAACTATAAAATGGACACATATGGCGCGTCTGAAGATTCAGACCAAAAGTGACCGTCTGAAACAAGAATTTGTGTTTTTTTAGCAGTTATTTAAAATTTAGTTGTATTCTGGCGACCTCAAAAGAGATTGATGCGTGCCGTATGCACCAAAAATAGTAAACATAAGTCTACTAACTAATAGTTAGTGGAAGTAGGGTCGAATTCCATAGAGAGATAATGTTTATATGTAGTTTGGTCTGTTGGTCACAAAAGTTGGGGTTTTAAAGTTGGTTTTTCTCTACACTAATGAGATGATTAAAAGATAGATTAAGAGAGAGAAATAAAGCAGAGAAAATAATAAGGGGTTGTTTGGTTCGTTAGAGGAATTTAAGTTCCAAGGAAGTAACAATTCTTACGATTTTCTAAATCACATGAAGTGGAAAAAAACGTGTTTGGTTGGAATGTGTGAAATGAATTCCACAGGAATTCCCACTTACCTAGGGGGGCCTAGGTAAGCAAACTTAAATTCGGGTGATTTGAGGCACACAACAACCCACCAATTTTACAAATCGTATGAAGGGAATATGTCAGGAATCGGGTTACCAAGGTTTAGATCAGTCAGTCTTTGATAAGGAGGGCAGTGATTATCTCCTTTCGGTATCAAATCACCCTAGGGTTCCCTAAATAACTTTCGTTCTATTAGGGTAAGTCTATTGTTTTGTAGGCAAGTCCACCCTTCCAATCTTTCGATCTAGGTTAGGTTTAACTAAATAAACCGGTCTCCTGCGTGCACTCAATCGACTAGCTCACAATTAAATTGCCATCAAACAATCCTCATCGCAAAACTAACTAAATATCTCAATCCTACTACTTTACTATCGTGGTTTCCCTCATCCCAACATATAAAGGAATTTGCTACGCATAACTTGGGGGGCTACGCTAACGTACAATTGGGATAAGAACAATAAGAGACATGATAAAGATGTAAATTAAACTAAAACAAGGATAAGGAAAAGGAAAAGTAATAACAACAAGAGAAAAAGAAAGAAAATAAAGCAAATGAATTAAAGAGAGAAGAAAGATTATAAATTAATCCCGAGTTCAAGGCAAGAAGAAATGAAGAAGATCGAGAGTAGACTAAAAGCTTCTGATCTAGAAATGTGTGAAAAAGTGTTTACTGCTAAGTAATGAATGATGATTGATTAGCCTAACCTAATCTCTATTATAAGAGAGATTAAGTTGTCTCGAAAATCCAACGTAAAAATAACGTGTAACCGAATCCCATCAGGTCAATTCTGCTCGATCAAGGAAATGAAGCCTCTCGATCGAGTAGAATCCTTCAGAATCTCCTCGATCGGGGAACTGGTGTAATACCCCGTATTTTCGTAGTTCGTAATAATGAGTTGTTTTATATTATTATCAAGATGAGGTGTAATTATATATTATAAGATACGTATTTGCTAGTTGCTATAATAATTATATTTAATATATCATGAAGACTTGTAATACTATTTACCTTCATATTCATATTTAGTTTATATTTAAATTATATCATTATATGTACTCGTTAATTTTAAGTTACGGGTTAAGAACGGATATAGACATATAAGTTCCTCGAGATGCATGATGGGCTATTAGGCTCGGTTATGATTGATGCGTGATGGGCTTGGACTCGGGTTGTGATTGTGAGAAACATGTAATGCACAACCAAACCCTATGATATGCAAACATAAAAAAAACCCTAAACCTAAAGCCTAACCATCGACATCCTAAAACCATTTTCTAAACCTAGAGAGACAGAGAGGAAGAAGAGTGTCGAGCCTCTCATTGGATTGGAGATTTCTCACCTTTTGCAACGTAATTCGATTTCCTTGTTTGTAAGTCGATTTCATTTAATTTTTATACTGTAAAAGTTTGAAAAGATAGTCATGTTCACTTGAAATCTAGTTTATGCATATAAAATTTCATACTGAGAATCCTTATGGTTTGTCCTAGGTGATTTATTTATGAACATGTCGCTGAAAGATCCGCGAATCTAATTTAGTTGTGGAAAATGGTTTGGAAACCTAGTTTATATGTCGATTCAGTTTTGGGTATTTTTTATAAATAATATTTGTAAAGTCTATATGATAATAGGATTTTGAATTACCGAAAAATAATGTTTTAAACTCGTTTTGTGAATTAATACTTTTTATACGACGAATTATGTCGCTTTTGGAAATCAATCTAAAACCCCTAGATAAGTTTAAAATTTGAGAAAACTACGTTAGACATTATTTGTAAATAAGACTCATGGGGTTCCCATCCAATTGGCCTTGAATCGATTCAAGTTTTCTAGAATTAGTTATATATTTTTTACCGAACCTTTCATCGTGCTGGAAAATCAGGAAAAGTAGTGTTTGTTCTTTAAATTGATATTCCTATTAAGTTATGATGAGTCTAGGTTATGTGCATGATTAATTATTTTATTAGGTGGTAATTATATATAATTATGTTATATAGGTGATGGTGAGGAGAATATAACATGTATTCACCCTAAAACATGAAGGATTATAACGAAATTTACAATTGTGAATTATGGTCATAAGATAATAAAAACATGAAAAGAATTACAACCTTGGGTCCTTGAGCGAATAGGCCTAAGAATAGGAATTAAAGTAAATTCCCTCCTATAACTTGCACCCAAGACTTGGTTTGAGACGATGTCGCGTGTGCTAGAAAGGCTCTCCAATTGCCTTGCAATATGGGGAGAGTTTTGTGAGGTTTAGATATGAGATCTGAGGTTTTGGGAGAAGGATGCTCTCAAAACCCTAATTGTGAGAATTATAATTAACCAGTAGTCGACAAAAGGAGAATAACTCTCCTTTTGTAACCCATGGGGTCGGCCGAATTGGAGTAGGGTAAGGGTGGGCTTTTTCCACTCTTACCTTATTCTCTTGCGTGATTCGACCCGTTTTGCTAAATATTATTCGCGGGTATTTATTATAAATCGTATGCATGTTATCAGATATTAATGCATTTGATAACATCAATAATGGTCTGAAAAAATGCGATATTGTATAATTGGCCAAATTAATATAACTGTTTATATTAATACGCAAATTCAATATTTAATTAAATATAACCATTTATATTTAATTTTACGAATTAATCATGTAATCCGTATTAGCTAAAATTATTTAATCCGTATTAAATAATAATCTCAACATCTCATTGACTAATTTAATAGTCAATACCTCTGACTAACTGTTTAGTCGTATCCGGCATAAATGTGACTGTATTTTCATACCTTCACATCTCTCAAACGTGTCCTATAGGTGTGACGTATAGGGACCAGTTGATCACCGCCATCCGTATGACAATAACGTCAAACTTATCTAGCAAGCCAACCGTTTTTGATAAACGTGGATCAACTGATAATAATACTGAAGTATGCCCTTGTGATCCTTTAAGAGATTTAGTAACTCATTGTACTAACTGTCAAGGACACCAGCCCCAACAATCTCCCACTTGTCCGTACAAGGGTGTGTGCAATGACGTTATCACACTAATACATGTGGAGGACACAAGGCTGCAACAAACTCCCACTTGTCCGTACAAGTGTAGGTGCGATAACCGATTCTCATATCCATTTAAAATTTCTCCCACTCAATGTAAGACAATTTGCAAATCCGCATTCACAAAGGTCGTATCTCACAAGCGATCTGTATCAAGAGTGGTTTCCCCGACTAGAGAGTAACTTAACTGATAAAACGAATCTGTATTCGAGCATGGCCATGCATTTCAGTTACTACTCCTCGAGTGGCCCTGAGAAATGATAAAATCCTGATAAGGGTTTGGATATTTCCCTCAACTCGAATCCTGCAGATGTAAGCGCAACATGAAATAACCCAGAAAAAATCCTCTTGGCTCCTGTTACGGAAGACCGTGGGAAAGAAACCAAACTTACCCAAAATCTGCCTTAATCTCAAGAGACAGTTGAAAGTCAAAAGACTCGACTCTAAGAAACACTATGGAGGTCATATCCACGACCTGGCACCCAATGTTATAAAACATTTAGGACTCCATAACGTTGTCACGGGGTGTCCTACGAGATATCCGTATAACTCGCCTTTGTGATTGGTCAGTCAACTGTTTGACTTATGGCTCGTTGAACCCACCATCAACCAACGTCACAAAATGATTACCTGAGTTATCAGCTCAAGTGGGTAATCAAGGACCAAAACTATGTAATGGTATTCAGTTCACTTTGTGGTGTTCAAAATTGGCGTACAATTCCACATGAAAAACAAAACATTAAATATCATAACAATGAGGTTGTAATAGAGTACACAAGACAATGAATTATAACATGAATTCATAAAAGAGTACTACAACTTAGGAACACATCTGATTCCCATGGAATTAATGTGCCCTTCATGCTTATCACGTGGTAATGCTTTTGTGAGAGGATCAGCTATGTTGTCATCCGTAGCGATCTTATCAATGAATATCTCCTTTTGCTCCACGTAATCTCTGATTAGATGAGCTTTCCGTTGTACGTACATGTCTAGCTTTGTTTGTGACACCCCGCGATATTACATAAAAATAAACAAGCAACTTGCAGCGGAAAATACGGTATTTTAAAAACTTTCGACATATATAAATAAACTTAATCGCGGAATATCAAAAAAAACATGCGGAAGATTTAAAACTAAAGAAAAAGTATAACTTATACAAGATAAATGAAAGTTTACAAGGGATAAAGTATCCCTCGATAGCAACATAATTAAATCTAAGCTAAACGTAAATAGGTAATTTGTCGACTAATCAACAATGCTCGCTAGCCACACGTCTTCCCCAAACAGCACCAACCTACATACATGAAACATGTACGCCACAGTCAGTGGGGAGTAACTCGAGGTTCTCCCAGCCACTTTTTGTCAGAAAACACGTAAACGGTAATACAACACAACATATACATATGAACATGCATATACCAAGATAAATACTCAAATATGACATATTCAAATATGACAAGCATGATCAAGCATGAACCAACATGTGAACTACAAACACGGTCATCATGTGAACTATATCAAACGGATAATTAACTCAAGTGAATGACTCAGCGGCCAACACTTGATGGCATGTTCATTCACACAAAAAACAAGCAAGTAATTGACTCAAAGGCCAACACTAGATGGCATGGCCAATCACAGAACATACAAGAAAAGAATGAACGCCGTCAGGGAACATAACCGTTACCACAGACCGCTAGGTCGCATAACCACGACACTAGCTATCGGGACGCATAACCACGACACCGACTCTATGTATAGTGCATAACCGACAACTATAGGCCTAAGACCTGACCAGACCTCTCGATGTAATAACTTACACCGAACGACACACGGGGACCGGGCCGCATAACCACGGACACCGACCAATCCCGAACATAGATAAAACCCATAACCGGGGCGGCATTAGTTCATTACAATGATACACAAATCGTACCACCGCTATCCATTCACAACCAAGGTGACATAACCATCACTCACAAACTTAGGATGACATAACCGTCATCCAACCACAAGCAAGGCAACATAACCGTTACCCGAATCAATCTTAAGATAACATAACCGTTATCAAATCACAAGTAAAGTAACATAACCGTTACTCGACTCAACTCAAGACAACATAACCGTTATCAAGTTACAAGTAAGACAACCTAACCGTTATCATTACCACTCAAGCTAACATAACCGTTAACTAACTCATTTAATACATGTGAGCTTCAATTCGAACAAGACAACACTTAAGCTAGTTTTGAGAAGCTAACTGTTGGAGGAAGTGTCCTCGACAATAGTGTGTTGACGTAATTAAAACTCATTTGAATGAAACACAACTGGGAGTGTTACTCTTTTAAAGTCGACTGATCAACATTTATCGATAATGATTGGCTGTCTAGAGTTTGACATTATCGTCATATGATGGTGGTGATCAGTTGATCCCTTAAGGTCATATCTTTAGGGAATTCCGTCTCAATGGAATAATTAATTAATATTGTATTGGATACAAATTAATTAATAACTGGAAATTTTGGAAATAATTTTATATGACGAATATTTTTATAATGGGATTATAATAATAATTAAAGTCAAAGTAATAAAATTGTTTTATTACTCGGTTTTTTTATTTATTCGTTTGGGAAACGATTAAATTGAGAATGAACACGGTTGATCATAAAATTACAAAGAGTTGTAATTAAATTATGACATTACATTTTTATACAATAATAATTTCGAAATTATTAGTGCAATTATTTAAAATGTAATCAAATTTGTAGATTATGGATTTTAATAGTTAAAATTGCATAATTAACAAATTGGGTCATGTGTTATGAAACATATGTGACATGTTACAAATTAACACAATTGACAAAGATAAAATGGGTCTATAATAAGACCCATTTGAACCGTGAAATTGGATGCATATGTGATGGTTGTGTGCAAGCATAAGCAAAGAGATTGTGTGTGTCTTACACTATGTAAATGTAAGGAATATTTCTCACTTTAGTGTAAGATGTAGAGAGCCATGCATTGGCCCTTGTGGCTTGCTTTGGCCGGCCTACACAAGAGCTCTTAAGCTCTTGTTTGCTCTATATAAGACATACTCATACCTCACATTAAGTAGTAGTCTTTTGGCTAAGTAATTGTTAGTACATACTTCTTTGTTCTACTAACACATAAATACTACAACATCCTTTCTCCTATTTTTCTTAAGTAAAAATAGTTTTTACTAAGAAAATTATTGTTTCCATATTAATAATATTAAGTGTAATATTATTATTTCTAGTATACTTATACTAATTTTCTAGTAACAAAATTAGTATTAGTTTGAGATCGGGTCCTTGATACGCATCTTTTGGAGACGATTTTTCTTAGATCGTTTAAGGGTATTTCGGTGGTTTGAAGACTCATATAATAGGTGATTATTGAGTATAAACCTTCTAAAACCAATGTAAGGACTACTAAATCTTATGATATCATCATGCATGCATAAGATCTAATTAAGTTTTATGACTAAACTTAAATAAATTAAACTCACATTAGATTTGAGTATAAAATCAGGAACTTAGTTTCCAACAATTGGTATCAGAGCATTACGGTTGTTGCATGCATGATCGGATTCATGATTTATGTTAAAATCGGTTTAACATATATATTTCGATTTTTCGAAATTATTGTGTTTATTATGATAAATCACAAAATAATTTTGCATGTTAAAGTTTCTGTTTCTAAAATGGTTTTAGGACATAAAAGTAATTTTATGGATTTTTATTGTTCATTTTTATATTTATTTGTATATTTTGTAGTTTAAATCGGTTTTAAACAACAATTAATGGGAAAAATAGCTAAAAATAGTTTCTGGCCGAGATTTTTTGATATGTTCTCACATGCATATTTAATATATTGTATATGATTTTTCGTGAGAAATGGAGTTAATATGCATGGATTATGAATTTTATGAGATAAATAGTCATAATATGAGCAAAAATGGGTATATATGGTTATATTTCGAATTTAACCTTAAAAATTTTATGAGAAGTCACATGCAATATATAAAGTTCCTGTATGAATTTTTGAAATTATTGGAATTATTTTGCATGATTAATGATTTTTATAGTAACAATCGGATTAATAGTGACTTAAATTCGACTTTAATAGTTATAGTTGGAATTTTGCCATAAAACCTTTACAAAATGTCACATGCAATATTTACAGTATGTATGTAAGTTTTGGGAATTCATTCTCAAGTGATGCATGATTTATGATTTTAATGGTTAAAATCAGATAAATAGTGACTTATTGTGTTAAAAATAGTTAATCTTAATATTATGGCATGAAATTTTACCCATAGATGTCTTATATTATAGGAACATCAGATCTAAAAGTTAGATATCAAAAAGTTTCTGTTTTTATGATTATTAATTTTAATGAGTTAATTAGCTAATAATCGTAATTTATGAGTCGAAAATAAAATTTTCGAGTATGGTCTGTAATTTTTAGTCACTTTCAGATTCTAATATGTATTTTAGGATGACTAAAAATTTATAGCAATTTATTTCAAGTTTTTATAATTTAAATCGGATTTTTAACCATAAAAACGGCTTTTATAGGATTTATTTAAGAAATAAACCATAAATATTTGCATAAGACCATTTTATTAATTTCTGAATTTTCAGAAAATTTCCAGAAAGTTTAAAATTTTGAATTTTAAATTTCGATTTTTATTGACTCATTTGGCCATATTTTGTTTATTTTTCCCGAAAATACAAGTAATTTATGAACAATAATGCAAAATCAAGTTAGATCATGATCAAATATTAGTAGAGACTAAACATTGATTCCTAAAGTAAGTTAGGATGATTAACTTGGACATAAATGAGATTTATGTAATTTTGGATGATTTTAATAGTTAAAATCGCGCATATCCGTAAAAACCGTAAACAAATATGAGATATTTGCTCTCATAAGGCGATTTGGCATTAAAAATTGGGCATGTGCATACATATTTTATTTATTGCAATTTATTTAATATGAATGTCATATTTTGAATGTTATTTATATAATTTGGAATTATGTAATTTTTCTTAGTATGGCCTTAGTTTTAATCAATATTACCCGTAATGAAAGGGGATATTGATTCGGTTGTAATTTATGTGATCTCGTATCACGGGTTTGTAATTTAAATTTTCAGTTTTACAATAGAATAGTTTTATTATTTTATTGTAATCCCGGAGATCCAAAAGACGGTGCCATACGGAAAGGAGTTCCGACAAGATGGTGTTTTCTTGGATGGCGTGCCAATGAAGTTCAAGGGACCAAGGAGTTGGTTTCCGAATTTGTAATAGTTAATTAGTTTTTACTATTACTAGGAAGGCCATACTAGGATTTTATTGCTTTATTGCTTTTACTTTTGCATTTTAATATGTTTGCATGCATAGCCAAATCGCCATAAACATGCATATTAGTTTAGATCGTTAAAAACGACCGTGTCAATTATAATTATCGAGTTCACCAATTTAATTCACTTAAAGGAGATAGATAATAAATTGACAAGACCTCTATATTAAACTAAACAATTGAGAATTAGCCTTACCAAATAGTAGAACCCATGAGCTTCTATTTCGTGGGGTTGTGCTAGTCCAGTGGGCAGTACGAACCCCATTACGTAGGATAAGTGGGGCGATGGGGTGGATTCAGTCCAGTGGGCGGATCGCATCCCGATGCATTTGAAATTTGGTTTGTACTCAACGGAAGTGTAGAGGACCAGTGGTCAATGTGTTCCGGGCTAAGATATATAAATTATGATTTGTCATCAACCAAAAGTTCCAGGGTAGAACCGGTTTATTTTAACCCACCAAACCATATTGTTGGGTCGGAGTTCCAGTGGTTCACGATTTCGATAGTATGGGTTTGGGTCTTGGAATCATTTATAAAATTGGATAGAGGTCATTTTATAGATGCATCAACTTAGTAAATATGTTTACAAGTTAAAATGAAAATTAAAACGATTAGCATTTAATTTCTTCATATGTTTAAAATTTTGTAGTCCTCGTATCAATATCAATCATGACTACTTCCACTACTACAAACACTTCATGGTTACAATCCTTCACGGATCGTTGTAAGCTAAAAGAGAATGGGGCAAACTTTGCCGATTGGGATGCCCAACTGTTGTTGGCGGCACAAGGTGACGGTAAGACCGAATTCCTTATTGAAGCATCACCTCCCGAACCTGCTGAAAATGCCACCGCCGCGACAAGACGACCTTATGATTCTTATCACAAGGAGTCTTGGGAATTGAAAAATGTTTTGATCCTCTCGATGGAGCCGGAACTCCAAAAGATTGCCCTAAAGATTGGCACAGCTTATGAGATCTATTGCAGGCTTCTGACAATGTTCTCAAAGGCTTCGAGAATTGTCCAATATGGGGCAGTATCGGCTTTCTTTGATCTCAACCTTAAGGAGGGGCAAAAGGTTAGCCCACATGTACTCAAGATGATTGAGCATGTAGAAACCCTAAGGATGAATCAAGTGGACATTCCTAAGGAACTTGTGATTGACAGAATCCTCCACTCCTTGTCTAAGGTGAAGACTTATGTACAATTCCGGATGAATTTCAACATAAGGAACCAAGACATCTCTCTCGATGAATTGCACAATATGATCGTGCAAGTAGAAAGGGATATGGACCTAAATGTTAGTTCCCCTAAGGATGAGCTCTATATAAATGTTAAGGGCAAAGGAAAGTTCGATAGGAAGGGTAGGGTTAAGGGGAGGCAACCTTCCAAAGGTTTAAAGAATGTGTCTTCGGAGGCAAGTACATCAGATCCCAACATGAGCGCTCCTCAAGGAGCCAGGTGCTTTTATTGTAATAATAAAGGACATAAGAAGAGGAATTGTTCCAGATATCTCAGCGATCTCAAAGCTGGGAAGATTCTTCCAAGTTGGTATGGTAACTATCTCTATTTTGTGTTAATCTCAACTAACGTATTATGATACAAGTTGTGATGTGAATGCTCTTCTTACTTGAATTTGGGCATGGAAACAAAAATAAGGGAAAGAAAAATCAAGCATAATGGATCAATGGAACTAAGAGTAGCTCCACTCAGGATGATCAAGGAGCTTTGTTTTTCCTGCTTATTTTATTTCAAGTGTTGGAAGAACAATTTAAAATCCGTATTTTATTTCCTTGTTGGACGAGGAAAAGTTAATCCTTTAAACAATTGGTTGTATTTTGGATAATGAGGTGACTTGGTTTTCAACCCAAGTCACTATTGGTTTTATATTTATGTTCTTAATTAGTTTTAACACTTGCAAATCTTAAACATAGAATAGAATTGATTGTCACATTTCAATGTATGACCATTGAAACCGAATAGGTATAGGATACCCAATTCAAATCAAATCAAAATCAAATTAAGTTAAGAACTTAATTAAAGAGGAAAAGTTATCATAAGGGTACACAAACCAACTTCAAAGTTATCAACCATTCTAAACTATCTAAAGCTTTAAATTGAATATTTTCTGTAATAAATCATAAGGATACACAAACCAACATCAAAGTCATTGTTTGTGGCCTTAGTAGCTATCTTTGGTGATAAAATGGGATTATTATTACTAAGATAGAGTGGGAGAAATTTGAAAAGCCACAAATAGCATATGATTTTGACAAGCACAATGGATGTGATCTATTAGTGAATAGTAGGATTTATTGTGTTTTGGTTATGTGAAAGGTAAAAGGTAGATTAGGCTGTAGATAAGATTCTACGCCTTATCATCCCAAAAGTTGTGGATAAGCCCAAAGGTTGTAGATAAGATCTACGGTCTGGTAAAAATCTACGCCTTATATCCCAAGAGCAATCTACACCTTATGGTTGTAAAAGGTAGATTAGGCTATGGATAAGATTCTAAGCCTTATCATCCCAAAAGTTGTGGATAAGCCCAAAGGTTGTAGATAAGATCTACGGTTTGGTAAAAATCTACGCCTTATATACCAACGGCCCCGGCCCTGGAGGATACTTCAAAGATACATTCTTGAAGTTTGTAAGGAAAAATTCTATACATGGATAAGATCCATGGTAGAGTCCTCGTACAGTACAAGATAAGATAAATGTGGGGAACTGAAAGTTCCCACACACAAAATTATATACCATAAGAAAAGACTCTTATAGAAACTACGGGAGGACACTCGAAGAAAATTATTCAAAAGACTTTGTAAAGGCTCAAGAAAGGGTTCTTGGATTTAGATGGTGATCTAAATATGCCAATGCAAAAAAAAACATGAAATTTATAAGATTTACGTGCTGATAAATGAGATATGTTAAGAGAAGCATAATCAGACATGTGGATGTCTGCAGTCTACAAAGTTAAGGGTAACTTTGTTGAAAGTAGTAAGGTAATTCATTGAGAATGAATTCAGTAAACTCAATAACCACTTTTCAAATGGGTATTTGAAAAGGATGTGACTATTAGCACATATGGTTAAGTCCCAACCATTTCAATTCATTAAATGTTAAGGAACATTGAATTGAGTGGGAGCTTTATGATTTACGGTTAAATGTAAAGTTCAGTGGGAGTTCTCGCTCCAGGATTTGAAGCTATTGAGTCATGGGTATGACTTCGGGATCTTCAGAATCAGGCAAGAACAAGAGTTTAGTGGGAGTAAACGTTATCTAAAACAACTCATTGCTCGTTTGGAATGAAGCATTGATACTCATGAAAGGTACACGAGTTTTTGGTTCTAGATGACATATTGATATGAATTAAATCTAATTGAACATGGGATGTTTAGTTGAGATTATAAAAGACATCTTGTTAGTGTTAAGGTTGTTCATGGAGATGAAGATAGTATAACCATAATGGGATCATGAAAATATATCGAACCTTAAGAACTATTGTTTGCACATTTAAATCACTAATGTTTCCGCCATTAGTATAATCGTGTAAAGTGGATGCGCACCGCTTGCAGGACAACCCCTGTTGAGCAAGTGTTAAACCAATGATTAAACCTTGATCAATTGTCAAAGTATTCTCCAATGAAGATGAAAGACAAATTCAAGATTTTGGAAGATAACTTAGTCGTATGGTAAAAGGTTTGCAACGACTCAAGTTCCAAGATACCAAGCAAAGATTTATGATAATCTTTGGCTTATATTCATTGAATATGCATCTCAATGACTTGTATTTTAACTACATGGTCATCACAAGATTCTACAAAATGTATAAGTTCACAAATTATGTAAAGGCATTGCTGTGGCTGGGAGTTACACAATGCACATAATCTTATTCGCTAGTCATGAGAATGACTTGTCTCTTTCAGAGGAAAGATCAATGTATGGATATGATCCGCAAAGTGAACGATCGCACGAACCGTGGTAAACCTGGTTTACTCAAAATGGAGATAATTACAATTTTAAAGGATATAAACGAGAGACCCTAAAGCTGACTGTAAATTAAATGGTGTTCAAAGGTTGACCACTTGGATGGTGTAATCCACTAATTGTTTGAGTTATTTATAACTCACGAAAGGTCAAGTAAAATTCAAATGGGATGGTAAGACCATATTGAACCCCATTAAAGTGAATTGAATTATCATGACCACGCCCCTAGTTGCTTAAGTGAGGTGACATCTCAATGCAACCGGATGTGTGATGCGATTGATGGCGAGTTCAATTGCCATAGAGTCATACCGGATGACTAATCGATCACCTAGGCATAGATATGTTAAGATACATTTGTCGGGCTAATGACCGCTGATAGAGCTCTGGCGTACTCTTATTGAAAGACTGCCTGGTCGTGGCGGGAGCATCTATCGTGTTTCACATGAGTCAGTTCTTGGACTAATGACTGTTCTCTGAGGTGGCATAGTTTTCAGATTAACTTTGATTTATGTCCTAACGTCTTCGTAACTGGGGTTTATAAGGACATATTTTGGGTTATGATGGGCTGTGGCCAGCCGGAAGGAATAAGTCGATTGGGAATTGTCCACCCCTTGTCAGGGTTGAGAAATATCTCTAGGCCACTCGAGGAGAATAATAACTAGAAATGCGTGGCCACGCTCGGAAGGTATCTATGGTAGATAATTCCGGTCAGTAGTTATAAACTCCAGATCGAGATAAACCACTCTAGATTTTAATCAATTGCCGGCACGACCTGAGAGTACGCCATGCATTGAGTGGGAGATAGTAATAGGGCAAGAGAATTGGTGACACACACTTGTCTCAGACAAGTGGGAGATTGTTGGAGGAAGTGTCCTCGACAATAGTGTGTTGACGTAATTAAAACTCATTTGAATGAAACACAACTGGGAGTGTTACTCTTTTAAAGTCGACTGATCAACATTTATCGATAATGATTGGCTGTCTAGAGTTTGACATTATCGTCATATGATGGTGGTGATCAGTTGATCCCTTAAGGTCATATCTTTAGGGAATTCCGTCTCAATGGAATAATTAATTAATATTGTATTGGATACAAATTAATTAATAACTGGAAATTTTGGAAATAATTTTATATGACGAATATTTTTATAATGGGATTATAATAATAATTAAAGTCAAAGTAATAAAATTGTTTTATTACTCGGTTTTTTTATTTATTCGTTTGGGAAACGATTAAATTGAGAATGAACACGGTTGATCATAAAATTACAAAGAGTTGTAATTAAATTATGACATTACATTTTTATACAATAATAATTTCGAAATTATTAGTGCAATTATTTAAAATGTAATCAAATTTGTAGATTATGGATTTTAATAGTTAAAATTGCATAATTAACAAATTGGGTCATGTGTTATGAAACATATGTGACATGTTACAAATTAACACAATTGACAAAGATAAAATGGGTCTATAATAAGACCCATTTGAACCGTGAAATTAGATGCATATGTGATGGTTGTGTGCAAGCATAAGCAAAGAGATTGTGTGTGTCTTACACTATGTAAATGTAAGGAATATTTCTCACTTTAGTGTAAGATGTAGAGAGCCATGCATTGGCCCTTGTGGCTTGCTTTGGCCGGCCTACACAAGAGCTCTTAAGCTCTTGTTTGCTCTATATAAGACATACTCATACCTCACATTAAGTAGTAGTCTTTTGGCTAAGTAATTGTTAGTACATACTTCTTTGTTCTACTAACACATAAATACTACAACATCCTTTCTCCTATTTTTCTTAAGTAAAAATAGTTTTTACTAAGAAAATTATTGTTTCCATATTAATAATATTAAGTGTAATATTATTATTTCTAGTATACTTATACTAATTTTCTAGTAACAAAATTAGTATTAGTTTGAGATCGGGTCCTTGATACGCATCTTTTGGAGACGATTTTTCTTAGATCGTTTAAGGGTATTTCGGTGGTTTGAAGACTCATATAATAGGTGATTATTGAGTATAAACCTTCTAAAACCAATGTAAGGACTACTAAATCTTATGATATCATCATGCATGCATAAGATCTAATTAAGTTTTATGACTAAACTTAAATAAATTAAACTCACATTAGATTTGAGTATAAAATCAGGAACTTAGTTTCCAACACTAACTTGAAGCGGGAGCCGGTCTCCCTTCCGGTTACCCGGCCGGGGGGTCTTCCTCCTCAATTTAGCTACTAAAACGGCTTAAGCATTCAACCATGCAACAACAACGGAAGTATCCAAACATTTTACCCACATGAGTAATACAATAAAGAGAATTCATGTGACGAGTCTCATGCACAAGTTTACATTTCATTCGGGAAATAAAATAACTAGCATTTGATGACAAGTTCATGTCGTAAGTATGTGAATTATCATGAAGAATATACGTAATTCGAGTCATGAGTCATAAATGATAATTGTATACACTCTAATAGAAATTTTATAATGATTTAACATACTCAACAAATGTCCGAACGAGCAACAACACGATGAGTAGCTTTTCATTAGTAAGCATATGGTCGATTAACATGAGGCTAACGGAAGTATAATTTATGAAACTCATATAATATATTCATATATCAAGGAGGAGAAGGAGAGGCAAAGCTTAACCAAGGGAATAAGTGCAAAGTAAAGAGAATCAAGCAAAAAAAGGAAGAATTGAAGCCTTGGCATACACAAACAAGAGCCAAAATGAAGAATTGAAAACTCGGTTTCACAAGGGTCAACTTCAAACGACTATATCTCGAGTTCTAGAGATCCTATTGATGCAAGGCCAAGAGGAGGTGAAATCTTGTGATCTTAGCTTTCCAACGATAGGTCACACGCCTCATTTGGATAAGAAACGAGAGAGATATGGCCTTTCGAAGATGCTGCTCTCAGACTAAACCGCAGCCTGCGCTATATACCGCAGCCCTGCGCTATTTGACGCAGCCTGCGCCAATAGACGCAGCCTGCGCGTTTCTCTGGAACTTTCAGCTCTGTTGCGCGTTTTAGGCTTTATTTTGGAGATGAAAAAAACTAGATTCTCGTGCCTATATGACATCATATCTTATCATTCATTATTACCAAATCAATCATGAATTTCATTTCAATCGAATAAATGATGAACTAAATAGCACAATACATCACAATTTCAGAAATTAAACCAACAATAACCACACATGAACGATTTTTGACTCAAAGTCGAGTAACCTCTCAAAGTTACCTTTAAAGCTCTTCAAATCTTCAAAGAATCCTTCATTGAAGTCCAAGCATCCATTCTCGCTCAAGAACGATAAGAAAAACGAATCACAATCAAACCCTAGAAAAAAAGGTTTTTCCAAAAACCCAACAATACTAGCTTTTAAAGACATGAAAAAAAGGAGAAGGAGAAGAGGAGAACTTACATGTAAAGAGCTCGGGATTTGAGCAAGAAACGAAGGCGGTAGAGACGGATTTGTGTTCTTGAGAAACACCAACAATGGGGGTTTTCTGTTTTTGAAGATGAAGAGGTAGTGAATGGGTTGTGTGAAATGAACACAACATAAAGGTTATAAGGGGTTTTGAGTCGGGAATGACTCGTAATTCATTTAATGAGTCGGGATGGACTCGGATTTGACTAACTAAGACGGAAACAACCTCTCAAGTCTATTATTACTCAAGATGGGACAAAAATATGCAAGTAAACCACATTTCATGAAATTATCCGCCATACATGTCATTTCTCGAAAATAAAAACCGAAACTTAGATTTATAAAACTCGAAACATAAATTGAAACTAAAAAGCTTTAAAACGAAATATTCTTATTACAAAAAGATATTTACGAAATTTAATAAAATATAAATTATTCTTGAAATTCAATTAAATCTTTAAATTTACAATACGGAAAATATCGGGGTTTTACATTGTTTTCTAGACTTATGCTCCTTTGCTTGGAAGATGGCACCTTTATTGTCACAATAAACGGTGATTGGGTCATTCGAACTAGGCACTACTGATAGTCCTTGTAAGAATTGACGCATCCATATCGCTTCCTTAGCTGCTTCCGAAGCGGCATAGTACTCGGACTCAGTTGTAGAATCTGCTGTAACACTTTGTTTAGAACTTTTCCAGCTGACAGCAGCGCCATTAAGAGTAAAAACGAATCCAGACTGAGATTTGGAGTCGTCTCCGTTTGGAAGCTAGCATCTGCGTAACCCGTGGCGCAGAGCGTCGAGTTGCCTCCGTAAGTCAATCCCCAATTTTTAGTCCTCTGTAGGTACTTAAGAATGTTTTTCACGGCCATCCAGTGTTGTTCACCTGGATGAGCTTGGATTCGGCTTGTCATACTCAATGCATATGCAACGTCTGGACGTGTGCATATCATGGCATACATGATCGATCCTATTGCAGAAGCATAAGGAATCCGACTCATGCGCTCTTTCTCTTCCAATGTCTTAGCTTCTTGAGTCTTGATCAAGTGAAGCCCAGTAGTCATAGGAAGGAACCCTTTCTTGGAGTTCGTCATGCTGAATCTCTCTAGGATGTTATCTATATAAGACTCCTGACTGAGAGACAACATCCGTCGTGATCTATCCCTGTAGATACGGATGCCCAAAATTCTTTGTGCCTCTCCCAGATCTTTCATCTGGAAATGGTTTTTCAACCATGCTTTAACCGAAGAAAGGAGAGGTATGTCATTCCCAATCAAGAGTATGTCATCGACATACAGTACTAGGAAGACAATCTTACTCCCACTCGACTTGATATAGAGACATGGTTCCTCGACTGATCGAATGAACCCATTCTCTTTTATCACTTGGTCGAAGCGATGATTCCAACTCCGTCATGCTTGCTTAAGTCCATAGATGGAACGCTTAAGTTTGCAAACCTTCTTAGGATATTCTGGATCAATAAAACCCTCGGGTTGTACCATGTACAACTCTTCCTCCAAATAACCGTTTAAGAAGGCGGTTTTAACGTCCATTTGCCAGATTTCATAGTCATGAAATGCGGCGATCGCTAAGATAATCCGAATGGAACGTAGCATGACTACGGGTGAAAAGATCTCATCGTAGTGCAAGTCTGGCACTTGAGTGAAACCTTTAGCAACTAGTCTTGCCTTGTGGATATCTTGTTGTCCTTCCACGGCATGCTTTATCTTGTAAAGCCATTTGCATTGAAGGGGGCGTACCTTTGCAGGTAGGTCCACAAGATCCCACACGTTATTCTCATACATGGAGTCCATCTCGAATTGCATGGCTTCTAGCCATAGCTTTGAGTCAGAACTAGTCATGGCACCTTTATAGGTTTTGGGTTCATTACCCTCTAGGAGTAAGACATCATCTATGTCATGTTCCTCGACCATACCAATGTATCTGTCCGGAGGAATAGAGACTCTTCCCGACCTCCTAGGTTCCTCAGGAATATCTACCGCAGCCTCGGTTGAAGGAAATGTTTCCTCCAATGGTTGCTCGGTAGTTGGTTCTTGAACCTCTGATAAATCGAAGGTTCTATTACTCGACTTGTTCTCGAGAAAATCTTTCTCCAAGAACGTCGCACTAGCCGCAACAAAAACACGTTGTTCGGTTGGCGAGTAGAAGTAATGACCAAAAGTTCCTTTTGGATAACCTATAAAGTATGTCTTGACCGATCGCGGGCCGAGCTTATCCTCGTGTCTCCACTTGACATAAGCCTCGCAGCCCCAAACCCGAATAAAGGACAAGTTATGGACCGTTCCCTTCCATAATTCGTATGGAGTCTTGTCAACAGCTTTAGACGGACTTCGGTTAAGTATTAGAGCGGCCGACAAAAGAGCATAGCCCCACAATGAATCAGGTACAACGGTGTGACTCATCATGGATCGAACCATATCGAGTAAAGTTCGATTTCTCCGTTCGGACACACCATTTAATTGTGGTGTTCCAGGTGGAGTCAACTGTAGCACGATGCCACAGTCTTTAAGGTGTTGATCAAACTCGTGTGAAAGATACTCACCACCACGATCAGAACGTAGTGCTTTAATCTTTCTTCCCAGCTGGTTCTGTACCCGATTCTGGTATTCTTTGAACTTGTCAAGGGATTCACTTTTATGCTTCATTAAGTAGACATAGCCATATCTACTCAAATCATCCGTGAAAGTGATGAAATACCTATAGCCTTCTCGTGCATTGATCGACATAGGGCCACATACGTCCGTATGTATGAGTCCTAATAGGTCGGCAGCGCGCATTCCAACACCTTTGAAGGAAATACAAGTCATCTTACCGATGAGACATGATTCACACGTGCCATATGATTCGAAATCAAAGGCTGATATAGCTCCATTCTGTATGAGCTGTTTTACGCGTTTCTCATTTATGTGTCCCATACGACAATGCCATAGGTAAGTTTGATCTTTGTCACCTACCTGTAATCTCTTATTATTCACATGTAATATTTCAGTGGTTTGATCTAAAACATAAATTCCATTCATGGAAACTGCCTTGCCATAAATCATATTGTGTAATGAGAAAATACAACTGTTATTTTCTATTACAAATGAAAAACCAAGTTTGTCAAGCGCAGAAACTGAAATAATATTTTTGGACAAACAAGGACCATAATAACAGTTATATAGAGATAACTCGAATCCACTTGGAAGCTGGATCACGTATGTTCCCCTCGAGACTGCAGCAACACGTGCTCCATTCCCGACACGCAGGTCAACCTCACCCTTGATGAGGAGTTCTTGGTTTCGGAGGCCCTGCACATGATTACATAGATGAGAACCACAACCAGTATCTAGTACCCAAGTTCCGTAACTTGCATGGTTAATCTCAATCATGTGAAAAATAAGAAGAAGACATACCAACAGGAATAACGCGACCTGCGTTAATGTCCTCACGATACACGGGGCATGTGCACCTCCAATGCCCAGTCTTGTGGCAATGGTGGCATTCCATGCTTGTATCCTTACTCTTTGTCTTGCCCTGTGAGTTGCTCGACTCACCTGGCCCACTCTTAGCGAATCTTGATTTCTTGAACTTGGGCTTACCTACCCCTAGGTCGCCCTGAGCTTTAGCTTTCCCTTTACCTTTCCCCTTACTGGAGATCATGAGAACATCCTGCTTCACGCTCCCACTTAATTTCAGATCCTTCTCGGTCTGTACGAGAAGGGAGTGGAGCTCATGAGGAGTCTTCTTCATGTCGTTCATGTAATAGTTGGCCCTAAAGAGGGCGAACCCATCATGAAGCGAATGAAGCATTCGATCAACGATTATGTTCTCAATGATCTTGCAGTTTAGGGCCTCCAGTTTCTCGATATTCTCAATCATGTTGAGAATATGTGGGCTAACAGCTTGGCCTTTCTGGAGTTTCGCCTCAAAGAAGCGACGGGTATGCTCATAAGAAACGATTCTCGGAGCTTTCGAGAATTCGTTAGTGAGCGTGGTGAAAATCTTGTTTGCACCATGGGAGATGAAGCGTCTTTGCAAATTGGATTTCATTTCATAGATGAGTACGTTCTTTATCGCACCCGCTTCCATGACGAAGTCGCTATGAGCGCGAACTTCGTTAGCTCTAGCTCCAGTTCCTGGGTGTGCCGGAATTGGCTCAATCAAGTACTTGAGCTTTCCGTCAGCAATGGCAGCATTCCGTAACGCTGCCTCCCAGTCAGAGAAGTTTGACCCATCATTTCTCAGTCTAGTAGACTGATTTATGGAGTCCATGAAGGCTTTTAGCCAGGATTCACGTGCTAGCTTGGCACTTGGCATTGGGTCTTCACCAGCCATTTGTTATACAGCAGTTTAAAATGATCGTGATCTACACTGAAAAGAAGATAAAAAAAAAACCATATAAGCAACTCATCGTTGTGATTTAAGTCTATTTTAAATTGTATTTAGACTCGTAGACTCATGCATTTATATAATTGATCTCCCTCAAGAATTATATAAACGATCCCAAGACTCAATTTCCGTATATTGATAAGCCCACAGCTTGGCTAATTCCACCGTTGGAACTCTTGGTCGATAGATTTCCGTCAATCCTATCTATTAGTCCATCACAGTCGCTAGATAGTATCGAGTGAGCACGATGTTAAGATAAAATAAATCATCTGTTCCCACTTACCCGACGTAGAAGGGGTTATATTATGCCTACCGACGAAGAAGGGATTCATGATATGGGAGTCTGATTTATAAAGACTAGTCTCAATTTTTGGTTATACGAGGAAGACCCCATCAACTTATATTTATCCATTTTAAGTGAACTAATATCTAGCGTATACGTGAATGAATGAAATAAAGTGATGGCTTTGCATGTGACTTGTGACATCTGTATTGTCACAGAAAACTAACGCGTAACCTCTACATGAGTCAGTTTTCAGGCATGTAATAGGTGGTTTGGTTTTAGGCGGAATATGATGGAAGCTATTATCGATGAAAGCATAAAAATAAATGCAATAAACGTAAATAAAAGTCCTAGTGTGGCCTATCCTACCAAAATAAACATAAAAACAACTTTGGAATCCACCGTTGGACCCTAGAAGCTTGTCTTGATGTTCCATCTTGGTCATTGCAGCGGGAGTGAGCATCCGGTCTCCGTCTTTGGTCTTCACAAAATTACTAATTTAAATTACAAATATAATCCTATTAACATTCTAATTTAAATACAAAAGTAATTACATGGCAAAAACCAAAACGGAGATACAAGATCTAAAAATTACAAACAAGACCGTGTTCCATCATTACGGTAACACAATCTTCTAAGTCCACACTAAGTTACAACCGTTTGCAAAAATTAAATACGTTATAGAAAGCATTCAAAGGCATTCAACAAGACGATAAATAAAATGCATCAACTAAAAACAAAATTCATTCATGACATAATACCGTTATTATGTTTAACAAATTTTACCAAACCACCTTACGGGGTTAAAATTATGTGATTATACCGTTTTAATCAATTTAATTTTAATAAATTTATAATCCATTATCTTAAACCGTTTTAAAATAACATGTATCATGCGAGAGTGAACCGTTTCACAAAAATAATATACTATTTCCGTATACAGTATATTACTAAAGGCCAAGGGAAAATAAAACAAGTTATTTTCGAAAAATAAAACGCCTGTTACAGAGACGAGGTCGACCGACCTCACCTCGGGGTCGACTGACCATCTGCCAGTCTAAAAAAAACTTCCTATAACAGCACCAAGGTCGACCGACCTATCAACCAGGTCGACCGACCACCAAACTGAAAAACGAGTTTCTGAAAACGCAAATCGCTGCACTTTAAAATCAAAACAAGTTTTTAACATTTAATTTAAAACGTGTAAATCAAATTACACAACAACAAAGATTCACATATTGCTAAAAATATCGATTAATTAACAATATGTAAACAAGAATCGAAAACAAGATCGATTACTCACAAAAAGAAAACTGCAGAAACAGAAATCACACGCAGGAGTCGGTCGACCGACCGCAACAAAGGGTCGATCGACCCACACGGCGACAGAACGCGATTTTCAAAATTTTTAATTAAAACTTATGAAGAACACAAAAGTAAAAATTTCGTGGCCTTGTCTCTGATACCACTTGAGGGGAATATAACGTGTATTCACCCTAAAACATGAAGGATTATAACGAAATTTACAATTGTGAATTATGGTCATAAGATAATAAAAATTAAACATGAAAAGAATTACAACCTTGGGTCCTTGAGCGAAGAGGCCTAAGAACAGGAATTAAAGTAAATTCCCTCCTATAACTTGCACCCAAGACTTGGTTTGAGACGATGTCGCGTGTGCTAGAAAGGCTCTCCAATTGCCTTGCAATATGGGGAGAGTTTTGTGAGGTTTAGATGTGAGATCTGAGGTTTTGGGAGAACGAAGGATGCTCTCAAAACCCTAATTGTGAGAATTATAATTAACCAGTAGTCAACAAAAGGAGAATAACTCTCCTTTTGTAACCCATGGGGTCGGCCGAATTGGAGTAGGGTAAGGGTGGGCTTTTTCCACTCTTACCTTATTCCCTTGCGTGATTCGACCCGTTTTGCTAAATATTATTCGCGGGTATTTATTATAAATCGTATGCATGTATCAAATATTAATGCATTTGGTAACATCAATAATGGTCTGACAAAATACGATATTGTATAATTGGCCAAATTAATATATGTTTATATTAATACGCAAATTCAATATTTAATTAAATATAACCGTTTATATTTAATTTTACGAATTAATCATGTAATCCGTATTAGCTGAAATTATTTAATCCGTATTAAATAATAATCTCAACATCTCATTGACTAATTTAATAGTCAATACCTCTGACTAACTGTTTAGTCGTATCCGGCATAAATGTGACTGTATTTTTATACCTTCACATCTCTCAAACGTGTCCTATAGGTGTGACGTATAGGGACCAGTTGATCACCGCCATCTGTATGACAATAACGTCAAACTTATCTAGCAAGCCAACCGTTATTGATAAACGTGGATCAACTGATAATAATACTGAAGTATGCCCTTGTGATCCTTTAAGAGATTTAGTAAGTCATTTTTCTAATTGTCAAGGACACCAGCCCCAATAGATGGATATGTGAAAGATCATAATTGATTGCTTGTGTATGCTTGGATTGCGAAAAGGACTTTCAGTAGTGCCTAGTTCGAATGACCCAATCACCGTTTATTGTGACAATAAAGGTGCCATCTTCCAAGCTAAGGAGCATAAGTCTAGCAACAAAGCTAGACATGTACAACGGAAAGCTCATCTAATCAGAGATTACGTGGAGCAAAAGGAGATATTTATTGATAAGATAGCTACGGATGACAACATAGCTGATTCTCTCACAAAAACATTACCACGTGATAAGCATGAAGGGCACATTCATTCCATGGGAATTAGATGTATGTGTTCCTAAGTTGTAGTACTCTTTTATGAATTCATGTAATAATTCATTTTCTCGTGTACTCTATTCAACCTCATTGTTATGATATATAATGTTTCGTTTTTCATGTGGAATTGCACGCAAATTTTGAACACCACAAAGTGAACTGATTAACATTACATCGTTTTAGTCCTTGATTACCCATTTGAGCTGATAACTCAGGTAATCATTTTGTGACGTTGGTTGATGGTGGGTTCAACAAGCCACAAGTCAAATGGCTGACTGACCAATCACAAAGGCGAGTTATACGGATATCTCGTAGGACACCCCGTGACAACGTTATGAAGTCCTAAATGTTTTATAACATTGGGTGCCAGGTCGTGGATAGGACTTAAGTTCACCTCTGGACCCAGTGTGCGATAGCTGTGTATTGGGATATGTGTTAAGTTCACCTCTGGACTCAATACTCTTGTGTGGCAGTGGGATATGTGTTAAGTTCACCTCTGGACCCATTACTTGTGTTTGTTAGTAGTGAGATATGTGTTAAGTACACCTCTGGACCCATTGCTTGTGTTTGTATGTTGGGATATGTGTTAAGTTCACCTCTGGACCCGACATTTATTAGTAGTGGGATATGTGTTAAGTTCACCTCTGGACCCGACATTTATTAGTGGTGGGATATGTGTTAAGTTCACCGCTGGACCCATTGCTTGTGTTTGTATGTTGGGATATGTGTTAAGTTCACCTCCGGACTCGACATTTGTTGGTAGTGGGATATGTGTTAAGTTCACCTCTGGACCCATTGCTTGTGAATGTGATTTTGGTATCTAGGTTATCCGTTAAGATGTCGCCTCTGAACCTTTATACTTGATGAATATTTAGTATCTAGGTTATGTCTTAAGTTGACCGCTGAACCTTTATACTTGCTGTTTTGCATCTGCTTGCCTAGTAAGGGTACAGTGTCTCCGATGTAGTTGTTGATATTGATGAGTATAGGGTATTGATTATATAATTGTTCATCCAAGGCATTGAGTGACTCTTTAATTAGTTTCGTAAATGGTTTGGACTGAAAGACCCCCCGGCCGGCAACCGAAAGGGAAACCGGCTCTCCTTCCAAATAGTTTCCGAAGTTGGTTGAGAGCCTTGCATAGTAATTGCATGATGATATGAGATTCAGATATTGAGATTTATATGCTTTACATGTTAGATATATGTTGGAGTATATTGTATGTTTATGTGTTACGTGTCGTTACAAAAGGTGGCTAGGAGAACTCTAGTCACTCCCCACTGATTGTGGCGTACATGTTTACATGTATCTAGGTACATGACAGGTGGTTGGCAGAGGGTTGCATGGAGCTAGCGAGCGTTGATCCGTTATTCATCGATTTGACTTTACACTTGCGTTAGCTAGACTCTAGTTACATTTCAGTTTTTGAGTGCTTGTAGGGATGTGCCATCCCAGGCTGTTTGTATATATTTACTTTCAGTACTTAGACAGTTAAACTTATCTATGGTTTTCTGTTTATATCAATTGTTTCAGTTTCAGTTTTAATTCACCTCGTTTTTATGCATGTTAAAGTTTTAATTCCGCGTAAATTTTGGCATGTTGTATGTTAACGCTCCCGACGCACTCATGTGACCCCCAAACTTAACTTGACCATTGAAGATACTTCTCTTTCTTTGTGCATCACTTTCTTTGATAACTCCGAATGCACATCCTTCTTTTAGAATATTTGTCTATCTCACTTGAACAGATCTTCATATCTTTTCAGCTTAACCTTGTTGCTTGCTTTCTTAAGGTGCCCTCTAGGTAATCTTCCCTTTTATTGGATTTGGAGGAACTAGTTTTAGGATAACCGTGAGTGGTGTTCTGAGAAACGTCGATATTTGTGGAATAATTTAAGAGGTATCGAGAGACATGCGTTAGTGATCCAAGTGTCTTATTGTGTATCCAATTGGGAGAGTGAAAGTGAGTGATAGGGTACTTGCTTGAAGGTTGAGTTGTATACTTAGTACCCGGTGGAACTTAACCTTGAGAACCATGCTTAGATTGTGAAAATTTGTGAGTTGAAGAGTACTGTTAAGGAGTTAGATAAGATACTTGAGGATATAGAGCGACCTAGAAGAATAGGCTTAAGATCCTAATGAAAAAGAATAGATGAGTAAAGTGAGTTAGTATCACTTGACTTAGGTGAGTGATTGAGTTGAGAAAGGCCCGTTGTTGAGGAATGCGAATCATTGGCTATAATAGTTGAATACTTGAAGAGTTTATGACTTAAGCTTAGAGGAAGTGAATCACCATTTGACCCTAGGCTTCTTATTGAATCTTAACGTTTATTTACTGAAAAACGTAAGAGAAATTTGAGGATGCACCACCGGTCTGTGGATAGGATAAAGTAATCCATTGGGAGACGAGAATTCGGAAAACTTGATGGTTTAGGAACTGTTATCTGGTGGACAGTAAGGTAAGTAAAGTAGATATAGCATATAGGGGTGATGACCTGAAAATGTTATTGAATTATCATTGAGGGACTAGCAGAGATGGGACATCTCAAACTTTTGGGAATAGGTAACTGTAATGGTGATATTGTCTGAAAGTTTGGAAGATTTGGGTGTATAAATAGTTGAGGAGATGGTTCGTGAGAGCCGATAATTGAATGACATAATTTGGGAAGTAAGAAGTGAGAACCCCGTGAGAATAGTGAGAGACCTGCACCTTGGAAGATTTCCGCGATCGTTTCTTTATATCGCTTCTCTCCTTTCCTCTCCTTTGCTTCTCCTTCTGATCATGGCTTCAATTTTATTGGAGTCCATAGCCTAAAGTTCCTTGCCTTGTCATCTCGTTGTTCCTCGAGTCGTTTTCTTATGACTCTCTCGAAATCTGTATCGTGTTGTACCTGAAGTTCGCGTCTCACCACCTCTTCTGTGAGCCTTGTTTCTTTTCATCTAGCTTAGTGGCGAGATTGACTTGTTCTTGGAGTAGTGATACATGCCTTGAGGAATGCTTGGTTTTGCGTTGTCAAAATTTGGTTGAGAGAGTTTATGATGATAATATTCGGGCGATATTGGGGGATATGCTATCTTGAGAGTTCCATTTTAGATGGATCGGTGTGTAAGTGGTATTTGTAGATTTTGAAGCACCATTCGAGGATTTGAATAGAATGCTTGGAGTTCTAGATGAATTTAGAGGAATGTACCATAGATAATGATGATGTGGTTAAATGGGTGAATGAGGTGAGTTAGTGCTACTTAATCTTGGGGAACGAGAGCTACTAGTGCCGGTGTGAGAATGTTGAGACATTTACAATTTGACTTGTGGAGTTAACGGAGTGTTTAACCTTAAGTTGCTTGATGAACCTCGGCATTTCCCTATTGATGTACTTACAGGCAACCGTTGATGTTTGAGGTAATCATATAGAGTAGAAATTTGAAACTTATAAGTGTTCATAAATATCAATTGAGGAATCTCGGAATGTGAATGCCTAAGTCTTATGGAAACTATAAGAGTGAAAGTTGTTACTTATTTGGAACTTTCTTTGAGATGTATATTGTTGGTAAATGGTTGGAAATCAGAGGATTTAGAAGTTGTTACCTTAGTAAGATCTTGATTTGAACGTTCATTGTGGTAATGAAATTTGGGAATTTAAGATATCGAACCTTGTGGAATAGGTTTGATAGGATCGAACTGTCAAATTTAAGGTTATAGGATGATGAATACCATATCTTGGGTTTCGAGGTTTGTTGTTATGGTAACAGAATCCCGGTTCAGAGTTTTGAAAGCCTTCTTGTTGAGGAATACCTTGTTCTGTGGAGGAGATAATGATAAGAGGGATCGTGAAACCTTGGAGAGGCTAGAGATCACTTGAACTGTCCTTCTTGGGATATACTAGGAATCGTTATAACGATGTTTTGATTATGGATTGAGCGGTTAGTGTACCCACGTTTGGCAAGATTTACCGTCTTCCCTGACCTTTAACCCGGTTATTTCATTTTTTCGATCCTTCCTTGTATGTTCTGTCAGCTGTGAAACTAGGATCTCACAATTCTTCGTGTCGAAAGTAATCTCTTTGATCGTTTTTGCGCTCCCAGTAACCGTCTTTGAAATTTGTTCTCTATTGTTCACCTAGAAAGTCCGCTGTTTTGGAAAATCTTAATTGTTTTGAGAATTTGAAACGGCTCCCTCTTTTGTTGAAGGTAACCTTTGTCGTTGTTGCAATTTGACTCTTCGTGAATTCGAAAATAAAGGTTGATTTTGAAGAAAACTTGATTTTAAAGAGCATAATGTTTTACAACTTTGATGGATTTCAGCGTTGATTGCCACTGGAACGTGTTATTGGAGACGTCTGATAACCTGTGTTGTGTTTATCAACACCGAATCGATCTAAATTTCGAACTTTTACTGATTTAATTTTGGGACTTGTCTTAAATTTGGAATGTCGGACTATTGAATACGTAACGAGAATCCCAATGTCCATTGACAAAGACTTGTGCCTTGAAATCTTTTCTTCTTGAAACCTTCTGGAAGATAAAGTTTTGGGTACCTTAACCCGGGTAGTACGTATGTTAGCTAGAGTTGTTTTTGTACTTAGTTCTGTCTTCAAGTTTCGAGGACGAAACTTTTTGAAAGTTGGGGTGATTGTAACATCCCGCATTTTCGTAAATAATATTTTAAAGGTTTTAATTTATTTTACGGAATAAAATAATATTTTAATATAAATTAATAAGTTATTTTTAAATCTTCCGTTAAGATCCGTCTTAAGAAACCTTAAGTTCTTAGGATGTTAATAACTTGACTAAATCAAACCCGACTCAAAACCCGTTCACAACTAGTGACCCGACTCAAAATAAGAAAAAGGACTACTTAAACCCCACCACAAAACCCTTATGTCGACATTCACTTCATCTTCACAACTCATCCTACTGCTTCCCATTTCCTCCATTTTTTCTTTTCCTTCAAAGCTTAAAATCAACTTTCCAAGCTCTTCCCAAACCCGAATCAAGATAAGTCATACATTTTCCGAATCCTTGCGAAATTTCCAAGACATCTATCTCTTTCAATTTCGATTTCGTGCAACTTGAAAAAGAGGCTGTTTTGAGTAATTTCCGTTTTAAGCTTCTAAAACCCGTTTTCTTTGTTGTAGGGGTTGGCTTAGAAGATCCAGAAGTTGATAACTTTGTTATAGTAGAAGATTTTTGGAGCATAATCGTTTTTGAGGTGACGATAATGAGAAACTCGGCCTTTCTGTTAAAATAGCAATCTTTGTGTTGTGTTCTTGTTCTAAGTTTCTGATTTTTGTACTGTTGATGATGTTTGAGTTTAGGTTGATGTTAGGAATGTGTTTTTATATGTTCCCACGTGATTTAATTGGAGTATTTAATGTTCTTATGCTTGATGAGTTCATATTTCAGATTTTAAGTTCTTAAGACGAATACAATGTTTAGCCTTATTTCGTGTTTAAATTGTTCAAAAACCGTGTTTGAGACATACTTGGGATTGTTATGGGATTATATGTGCTGGTAGGATAGATTTGTGGCTTGAAATCATAGTGTAAAATCATTTGTCGAAACTTTGAAGGAATTGAGAAAGTGCAGGAAAATCGCGAATTGAGCCTGCCCGTTCAGGGGCGCAGGCTGCGCAAATGAGGCGCAGCTGCGCAACCCCATTGTGCAGGCTGCGCAATATCGCTGTAGCATTTGCTTCGTTTAATTGTTTCGTGATTGTTTTGGGGGCTTGTTCCCCAATTGTTTAAGTTATGTTTAAGTGATGCTTATAAATATAATTACTTGGTTTTAAATGTATGTTTAGGCTAAGTAAAGTTTGGTCAAGCGATTAGCTAATTGCCTCATGTGAATCATTTTGCAATTGTTGTTGTAAGGTTGCTTTTCAAGATGTTTAACATGCTTAGGTATCATAGGTTGTGATGTTTAATATCATGGTTAATGGGTAGTTAGCAAGCAACGTGTTAGGGTGTTGTTTCTTAGCTAAAGTTAGTTACCACTTGATGGTAATGGGTAGTTAGTAAACAATGTTTAGAATGTTATTTCTCTTCTTAAGTTAATCTTATCCTAGGTTTTTAATGAGACGTAGTGGACCTAGTTAGATGTATAGTGACCCTTGGACTTGTAGAAGGAAAGTCTTAGGTTGGTCATAATTGTTGTTGAACTTGGTTATCTCTTGCTTATGTGTGTTTGAGGTCCCCGGAGGATGGGCGACACTATATTGGGTTCGGGAATGGAGAGAGGATAGAGAACCCCCGGTCGGGTAACCGAAAGGGAAACCGGCTCTTCCCTCAACTTAGTTCCCGGGATCAATTAAATGTTGTTTAGTGATCTAGAAGATTAGAGTTATTGATCCGGTTGTGGTTTATATCGGATTATGTTTGAGCTAGGACAGTTAGAGTCCTATATATGTATGCGGTTGTATTGATGCGTATTAAGGTATGCCTTAAGCTGGCCTATGAGCTTAATACGTGAGCTAGTTGTCGCGTGATGGGATATGTGTTAAGTTCACCTCTGGAACCATTACGTGTTTTTTTTGTGGCGTATCGGGATATGTGTTAAGTTCACCTCTGGACTCGGTACGTGATTGGTTGTTGCATATTGGGATATGTGTTAAGTTCACCTCTGGGCTCATTGCTTGTGTTTGTTAGTAGTGGGATATGTGTTAAGTTCACCTTTGGACCCATTGCTTGTGTTTGTATGTTGGGATATGTGTTAAGTTCACCTCTGGACCCGACATTTATTAGTAGTGGGATATGTGTTAAGTTCACCTCTAGACCCATTGCTTGTGTTTGTATGTTGGGATATGTGTTAAGTTCACCTCTGGACTCGACATTTGTTGGTAGTAGGATATGTGTTAAGTTCACTTCTGGACCCATTGCTTGTGAATGTGATTTTGGTCTCTAGGTTATGCGTTAAGATGTCGCCTCTGAACCTTTATACTTGCTGAATATTTAGTATCTGGGTTATGTCTTAAGTTGACCGCTGAACCTTTATACTTGCTGTTTTGCATCTGCTTGCCTAGTAAGGGTACAGTGTCAGATGTAGTTGTTGATATTGATAAGTATAGAGTATTGATTATAGAATTTTTCATCCAAGGCATTGGGTGACTCTTTAATTAGTTTGGTAAATGGTTTGGACTGAAAGACCCCCCGGCCGGGCAACCGGAAGGGAAACCGGCTCTCCTTCCAAATAGTTTCCGAAGTTGGTTGAGAGCCTTGCATAGTAATTGCATGATGATATGAGATTCAAATATTGAGATTTATATGCTTCACATGTTATATATATGCTAGAGTATATTGTATGTTTATGTGTTACGTGTCGTTACAAAAGGTGGCTAGGAGAACTCTAGTCACTCCCCACTGATTGTGGCGTACATGTTTACATGTATTTTGGTACATGACAGGTGGTTGGCAGAGGGTTGCATGGAGCTAGCGAGCGATGATCCGTTATTCATCGATTTGACTTTACACTTGCGTTAGCTAAACTCTAGTTACATTTCAGTTTTTGAGTGCCTGTAGGGATGTGTCATCCCAGGCTGTTTGTATATATTTACTTTCAGTACTTAGACAGTTAAACTTATCTATGGTTTTCTATTTATATCAGTTGTTTCAGTTTCAGTTTTAATTCACCTCGTTTTTATGCATGTTAAATTTTAAATTCTGCGTAAATTTTGGCATGTTGTATGTTTTATTTTTCCGCTGCAACGAGGGGTTTTACAGAATATCCTATTCGGTGCAATGGAGTATTACACACCCCCACGTGAAGAACGCAACGTCCTCGTTGCGCCTGGCAGCATCCGACTGCAGCCGAGCCAAACCAGGAATCGTCCCCCGCTTGGTTGGTGCCCCGGGTACTCCAGACCACAGGCGCTCACTAGACGGTCACAGGGTTGCTCTGATACCATTTGTAACACCTCGGCCCAAACCTAGGACTAGAAATGTTAGCCACGGTAGCTCGCCAGGCTATGTACTGGCCCCACGGACCAACACGAGTCCTTTCCAGCGCATTTTGTCCTCACTCATGCGCATCCCGGGAACCTTCCCAGAAGGGCACCCATCCTAAGACTACTCCCAGGCAAGCACGCTTAACTTTGGAGGTCTTTCGCATGGATAACCAGAAAAGAAAGTGCACTTTATTGTTATGAGTAGTACTTTCAATCCCTTTAAGCACTAGTCATATAAGCTTATCAATGGACCTCTTCAAGGGGTTACCCCACCCGAATCTCTTATTCGGTTCAATGAAGTATTACAAAAAGTGCACACCCATCTTATTGGGTTTTTGTTACGACGGTGGCGGGTCGGGTTGTTACAAATGGTATCAGAGCGAATGATCATCAGGCCTAAACCAAATGAAAAATAATGAACATAGGAAAAGTCAAATAAAATGAACCCCAAGCTAGTAACTGTTAGGATCCCCCGGATTGGTATGAGTTAGGGGCCCCCTCAGACCAAGCCATTGGCCCTTTCAGTCTAACCTGCAAACCCTTGAGTGATGTAGAGAGTGAGTAGTAACAAAATAAAGGATATGGTTAATGATATGCATTGGAAGAATATGGTTGATGTTGGCATGCTTAGTTATTTGAATAATTGTGTGAAATTTTAAGTATGTGGATGACATGAGTTGTGAATTAGCAATTATATGATGATATGCATGCGGCTGTATGATCCCTGAACCCTAATGTAGGGATATAGTATAATGATATAAGTAATAAGTTGATAATAAAAGCATAAGAAGTGATAGCTACCTAAGAGGTTATATGTAGGAGATATATGACAATGATTGAATAGAATGGCTAGTAGAGCCAACCATGTTATGTTGTTACATGATAAGGAATCAAGGTAAGTCTTATGTGTAAAGCAAGTAGACCGAAACGTATGTCGTGTCCGTTTATAATTGTTCGTCCTTGCTATTCTGATTGTGTATATACTTCTTATTTGAATGCCTTATTCTTTGCAAGAGTTTAATGTTTTGCTTACTAGGCAAATGTAATCGAATTTTGAGATTTATGCTTATTATTATTTCAGTAATTGCCTCATTAATCCATGTCTAGTGATATGCGGAATGAGTTGCTCCAAGCCATGAATGTTATATAGTTATGTGTTACATAGATCATACTTGAAATTTACATGCCAATTTTCACGTCTAATTATATACATTTAATTCAGTTATAAGGTTGGTAATCAATAAGGGACACCTAGTGATTCCTAGTTTATATTTACGTACTTTAATAAGTTGTGATCGTTGTGATGGTAGAAACTAATTCATTTATTTATACATATATAACTATTGAGTTATTTAGTTAATCCCATTTTTTTTCAGTTTCGCAATCTTTACCGCTTTCTAGATGGCAATTACAGTTTGAGATATGAATAAATGTTAATATGGTGCAATGTGATTTTGATGCTTCAAATGATATGTCAACATGTTTGGAGAAAGAATGCTTATATTTAAATGTGAAAATGTGAAGTAATTTTTAAGGAACCAAAATAGTAATAAATTTCCAAAATGTTACCTTGTTCGTACGGGATGCCATTTTAAATGTGTTTCATATATAAGTATGAAAGTTTTATGTATGATAACCTTATGAGTAGCTTCCCAATGATTTTGGTTTCATTTTTATACGAGTTATATTTTGAGAGAAATAAATCTTTTAGTTGACAGTGGTCAGATTGTTACTGCACAGCTTCCCAATTGTAATTTAATAAATGGCAACGGTCAATACAAAACCGTTGCCTTAATTGTGTACAAAAAATACATATGGCAACGGGTTATGAGTTAACCATTGCCGTATGTATTTTTTTCTCTATATTTGGCAACGGTCGTTGTTAACAACCGTGCCTTTTCTAATTGGCAACGGTTATTTTTAAGGACCGTTGCCATTTGTCTATGCCTAAAGTCATTTCTGTACTAGTGGAGAAAACCAATCTGATAGTGCTCGTTCAGAGGACATATGATTATCTAGATATGTTCCAACTCGCAAACGTGAAACATGAGTATGGTGATCTGGGTAGGGGGAGCAGAAGTGGATAAATGGTGCCCACCACCTACCGGAGTGCTTAAAATAAACGTTGATGCTGCAACCTTGCAGGAGAGGGGGAGTGACTTGGGTGTCGTGATTCGCGATGAGAATGGGCAGGTCATGCGCTCGACAGTGCAGTAATGGCGGTGTTACTGGGAGTCGTTCATTGCAGAAGCCAAAGCGGCGCTATTCGGCTTCCAAACTGCGGTTCAAATGGGACTGCAAGAGGTGGTGCTTGAGTCGGATTCCTTACATTAGATTAACATGCTAAAGGAAGGGGATCCACCTGCAAACTATGTGGATAATGTGGCTCAAGACATTTTAGCTAGTAGTTGACTTCTATTAGCTTTTCGTTTATTCGCTTATTGGATAATCAGATTGCCCATTATCATCCTATAGTTTACTCTACCCCTGTTTGGGTTGATATGAACGCTGATTGTATTAGTGATATTGTTGCTACTAATTTCATGTTGATTTTTAATGAATAATACGTCCTTTTAACCTAAAAAAAGAGTTAAGAGTAGCAAGCTGAATTTGCCACCCTTAAACAAAGGTTTATTTCATGGGAATAATCCAAGCTATAACACATCTTCTCATATTAATCCATACTAACGATTAACTAAGAAAAATCTAACCTATAACCTCATTTATCTCTTATTGAACTTTGACTATTTTTTAAACTCTTATTATCGGTAGGCTAGTACACCACCTTCACCTAATTTTTGTACAGGAAAAGGAAAAACAAAAAGTAAGTCAATGTGACGTGCTTGTTTACCGATAATAAGAGTTTAAAAATAGACAAAGTTCAATAAAAGATAATTGAAAAAATAGGTTGGATTTTTCACAGTTAATCATTAGTAACGATTAATATGAGAAGATAGGGTATTGATTGGATTATTGTTATGAATAACCCTTAAAAAAAAGAGTAGTAAGCTGCAAGCATTGAAAATTAAAATATGGGACTCCTTTTATCGTCAACTCCAATAGTAAGTGTTGCGCCCCTCCATTTCCCTCCAAATTCAGATCCTCCATACAATCTTCTCCATACTCAACCCTCTTTCACTCTCCTCTCCCAATGCAAAAACATGGATACTTTCAAACAAATCCATTCCCATGTCATCAAAACTGGCCTCCATAATACCCATTTTGCACTTTCTAAACTCATTGAATTTTCCGCCATTAATCCTGCTGGAGATCTTTCTTACGCGCTTTCCATTTTTCAAACTATCGACGAACCCAATGCTCTTATTTGGAACACTGTCATTCGTGGCCACTCTCTCACGCCTTCTCCCATTAATGCTTTGTCTTGCTACATTCATATGATTTCATCTAAAGTCGGCCCGAATTCCTATACTTTTCCGTTTGTTTTGAAGTCGGTTGCGACTTCGGGGTGTGCCCAGGAAGGGAAACAGATACATGGCCATGTTTTCAAGTTTGGGGTTGAGTCGGATGCTTATGTACACACCTCTTTGATCAATATGTATGCTCGGAATGGGGATTTGGTAAGTGCACGCCAGGTGTTTGATGGAAGTCCTCACAGAGATCCAGTGTCTTTTACGGCATTGATAACTGGGTATGCATCGAGGGGTGATTTGAAGGATGCGCGTAAATTGTTTGATGAAATTCCTGTCAAGGATGCTGTATCATGGAATGCACTGATAGCTGCGTATTCGCAGAGTGGTCAGTTTAACAAGTCTTTGCATTTATTTCAAGAAATGTTGGGGGAGGGAGTTGTACCTAACGAGAGTACGATGCTCAGTGTTCTCTCAGCTTGTGCTCATTCAGGTTCTTTGGAGTTGGGGAAGTGGGCCGAGTCTTGGATTGAAGAAAACGGGTTGGGGAAAAAGCTTCGGCTCGTTAATGCTCTTATTGATATGTATGCCAAATGTGGTGAAGTGGAAACAGCAAGAAGATTGTTTAATGAATTACGTCAAAAGGATCGAGTTTCGTGGAATGTAATGATTGGAGGTTACACTCATGGGAGTTATTATGGAGAAGCTTTGACTTTGTTCAGGAACATGCTGCAACAGCATGTAGAACCAAATGATGTTACTTTCTTGAGTGTCATCTCAGCTTGTGCACATTTAGGCGCTCTGGAGTATGGGAAATGGATTCATGCCTATATAGAGAGAAATTTCAAGCACCTAAATAACGTTATTGCTCTTAGGACAAGCCTAATTGACATGTATGCCAAGTGTGGTGATATAGAGGCTTCTATGCATATATTTGACTGCATGGAAACTAAAACGTTGTCTTCATGGAACGCCTTGATAATTGGACTTGCTATGCATGGAGGTGCTACCCAAGCTCTTGATCTTTTCACCAAGATGGTGCTTGAAGGAATCAGACCAGATGATATCACATTTATCGGGATTCTGTCAGCTTGTACCCATGCTAGTTTGGTTGATCTTGGTCGACAATATTTTAATGCCATGATCCAAGTGTATAATATACAACCAAAACTACATCACTATGGATGCCTGATCGATTTACTAAGTCGGGCTGGATTGTTTGATGAAGCAGAGAAACTGATAGATTCGATGCCTATGAACCCAGATGGTGCAATATGGGGAACTCTCCTAGCATCATGTAAGCTTCATAATAGAATTGAAATGGCAGAAAAGTATGCCAACTATCTATTTGAGATAGAACCTAATAACCCAGGACCTTACATTGTTTTGTCAAATATTTATGCTGCTGCTAGAAGATGGGACGATGTAGCTAGAATAAGAACAAGATTAAATGATCTAAAATTGAAAAAGATTCCGGGTTGTACTTCCATTGAGGTGGATAATATTGTGCACGAGTTCTTAGTTGGGGATAAATTGCACCCAAAAAGTAAAGAAATATATGAGATGTTGGATGAGGTTGATAGGGTTTTGGAGCTGAATGGGCATGTCCCTGATACATCTGAGGTGCTTTATGACATGGACGAGGAATTGAAAGAAGGGGCATTGAGTCATCATAGTGAGAGATTAGCTATCGCTTATGGATTGATTAGTACTAAACGAGGGACAACCATTCGGATTGTTAAGAATTTGAGGGTGTGTGGTAATTGCCATGCAGCTACTAAGCTTATATCGAAGATCTTCAATAGGGAAATAATTGCGAGAGATCGCAGTCGCTTTCATCATTTCAAAGATGGCTCCTGTTCCTGTATGGATCAATGGTGAAAAATCCTTTCATTGTTCTTGAATTGGTATTATTGATTCTTAATAACTTGTATCAAATGTTTATATCATAAACGGAGTATTCGTTACTGGAGTGTGTAGAGAAGTTGCACAGAGCATGTTTGTTCCCGAGTACTCCAGTACAACTGTTTCTACACATGTCTGAAATGAAGATTGAACAAAAATAACAGCAAAAATACTATGAACGTATACCAGTCCAAAGTATGAGAGCCTGAGCAGTATGGTTGAGATTTACCCTAGCCCATTGCACCCCAGGTTTGATGCCAAACTGCTGACATGTTTGACACATGAATTGGCAACCTGTTTTCTCAAGTTCCCTAAGAACCTGAGCCTATAATTTAGAACCCAAGCCCGTCCAGAATAGCATAAAATGAATCATCTTTAGTAATTTACTGTTGGGATAGCAGCAGCAACTCCGGCAACAACAGCAGCCTTAGCTCCAGGCAAGACACCCTCGGATTATTATCAAGAGTATAAAAAAATTAGCAATTTTCATTTAGCTTCAATTTGAAATATATCGTTGATTGCGGCGATGGGAGCATGTAATATCCTCTAATAGCTAGCAAGCTGCAAGAGTAGGTAAATGTAAAGTAATTACCATGAGAGCACCGCTTGGCCATGGCTAGCCTTTGATCAAATGAGCTCAAGCTAGACCCCTAAAGGGACGCTGCAATATTTTTATTCATCATGTATTTAAGTTTCAAAAGGATCTTCAACTGTCGGAACTACCTTAAGTCCTTCCCACAATTGCCAAATCTACATAGCTTCTTTTGCAGCTTCAGATGCTGCAATGTACTCATCTTCCGTTACAGAATCCGTGTTACGGAAATATATGTTTACTAGAATAATATTGTTAGCATACGTAGGATACTTTTTTTGTTTTTTGGTGACGAGGGAACCCGCAGCCGCTATCTTTGGTGCGCACTGGGTAAACCCGTGCATACGTAGGATATTATTGTTACATCTTTCATATTCACTAGGTCATTTACTATGTCAGTTACTAGGTCATTCTAAGTGATGATTTATCCTATTTAAGGCTTATATGTTACAACAATAAGATCATCAGAATCCGATCACATTAACATGGTATCATGCTTTTCTTTTCCTCTCTTACCAAAATCTTAACCTAAATCATTCATCACGAAAATCATCAAATCGCATATCATGGACGGAGACGACGCCGATGTAGATACACATGTCGTTTTCCCAAAAATTGATCCCTTAAGTCTCTACTATCTCGGTTCCACGATGAACCAGGTGCCAAAATTTCGAATGTTGTCCTTCGTCACACCAATTATGACGATTGGCAGATGTTGATGAGAATGTCGTTGAAATCGTGACACAAGTTCGACTTTGTTGATGGCACAATAACGAAACCAACCAAGAAATTCGATCTCGAAAATTGGGAAGTGGTTCATTGTACCCTTGTACAATGGATCTGTAACACGATCCATCCATCTTTGCTTACTAATGTGTCTTACGGCTATGACGCTTTGGTTTTGTGGTCCGACTTGGCGTCGCAGTTCACCGTGGTGGACGTTACGAAAATTCATAATCTCAGAACTCAGTTAAAAGATTTTAAGCAATCCAAAGGTACGATTGTCACCTCTTATTATCGTAAATTAAAATCACTTTGGGACTCGCTTGTTGTTCATGAACCTCTTTTGCGTGTAAGTCTAACAAGTGTGAGTGTGAAATTGGACCAACCGCTACCCAGTGTCTCGATAATGAACGCATACACCAAATTTTCATGGGTCTCGACCCATCTCTATATGGCCAAATTCGCTCGCAACAATTTCAGCAAACCCCATTACCTGCCCTTACTCGTGCTTATAATTTGGTTCTTCAAGAGGAACGACTGCGTAATACCGCTACACCCGCTGATGTAACTGATGTTGCGGTCTTCGTTATGTCGTCCCCTGATTCCAATGTTGATTGGCGTGTATTACGAGATAAAGAGCATGGGGAACGTCATAGAATGTTGTGCTCGTATTGTACAACTCACGGCCACGATGACTTAACATGTTTCTTCAAATCAATGAAGTTTTCTGACTGGTGGGGTGACAGACCGCGCACCTTGGTTGAGTATCCTCGCTATAGGTTATGGGGTCATGGGGTGTGACTGGTTCGGCTGCTGGTATAGGGAAAACAGGTGCGGCGTATGGTTCTAGTGCTGGAATTATAGAAGCTAATGTCGTGACACCTGGTGTCTCTGCTCATAACTTGCTTGCTTGTGATCGTCTTAATGGTAGGTCCAATTGGATAATTGATACGGATGCCTCCAATCATGTCACGGGCACCTTGTCATGTTTGGAGGATCGTGAAAACATTGTTGGTCATCCTGTTGGTCTTCCAAACGGCCAACAAGTCATCTCAAATTTGATGGGATCGGTTTTTATCAATGCTTCTCTAACCCTCACGCATGTGTTACATGTTCCCAGTTTAAAATGCAATTTAATATCTGTCTCACAGCTACTTTCGGCTAATAATTATTGCTTCGAGTTTGCTAATAGTTTTTGTGTTATTCAGGACCATTCCTCGAGGACGACGATTGGACCCAGTGAGTTGCGAGATGGACTATAGGATTTAACTTTATTCAATATTTATTGACTAGTAAGCTCCTGATTGATGGCCAGGCCAAAAAAGAAGCTCTACTTAATATACTATAGACATACACACATACAGGCATATAAAGATTTTAATTTATACTGTATACATACGCACATATATCGGGTATTTGAATCGTGAGAAGGATGGTGTAAATGCAGCTCAAACCACTCAGATTTTTGAGGCATTAAATTTGAACAAACTGTGAGAGGTCTTGACTTTTGATGTTTGAGCTGTAGGAATTAGGATGTTGACATTATTCATAGGAAAAACATCATAAGTAAATCACGCAGACGCGAGTTTAAAGGTCTCAAAGCTATACGAAAAATAGACAGACTATACATTACATGTTTCTGAACATGTGATCAAGGTAAAAATAGACAGAATGCGTGTTTGAAGCACGACCCTAAAACCTTATGATAACAGGTCTCTTGCTTTATCCTTTGACTTTGATTTATTTCTAGTCTTTTTGTCAGATGTTTACGTCCATTATTAGAAATCAGGGGAAGACTCGGAGAGTTCGTCGGTCAATATTTAGACAAGTTCTTGCTTTAATTATATACTAGATTTCATGCCCGGGCGTTGCCCAGGTAATATCTTGACGTAGTTTCAAAGTAATTATCGTAACAGTTGATTTTCTAAAAATACTTAGTATAATAGTCATATTTAAAAAATAATTCAGATATGATTGTTTTTTATGGCTAATATAACATTAGAGGTATCAGGCTCGTATTATTTTCTTATTAGCACGTATTCTTCTTACATTAGCTCGTATTCTTTTTATATTATCCTGTATTCTTACATGCTCATTTTTGTAAGTTCGTGATCCTCTTATACGCTCGTATTCTTATTTTAATAGCTCGTATTTTTAACATTAGCTCGTATTTTTAACTTAATAGCTTTATTAGCCCGCATTCTTACGTTAATAGCTCGCGTTCTTGTGTGCTCGTATTTTTTAGTTCCCGATTCTCTTAATTTCTTATTCATTTTACATTAGCTCGTATTTCTTATGTATTCGTAATTTGTAGCTCGTATTCTTTTAATTATACCTCGTAATCTTAAGTGTTTATTATATCATGAAATTTGACGTCTTTCAAATCTGATTCTACTTTTTTAGTTCAAGAAGTGTTTCAATTAGCTCATGTTTTTGTATTCTGTTTACATTAGCTTATATTCTCATCTTAATAGGCCGTATTTTTTTGTGCTCGTATATTTAATTTCGTGATCCTTTTTATCTCGTATTCGTATTCATTTGTGCTCATATTTTGAAGCTCGTCTTATCTTAATAACTCGTATTGTTTTTTCATTAGCTTGTATTCATTTGTCATTTATGCTCGTATTTTAAAACTCGTCTTATCTTAATAGCTCGTATTGTTTTTACATTAGCTCTTATTCTTAGCTTAATAGCTCGGATCGTATTCTTTTTTATTATTAGCCAGTATTATTAGGTTAATAGCTCGCATTCTTCTGTGCTCGTATTTTTTAGTTCGTGATTCCCTTAAACTCTTAATCTTTTTACATTAGCTCATATTCTTATCTGTTCGTATTCCGTAGTTTGTATTTTTGAATTATACCTCGTAAACTTAAGTGCTTTATATATTCATCAATACATCTATTTATGCTATTAACTAAATAAGAGAAGGGTGACAACAAATTATACCATAACTTTACGGTAGCCAAAATCCTTAGTTATCAATTATTTTATTAACTAATCAATAATTATCCAACTGATATTTTATTACTATTTAATTATCTTTTTATTTATATACTTAATTTATTTAACCAAAGTAATATCCAATCTAATCACTCTATAAACAATAATTATCCAACTGATATTTTATTATTATTTAATTATCTTTTTATCTTTTTATTTATATACTTTGTTTATTTAACGAAACTAATAGACAGTGTAATCGCTAAAAACAATAATTATCCAACTGATATTTTATTACTATTTAATTATTTTTTTATTTATATACTACGTACTTCATTTATTTAACCAAAGTAATAGTCAACGAAATTGCTCTAAACAATAACCAATGAAATCAATTATTTTATTAACTAATTCAATAATTATCCAACTGATATTTTATTATTATTTAATTATCTTTTTATTTATATACTTGGTTTATTTAACGAACGTAATAGCCAATGTAATCCCTCTAAAAACAATAATTATCCAACAGATATTTTATTACTATTTAATTATCTTTTTTATTTATATACTTAATTTATTTAATCAAAGTAATAGCGAACGAAATTGCTCTAACCAATAACCAATGAAATCAATTATTTTATTAACTAATTCAATAATTATCTAACTGATATTTTATTACTGTTTTATTATCTTTTTATTTATATACTTAATTTATTTAACCAAAGTAATGACCAATGTAATCTCTTTAAAAACAATAATTATCCAATTGATATTTTATTACGATTTAATTATCTTTTTATTTATATACTTAATTTATTTAACAAAAAATAATAGCCAATGAAATTGCTCTAAAACAATAGTCAATAAAGTCGCTCGAAAAGTTCCTCTTTTAAGTATATATATTGATATTGATTTCCACCACGTCTTAGCTGAAGCCTAGTGATCTGCAGCTCTTTTTCGATGAATAAGAGATATAACCCATATTCACACCATTAGTTAAATAAAGTCAATAGATAGAGTCGAGGTCGACTTAGTTGTTGATCTCATTTCGTAGATCCAATTCCTTTTCGTGCTTCTTTTTCAAGGAAGGCATATGATTTTAATGTAGTCAGAGTAAGTAGTAGTTCTAGGTAATCCATCTGGTAATCCTTCTTTGATTAGAAAAGCTATTTCTTATAATAGTTATATAATAGCAATTCAATCAGCCCCGCCTCTTTGATTAGAAAAGCTATTCGTTAAAGTCTAAGGTGCCAATCAAATGCTACGAAAAGACTTGCCAACAAAATCACGTCAAATCGGTTTACAGTATGATCTCTGAGACTGTGATAATCGAAATCATAACAAAAAATGGAATCGCTGACCTATTACAATTGTGGCTGTTATGATTCAACATATTTACACTTCAGAACATATGAAATATTAATGATCATAAAACCAGAAACTTTTTGACATCCAACTTTTGGATCTAATGTACCTATCATATAAGACATCTATGGGTAAAATTTTATGCCATAACTTTATGATTAACTATTTTAAAACAATTAGTCACTATTTAGTCGATTTTAACCATTAAAATCATAAATCATGCATCACGAGATAACAGGGCCGTCTCGGCTATTTAGGTGGCCCTGTGCGAAGTGCTAAAATGGGGCCCTCGTTATGTTATACAAAAGTTATTATTAAAAAATATTTCATATATTGTTATAAATTCAATGCAAAATATTACATGAGTTCTTAAAGATTTTCAAAAGATTCACTAGTTCCTCCTAAAAGTAATTAAAGCTCGGGTTGCATTCTCGGAAGCAAAATCCTCAATTAGCTCATCATAAGTAACATTCTCCAAAAAAAACGGAAAACACGTAACACAGCAAATAAAAAAAATCAACCAACCATATATTAACAAGTAAGATGTTAAGAAACAACCTATTTGATAATTGAACTGTAATTTCGTAAATGAATGTTCCAATTTGATGTATATTTCTGCAAAAAAAAATATAAACAAAATTACTAAATTAGTTGATGTATATACAAATAATTAAAAAAAAAAACACTATGGATTTACTAAATATCAATTAAAAAAAAGCTCATAACCGACGGAGAACTACTGAACTACTTATGCCTCTTATAATTGTCTTTCAAGTTTCATCCAGTGACATGCTTGGCTGCTTGCTCGTTGCTCGCGGATTCATATTAGTTGAATTAATTAGTTAATTATTGTTAATTGTTTTACAGAAAAAGCAAAGAAAACTCGTAAGTCAAACTATATTGTACAAAGTCGATTAAAAAAAAACATAATTTCTCCACATAAATCAAACTATAATAAGAAGTAATAAATATTGAATTTTTCAGAAGTTTGATAAGAAAAAATTACCCTAAATTTCAACAGTAGATGGATATAATTGAGTTTGGGAATGGAAATTATTATATACAAGAGAATTACATTGAAATATTGGAAATGAGATATTTTAGCCATATTAATGACTGATTAGTGTGATTTCTAGGAAAAAAAAATCTGAATATTGATTAAATGAGGAAGTTTGAAGGTATTGGGATTCTTCCTCCCTAAATCAAGTGTTTGAATGTGTGATTGAATATATTTCCTTTTTTTTTTCTTTTTACTGCATTACCAACCTTTATCTGTTTTGGGCCCAAAATTTTGGGGCCCTGTGCAGCAGCACGGGTTGCACAGGCCCAAAGACGGCCCTGCGAGATAATAAATTCTCAAAATTTTCATACATTATGTAAATATTGCATGTGACATTGTGTAAACTTTTTATGGCACAATTCCAACTCTAACTATTAAAGTCGGATTTAGTCACTATTAATATGATTGTTACCTTAAAAATCATTAATCATGCAAAAGTACCATTTTAAATCTGAGAATTTTTATAGGTACTTTAAATATTGCATGTGACATCTCATAAAAGTTTCAAGGTCAGATTCCAAATATAACCTTATATACCCATTTTTACTCATATTATGACAATTTATCTCATAAAATTCATAATCCATGCATAGTAACTTATTTTGTTACGAATTTTTTTATATCACATATAAAATATGCATGTGAGTAAATATCAAACAATCACGGCCAGAAACCAAATTTAACTATTTTACCCATCAATTGATGTTTAAAACCGATTTAAACTTCAAAAATATACAAATAAATATAAAATGATCAATAAATATCCATAAAATTATTTTTATGACCTAAAACCATCTTAGGATCAGAAACTTTAACATGCAAAATTATTTCGTGATTTCTCATAATAAAACACAAACTTTCGAATTGCATGTGTTAATCTCATTAAACAAAAACCTTGAATCCGATCATGCATGCAACAACCGTAATGCTTTGATACCACTTATTAGAAATCAAATTTCAGATTATTAACTCATATCTCATATGAGTTTAGTTTGTTTAAGTTTAGTCATAAAACTTAACTAGATTTTATGCATGCATGATGATTACATAAGATGAAAGAAATGTCCTTACATTGCTTTAGAAGGTTTATACTCAATTAATCTCCTATTAATTGAGTCTTGTAAAACCGTTTTACCTTTACAACGGTCTATGATGAAACCGTCTCCAAAAGCTCATATCAAGGACCCGATCTCAAAACCAAAATTATTTTTGTTACTAGAAAATTGATATTAGTAATCCTAGAAATAATTAATAATATTACAATAATATTATTAGTTTTGAGAAATGATTTAATTTCTCTAGAAAACTATTTGCTAGAGAAAAGTATATGAGTTTTTGTCTTTACAAAAACTAGTAAAAATTAATTGGAATCCTTAGGAAATAAGAGGAAATCATCCTCTTATTTCACTAAGAAGGGTCGACCAAAACAACGCTAAATGGCCTATGCATTCCCCTTATTTTAAGCAAATGCATGATACATAATCTTACATATAGCTCTTACACAATACTAGTTATGTAAGACAAGAGAATGATTTTGTTTAAGATGACACAATATCACCCCATACTCACATGCATTACACGGTCCAAATGCATAAAATAGACTCTATTTTATTTTTGTCAATTGTGTTAAATTGTAACATGTCACACATGTCACATTACACATGAGATAATTTGTTAATTATGCAATTTTAACTCCTTAAAATTCATAATTTAAAAATTCATAGCATTTAAATAATTCCACTAGTAGTTCTCAATTACTATCTATAAAAATGTGTAATCATAATTTTAATTACAACTATTTGTAATTTATGATTGACCGTGTTCATTTCCGATTTAATCGTTTCCAAAACAATTAAATAAAACCGAGTAATAAACAATTTTTATTACTTTGACAATAATTATTATAATCCCAGCATTATAATAATTTTCGTCATGTTAAATCATTTCTAATTTAAAGGTACTAATTAATCCGTATCCATATACGATTAATTAAATATTCTATTGAGACGGAATTCCCTAAAGATATGACCTTAAGAGATCAACTGATCACCACCGTCATATGACGATAATGTCAAACTTTAGACAGTCAATCATTATCGATAAATGTTGATCAGTCGACTTTAAAAGAGTAACATTCCTAAATGTGTTAAGTAAAATAAATGAGATTTAAATACGTGATCGCAATATTGTCGAGGACACAACCTCCAACAAGGCATGCATTATTTTTTTCATTCTTAAGACCTTAGTTTTTATGAAATAGAAACTTTGGGTGCATTTTTCTCTAAAAATAGTTTTATAGACACAAAAATTAAAATCATTTTTAATATCTAATAATATTAAGAGTAATATTATTATTAATATTTCAAGTAAGCTAATATTGTTTTCTTGTAACAAAACTGTATTAGTGATTGATGAGACGGGTCCTTGATACGCATCTTTTGGAGACGATTTTACTTTAGGCCGTTCATGGGTAATAAGGGTTTGTACAAGACTCAATTAATAGATGACTAATTGAGAATAATCCTTCTAAATAAATGTAAGGGTTGATTTTTCCTTCTTATGTAATCGGTTTTGCATATATAAGATCTTTTATAATTTTTATGACTAATCTTAAATCAAAAACTCATATGTGATATGAGTATAATCTGAAATTCAATTTCTAACATCTTGCCCATCACATATTGTCTTCTTCTTACATACGGCTTCATTTTATGCTTGCATTGACTATTGAATTGGAATTTTCACCATATTAGATTGTCGGCACATTTTCATGAGCTGAGTTTAGGAGAGTGTGTTCACACATAACTGTCCTTTACATATATATTTGTGTGCTTGAGTTTTCCGCGAGAGTCCCTTGTCGATATGGTCATGCAAAAGCCAAAGAGTTTAGATGAAGTTCTATATGCTACGTCGTCGTGTAAATCTCAACCATGTATTACATCATTCCTATGCCCATGTTGTTTTTGGGCTATTGACTCACATTGTTCATTTGGCTAAAATTGGGATTTGCAATTGATGGGATTATGGAGATTCATTTGTTTTGTCTTGGTTTGATTATGCTTGCTTAAGGACAAACAAGGGTTTAGCTTGGCGAATTTGATGTGTTATGCTTTTATACACTTTTTATCCCCATTTAACTCGTATTTCATCATCTTTTACACTATTATATAATGTCTACTGAGCTAATTCCGTGTTCTAGGTGGATCGTATGTTGTTCGATAATTTTGTAGGAAATGTGCGATTTTCGTATATTTTGACGTTCACCAAGTATTGCGGAGCTAAATAAAGACAAGTTTAGTCGCTTCCGAGCAATGGAAGTAATGGAAAAAGAAGGAAATGAAGAAATCGAGACAAAGTCAACGAAAGTCAAAACTCGGAAAGTAAAAGCAAATTCATGAGAGCATGAATGATGTCATCCTATGACGTCATCAAAGCACAAAATGCAAACAATTGAAGAAATTTGAATGCCGAGGAAACTTGTTCTCACCCCGGTCGGGGTGAGCTGCCCGGGGGTCCGGGGTGGCTGTAATCATGTTATTTTGAAAATTCATTTGCCGAGAATTGTTGCTCCCACTCCGGGGGTCCGGGGTGGATGTGACTTTTTTCGACGCTTCACTTTTCCTCATCTTTTGTTTTATATACTCATGTTTTTTTGTGTAAACATTATCGTAAATCATTTTTACTTTCAGTCCTTTTCCACAAATATTATCTTTGTTCCTTAAGTAATTAGTTCTTTGTTTAAGAATTCTTGAAGTTTATCCAAGTTATTTTCCGAGTTTATTTTGTTCTTGTTCTTCAAAGTTCTAGTTTCCTTTGTTCTATAATTTGGTATTCTCTATTCTCTTGTTCTCTTTACATTTCAGTTTTAATTTCAATTCGCAAATTACATATCGTTATCAGGTTTAATATAATTCATGTTAGGATAGTCAATTAGTTATGTCAAATTACAATGTTTTCATCATCATTTCGTTGATTATAGACATGCTTGTTTCACTTCATTAATCTATGATTGTTGGCCGTAATTGTTGATTAATTCGTTATTCTTATCCTAAGAGCGAAAGTCGGGGTAGAATTAGACAAAACATGTTATAATAGTTTAATCCAATTTGTGCGAAAGTTTATCTGTAGTTAATCTATGGTTAGACAATAGGCCGAGAGGAAATTGTTAAAGCCTGATCGATGTTTAATGATGAATTCCGTTAATTTGACATAACTAGTTACTATTCACATGTGGCAACCCCAATTCCCTAGATTCTTCCTCATAATTATTTACATCTTTCCTTCTTATTACTGTTTTATTATTAGGTTATCAACACCTAAATCAAATCCTTGTGACCGACCTTGATACTTTTCTTTCCATAGCTAATCACATTTGCATTCCCGTCACCCTGAGATCGACCCCTTCTTCCCTATCTACATTAATTTGTATGTTAACCAAGTTTAGGGTAATTTATCTTAGTAAAGTGTGCGATAAGCCTATCACGTAGGTCTCCTAGGTAGGTGAGAATTCATATAGAATTCACTTCTACATTCTAACTAACCACTTTTTTTTCCTTTTCACGTAAGTTAGGAAACCGTATGCATTGTTCATTTCTTGGAACCCAATTCCTCTAGCGAACCTAATGAACACACTAAATGTGATTTTAAAATTACGCCACAAATAAAGGACACAAGTACGTAGGACAGTCAACTTTGTATTGCTGTAGCATTTAGACATTTCCAACATCTGAGTACAAGAAATTAATGAAACAAAACGACTTTTTGCGACAAGAAAAGAAAACTAAAAAAATTAAATACTACACATGTAATCTTATTCATTTGTTTGCTTTTTTAATTTTGTGAGATCTATTTTAATAAAAGAGAAATACATGAGTAAGATTGAGAGCGTAATTAATAGTAGGAAGCCTTAAATCATTCCTTAGTTTTTGATAGTAAATATTCCAAGGGTTACACATTATCAACAGGATGAGAAGTAATCCAAAGAATAAAACCACATAAAAATAAGATAGCAGGAATGAGATGAATAGCACTCTCTGAATGCAACATCTTATGCATACCACTCTGTTTCTTGCTAATTACAGAAGATGCTTCATAGACCGGCAATTCATCTGCATTTGAACCTCTTAGTCCCGGCAATACATTTGCAGCCGGCGTCATGTTCATGGAGAACTCGTCTGAGAACCGAGTAGCACTACTCGATCTATACATGGTATTACACGACTATTGATCTGTTGTTGCCAATGTTGGACCCCAAAATTAATATTTTGACTCCTCGACACGTGTCATCGTATGGGTGGAGGAATTAAAGTAAGTCAAAGTCAATAATAAAATAAGAGCATAGAAGAAGGAATCAAGAAACACAAAAGAGGGTTGTTGTCACGTGAAGAGTATAGCAAGTGGGTATGGGTAGCTTGTTGAGGAAGACCCAAGCATGGCCCAAAAGAGATATAAGAAAAAGAGTATGAGGCTATAGCACAAGGCTCAACACTTGCCTAAAAAGTGAAAGGAGAAAAGCCTGCAAAAGAAAGGGAAAAGAAAAGAAAGCTAAAAGGGGAAAAAGCTGAAAAGTAATCCTGCAGACTCTGCACCCCAAATCTGGCCGTTGGATAATGCTTTGATCCAACGGCCACAAGTAGAAGAGGGGAGCATAAATAGAAGAAAGAAGCAGCATGAGGAGGGGACTCGGGACATAAGAAAATTGTACACATTAGACTAAATACTTCTCTCACTAGAAATCCATAGAAATACTTGTAATATTACTCGACTTTCTGGTCGAATTTTCTAGTGGAATTGGTGGAACTCAGTTTCCCCCGCGGTTTTTCCCTAACGGGTTTTCCGCGTCAACAACCCTCCTTGTGTCTTTCCTCCTCTTACTTCTTCTAATCTTCATAATCCGTTTTACTTTTACAATTTCTAACATAAATACCATTTATCTCACCCAAAGATCACTATAACCCGACTTTAACTACTTTTGGTAATTCTCGACCCGTTTAGGTAATTTTCGACCAAAACATTTTGGCGCCCACCGTGGGGCTATAGTGATCGTCTTCCCCGAAACTGGTCAAGCAAAGAAGCCGCCGTCATGTCAGGGACCAGCCCAAAGGCCGCCAACTCCCTGACATTAAGTAATCTAGCTGCTGGTAGAGTCGCTGTCATGTCTGCAACCAGCTCGAAAACCACCAGCTCTCTGGATTCAGCCGCTGGCAGAGAAATCAGCGCGAAGACTACCGGCTCTCTGGATCCAGCCGCTGGCAGAGAAATCAGCGCGAAGTCCACCAGCCCTCTGAATCTTGCCGCTGGTGGAGGAACCACCTCCAAAACCACCAACTCTCTGGATCCAGCCACTGGCAGAGGAACCAGCTCGAAGCCAACTAGCTCTCAAGCACTGTCCCTCTCGAGTCAGCCAACTCCAACACTCGAGATGTGGCGGATAATGATGGAAGAGATGAACACGCTCCGCCAATCAGTGGATGACCTCAGAAAGGACGCCCAGAAGCTGAGGGAAGAGGCTGCATCCAGAAGTCAGGCGGATCCAGCCTATGTCTTAGCAGATGCAGGAACCAGACCCCCAAGAAGAGCAGTTCCAACAGAACTAGTCACTTGCCTGGATCTAGCAGGAATCGCTCCGCCAGAAGTGACAGCACCCAGCGGGCTGGGGCTCCTCTCCCACGAGTCACCTTCACGCCAAACATTGGCTCTAGGTAATGAGCTCGTAAGAATGCGTTCAACTACTAACTTCTATAACTATGCAGGACCCTCGCATCAGCAGGCACCTGAATGGCTAGCAGGATCCTCGATGAGGCCGCAATTTACTGGAGGAGAAGGGATAGCAGGATGCAGCATCCAGCAAACCCCATCCATAATCCACACGACCCCAGTCGCCAGCCTCCAGGCCGCTCAAGTTTCTAGAACACATGGGTATGAAACTCAATCTCCTCATCCCATTACAACTAACATTTCTGCAGGACCCAACATGTGGGAGCAGCAGTACAAAGAGTTGTGGGACCTGGTCTACCAAATACCGGGTGTACCTCGGCCCCTGGAAAAGGCTGCACAAGATTGCTACGCGGATTCTCCCTTCACCAGCAACATTGTTTCCGTCAGCATGCCAAAGGGATTCAAGCCACCAACAATGGTGCCCTACGATGGCACAACTGACCCCATTGACCACCTCAACCAGTACAAGCAAAAGATGATGGTGGTAGCAACATCAGGACCCCTAAAAGAAGCATGCATGTGCAAGGGATTTGGATCAACCCTCTCGGGACCAGCGTTGCAATGGCTCATTAGTCTACCAAATGGGAGCATCTCCAACTTTGCCGAGTTAGTGAACGCCTTCAACCAGCAGTTCGCCAGCAGCAGGGGGCCAGAAAAGCAGTCCAGCGACCTATACCGCATTATCCAGGGTCCAGAAGAGTCCACCAGAGATTACTTGGCTAGATTCAATGCAGAAATGGTGTCGATACCCAGATGTGATGTAACTACCGCCATCCACGCCTTCCGCTGGGGGCTACCCGAGGGCTCAGAGTTGTACGAGGACCTGACCAAGTGGACCTGCACGAATTTCGCCCAGGTGCAGCAGAAGGCTCTGGATGTCGTACGTCTGGAAGAAGATGCTGGACCCAGAAGGCTCGACCATACCACTGAATCTGCATCCAGGAAGGCTCCAGCAGAAAAAAATGAAAGGCCTGGGCCATACAGCAGGACAGTCAACAAAGTCTCAGGAGGAAAATCCTAGAGGAACCCCTCTACCTCTACCTATCTGTAACCAAGGCAGACGTAAGTTCTGGTACCAGAACGCGAAGGTTCTCAGCATCCAGCACTATGTCAGTAAGTGCTTATTTACAGTCTCTTATAATCTAAGACCTTATTTTGAGTCTCACATAATCTCAGCTTTAGTAAGCTATCCCCTAAAGACAATATTAGGGAAAACATGAATTATCTGTAAGAATGGCTAAGTGGTTTGTATACCTAAATGGTTGTGACTTAAAAATTTTAAACTCGTACTGCAATAAAATCACAAGCTCTTGCAGATTTTGTTTCTAACTTTAGTCCAGAACTCCAGAAGGAGGCTGAAATAAGCATCCTACCTCCAGAAATGGGGGCTAGTGTTGTGAAACATTAATCCTCGACAACGCGATCGACCAAGAGGGCCCAGACCCTGAAACACCCTCCACCTAAAGAAATACTTCTTTTAAAAAAGGTGGAACACGCTGGGCACTCAGCTGCCAAACACATTTCCCCCAGGTTCCAGGCAACCAGAAGGGGTGAAATCTGTATAAAACAAAAATAGCGTGCGAATGTAGCAAGGTACGAGCAACCGGGACACTGTCGCCCGCGATACTGAGCACCCACGCAAGCCTGGCATCCTCCGACTGAGATGGGTATACCCTGAAGCCAGCACCCACACTTGGCCATACTCAAACAAAAACATGCATGCATATAAACAGAGGCAAACCGCCTACAACGGCTGAGCCTAAAAATCAAACAGAGGCAAACCGCCTACAACGGCTAAGCCTAAAAATGAAAAAAGCATTAAAACGAAAAATGCGAAATACAGCAACGCAACCCCTGACATTCAGGGTCTAGAGTAATCCAGGGACTTCCTACTGGCGCCACACAGGGCCCAGGAAAACTGCACTAAAAACATAATGCGACCCCCAGAATCAAATTCTGGCCGAAAAATAGGCTACTCCAGCACCACGTGCTCCACAAGAAGTCCATCCACCGTCGTCGTCATTCTGGACATCTGGAGCAGGAATCTCTTGGACCAGGGTGTCCACCTCTGGCAGATCCTCTTCCTTTACGCTCCACTCCAGGTGCTTAATCTCCTTAAACTCTTTCATATATATTATTCTAGCTCTCCAATGAGTGCAGAAAACAACACCAGATAAGATCTTGAAGAGAGCATCCTCCATTCTCCACGAAGCATCCACCTCGGCAACCAGAGCACCATTTGCCTCTTTCAGTTCCTTCACTTCTGCAGCCAGAGTGTCCTTCGCCTCCAGCATAACTGCCTGCTGGAGCGGAGTGCTTGTTCAGCACGAATCTTGGGTCCAGGAAGCGGTCTGCCCCCTGGAGTAGCCCGAAACCTTCTGGCAACCAAATAACTTCCTCTGGGTCCAGGAACAGGGCGAATTCTTACACAAGCGCACTTATGCAAGAATTGGGGGCTAATGTTGGACCCCAAAATTAATATTTTGACTCCTCGACACGTGTCATCGTATGGGTGGAGGAATTAAAGTAAGTCAAAGTCAATAATAAAATAAGAGCATAGAAGAAGGAATCAAGAAACACAAAAGAGGGTTGTTGTCACGTGAAGAGTATAGCAAGTGGGTATGGGTAGCTTGTTGAGGAAGACCCAAGCATGGCCCAAAAGAGATATAAGAAAAAGAGTATGAGGCTATAGCACAAGGCTCAACACTTGCCTAAAAAGTGAAAGGAGAAAAGCCTGCAAAAGAAAGGGAAAAGAAAAGAAAGCTAAAAGGGGAAAAAGCTGAAAAGTAATCCTGCAGACTCTGCACCCCAAATCTGGCCGTTGGATAATGCTTTGATCCAACGGCCACAAGTAGAAGAGGGGAGCATAAATAGAAGAAAGAAGCAGCATGAGGAGGGGACTCGGGACATAAGAAAATTGTACACATTAGACTAAATACTTCTCTCACTAGAAATCCATAGAAATACTTGTAATATTACTCGACTTTCTGGTCGAATTTTCTAGTGGAATTGGTGGAACTCAGTTTCCCCCGCGGTTTTTCCCTAACGGGTTTTCCGCGTCAACAACCCTCCTTGTGTCTTTCCTCCTCTTACTTCTTCTAATCTTCATAATCCGTTTTACTTTTACAATTTCTAACATAAATACCATTTATCTCACCCAAAGATCACTATAACCCGACTTTAACTACTTTTGGTAATTCTCGACCCGTTTAGGTAATTTTCGACCAAAACAGCCAATCACAAATAATAGAGGGAAAGGAAGATGAAGGTATGAAAGACGGAAGTAATGTTCTGTTCAATGTATATTTAAAGAAAGCAGCACTTTGCTTTGGCTTAAACAAGGTGGCAGGCTATCTAATATTTGTTTATAACGCATTGACTTGGGATCCCATTACAAATCACAGTTTGAACAACTTGATTCATTAATTAATTTACAAATTCTTCTTTCCCACGTAAAGCGACACATTGCCACATTTCATAAATATAATTATACTACTTTAATTAATCATTATAACTTATTGTAACTTTATCAAATTAGTTATATTTGGCCCAAAAATAGTCTCAAAAATTCGTTTAATTATTTTAGACCAATATAGTTAATCCTTAAGGGACACCACTCTAATGAATTAAGGGGCGTGTTAGATTCCGCACATTATTTTACTCAATTTTACACAATTTTCACATTTATTCCAAATGAACCCACCTTATTTATCACACCCACCAAAAGATTAACAAGAGAGAGAATTAAGTGAAATCAAAACCCCTTCTCATTTGACTCATTTCTCACAGGCATCATCCTTCCGCATCCTCCATCAGACCCTTCTAGCGCCGACGACCACCCTTAATCTCCTCCACACACCAATCCCTACGCCGAACCAAAACCCAACACATGACAAACCTTCCCTCATCACACTTTCACGCCGCCGACCACATGTCCCCACCACCATCTCCCCAGATCCTCGTACCCACACCGACCACTATTGCAAATTGCCATACCCGCGACAATAACCCCCTCCTCGAAGGCATCTCAAAAATAAATCATGGTATTCTTCTTTAGTGAGCTTTGACTAAACCAATAAGTTCTCCAACACCGACCAATTAATTTTGAAAATTAGGGCTAATTTCAGACCCTGGTTGTACATCCTGATTTCTTATGTCAGAAATCTGAATGCCTGGTGTGTAGGGCTGAGCAAAAAACGTTGATCCGAATTTAAAAACCGAATCCGAATCGAATACCGTAAAAAGAAATCGACAAATTCGGTTTTTTCCGGAATCCGGTATACAAACTGAATTTTTTAGTGCTTAACCAGTGTCGATACGGTTCTCAATAATCCAAAACCGGAACCGATTTTTAAACCGGTTTAATAAAAATTGCTAAAATTATTTACCATCTAAAAGACTAAAATCCTAAAAATTTGTTAAACTTTTGAGTTACAATGTATGCGTTTCACTTTATTTGTATTTAAGGACTTTTTAATGTTTAAAGGCTTGTTTTAAAGTTTTTTAAAAACTAGGGAGGGTATATTATATTAGAAATTTCCGAATTCGCTAGCTCTACGATATGCATCGGGATAGCCGATCCGACACGTAGAATTCTTTCCCCACACTTACAAGAATGAGCCAACATATGGGCTACCTTATTCCGACTCCTACTAACAAACGACCAAAAAATAAAATCAAAACTATTGCTACTCAGAGATCGAATCTCCTTAATCACCACATGGAAATCACTCCGCCCCATCACCCTTCCGTTCAACGCGTCGATGACTCCTTGACAGTCACTCTCGATCTTCACCGTCCGACACTTATAGCGCATTGCTATCTGTAAAACCCGGTGAACACCGCTTCTGCTTCCGCCACCCGGACTTCTAGTCTTCCTGCCGTCTCTCGTCCAACACCCACCACACCGTTCCATCTCCCCTGCTGCCCCACGCTCATATTTCCGTTCCACAGCCCGCTTTCACCCCTGCATCAACCCTTATAATTGTTGGAGTAAATGTCCTCCACAGTGTGTGATTATTTGAATAATTTTTTTACAGGATCACACAGAGATACTTAGTATATTAATCAGTTGGTTAACGTTTATCGGTAACGATTGGCTCACTAGTAGTTTGACGTTACTGTTATATGATGGCGATAATCAGCTGATCCCTAAAGGTCACACCTATAGGATAGTACTGAGAAATGTGATTATATATTGATATAATTACGTAAATGTTAAACTCAGCTAAATGTAGTTAAGTAGATGATAAACATTTAATAATAATTAGGAGAAATGAATTAAATGTTAATTCTAATAAATATACATAAATACTATATTTATTAATTATATTTTAATATATGATATTTTAGAATAATATAATTGGGTTAATTAATTATAAGATAATTAATTAATGTTCCCGGGAGTTATAATTGTACACCGAAAATTATTAAAATATGTATGATATTTTCCGTAAATTCGGAATAAGGAAACTGACTTAGAATATTATAATATAAGGCGGTTTCCAGGAAACTGACTCAGAATATTATAATATCAGGAGGTTTCCTAATAGAAGTACAATACCAACACAAACCAAAAGCCTATAAGAAGGGATTTCGGCCGTGTGGTACAAGGACGAAAAAAATAAGTTGTTTTCTCTCTTGTTCTCTTTGATTAGTTTATCATCTTAAAATCCCAAAACAAATCCTCTAAAATAATCAATCAATATATATACTTAAAAGAGGAACTTTTCGAGCGATGTGATTGGTTCAAGTTTTGTAAATTATTTAAGTTATAATTATGAGAATTGGAAAACTATTTATTTATTTGACTATTATCTTAGATAATTAAAATTTGAGAATTGACCAACCATAAATTAATTAAGTAATTAAGTACTTAGATATACTTTACAACTAATAATAATAAAATAAGTAGCTAATAGATAGAATTTACAACTGGTTAGAATTATAAAATAAAAGAAGACAAGTGCGACTCAAACACGTCACCTACTATATTTGCATCAGTATTTATTCGTCTTTCCAATGTTTTTGCTTTGATTTTAATTTCTTTATATTGTTTCCATCTTATATATTTGTTCTCTTTATCATTTTTACACATATGTATACTAACTACTGTATGTTTTTGCTACGGAATTTTTTTTCAGGACAACGGTCAGCAATTCGGCACGCTTGAAATGACTATAAGAAGCCTAGCTACTAGAGATATAAGAGGTTATTAACTTATTATAGTCTTGAAAATTACCGTACCTTTGAATCTTTGATATGATCTAATCAATAGAAAATCATTACATTGGTATTTAAGAAATTCTTATACACGTGGGATTAATTCAAGAGCCAAACATAAAAGTTAATTTCGAGCAATATTACTGCAAGAATTTGATCAACAATAATATAATAGGTTATATAATTTTGAATGTATTATAATTCTAGCTGCGCAATTACACAATATCTATTTGAATGTGATACAAAGTCTAATTATATATGTAAAGACTCTTTTGTATTATGACCTTGACCTTACCACAATATTGTGTTTGTTATTATATTATTCCTATATATTTAAGCAAAAAGTATTTCTCCAATATTGATAAATACCAGAAAATATTACCTGGCCAGCGGCCGGGCGTGAACTTAAGTATATAAATAAAAATATACTTAAATATATAGTAATAAAAAATCAGCTGGATAATTATTGTTTTTAGAGCGATTATCTTGGATATTACTTTGTAAAAATAAATTAATGATATAAATAAAGAGATAATTAAATTAAATAGTAATAAAATATCGGTTGGATAATAATTGAATTAGTTAACAAATTAATTGATTTCTTTAGCATTTATTTTAGAGCAATTTCATTGGCTATTACTTTGGTTAAATAAATTAAATATATATATAAATAAAAAGATAATTAAATATATAGTAATGTTTTTAGAGCGATTAAATTGGTTATTACTTTGTTTAAATAAATTACGTATATAAATAAAAAGATAATAAAATAGTAATAAAATATCAGTTGGATAATAGATGAATTAATTAATAAAATAATTGATTTCATTAGCTATTGTTTTAGAGCAATAATTTCATTGGCTATTACTTTAATTAAATAAATTAAGTATATAAATAAAAAGATAATTAAATGGTAATAAAATATCAGTTGGATAATTATTGTTTTTAGAGCGATTACTTTGACTATTACTTTACTTACTTAAATTAAGTACATAAATAAAAAAATAATTAAATAGTAATAAAATATCAGTTGGGTAATTATTGAATTAGTTAATATAAATTGACTGTACACTATTGAATTAATTAATAAAATAATTGATTTTAAACTAAGAGTTTTGGCTACCGTAGAGTTATAGGGATTAAGGAGACTTTGAGATATGAGCTAACCACTTTCGATATAATATAGTACCTTTTTTTAATAAAACAAAATTAATTTTATAACAACATTATCCATTTGGAGTAAAACATTAGCTTCGTATTTTTGTCAATGGAAATTTGTTTTGACAAATACGAGCTACGGAATGCAAACACAAGAGAATCAGAAACTAGAAAGTACGAGCACAAACAATGCGAGTTATTAACATAAGAATACGAGCTAATATAAAAAGAATACGAACTATTAAGCTAAGAATACGAGCTAATGTAAAAACAATACGATCTATTAAGATAAGACGGGCTTTAAAATATGAGCACAAATGAATACGAGCTAATGAAAAAACAATACGAGCTATTAACATATTACGAGCTTTAAAATATGAGCACAAATGAATACGAATATGAGATTAAAAGGATCACGGGCTTAAATATACAAGCACATAAGAATACAGCGTAATAAGATGATAATATGAGCTAATATAAACAAAATACAAAACACAAGCTAATTGAAACACTTCTCGAGCTAAAAATAAATTTGTTAAAATTTTATGAAGATAACGATAGTAAGCCAACATGAATACACGATTCTTGATCATATATATACAATGTCTTAATAATAAATCTGGTAATACGGATAATATTTGACATGTTACAATCCGTCACAAAGAAGATAATGAAGAAGATAATGAAGGATAAAATATAGGAATATAGGAGAAAAGAAAAAGAATTTATTTTGGTTTGCTTTTAAATATGGATGTAATTAAATACTTAAATGCTAAATTATATCTACGAGCTATGGAATACAAACACATAAGAATATGAGCTAATGTAAAAAAGAATATGAGTTTAAGAGAATCACGAACTAAAAAAATACGAGCACAAAACAATGCGAGTTATTAACCTAAGAATACGAGCTAATATAAAAAAGAATAGGAACTATTAAGCCAAGAATAGGAGCTAATGTAAAAACAATACGATCTATTAAGAAAAGACGGGCTTTAAAATACGAGCACAAATGAATACGAGCTAATGAAAAAACAATACGAGCTATTAACATAAGACGATCTTTAAAATATGAGCACAAATGAATATATACGAATATGAGATTAAAAGGATCACGGACTTAAATATACAAGCACATAAGAATACAGCCTATTAATAAGATAATACGAGCTAATATAAACAGAATACGAAAACACGAGCTAATTGAAACACTTCTCGAGCTAAAAAAAATAGAACCATATTTGCAATACGTCAAATTTCATGATATAATAGGCACTTAAGATTATGGGGTATAATTAAAAGAATACGAGCTACAAAATACGAATATATAAGAAATATGAGCTAATGTAAAATGAATAAGAACTTAATACGGGCACTATTAATGTAAGAATGCGAGCTAATAGAAATATTAAGCTAAGAATACGAGCTATTAAGATAACAATACGAGCTAATGTAAAAAAAAACATACGAGCATATTAGAGGATCAAGAACTTACAAATACGAGCATATAAGAATACGGGTTACTACAATAAGAATATGAGTCAATGTAAGAAGCATACGGTCTAATAAGACAAGAATACGAACTATTAAGATAAGAATACGAGCTAATGTAAAAAGTATACGGGCTAATAACATAAGAATACAAACTATTAAGATAAGAATATGAGCTAAAGTAACAAGAATATGATCTATGGTAAAAAAATACGAGTTAATATTAAAAGAATACGAGCTTCAACTATCTTCATATATTAGAAATATTGGATAAAAAATTTCTTCAAGATGATGCTCAAATAAAAACTATAGAAGTTATTATAAAAATATATGTGCTTAAAATAATATTTTGACAGTGATGCGTAATATGTAAGTGTCTTTTCGAGACCATTGAATTGGAGGTACATGTTTCCGTTTCTATTGGAGTTTTATGCACTTTTAACGTTCCATGTTGTTCCGATGATGATACATATGATATTTAATTAGCCGTAAAAACAATCATACTTAAATTGTTCTTTATATATGTTTATTATACTAAGCATTTTTAGAAGATTAACTATTACGATAATTATTTTGAAACCATGTCAAGATATTACCCGGGCAACGCCCGGGTATGAAATCTAGTATATATACTTAAAAGAGGAAGTTTTCGAGCGATATTATTGGTTTAAGTTCTGTGAATTATTTAAGTTATAAAATATTCAGGCCAAATTTTGTATACTGTTTGAAATAAATTAATAAAAAACGAAAAATAAAGAAAAACATAATGTGGATTAAATTATAGCTATATATCTATCTATATTATTGAAGGATACTTTTCGAGCGATATAATTGGTTGAATAATATAATAAAATGGTTCAAAATAAATGATAATTTAAAATAATAGAATTTTATTTGTGAGCAAACACTTTTCTATGCATATATATACACATAAATGATAATGCATAAAATTGTGTTCAATGTGGTTTTGGCCACGTTTGAAACTTACCAATAATTATATGACTATTACTTACCATGCATATTCTATAGTGATTGTTTTTTTAGTAATCAATTTTGTACTATATATATTTGACATGTCAATTGAATTCTGTTTTTTCAGGTTTCGCTTCGCATGATATATGTAGATTGATGATCACGGTTTTTATACGGTTTTTATGAATTTGCTCTTATCCTCATTATAGGTAACTTTAATTTTTATTTTATGTCAAGTTTATTTTAATTTGGTATTCCTGAAAACTTATCAACTATTATTACCATATCAAATTATACACATGTCTTTTAGCCAAATATTATTTAATGTCTCTTTTTTTATAAAGCCCACAAAGGAGAACTTTTGATTCCTGATAATTCTATTTTTTTTGTGTCTATAATTATCACTAACTAAAATAATTTCTTCTGTTTGACAGATTTAGAGGAGTGTTTGGTTGTCCAATCGGTATGCTTCCCTAAATGTATCTCTAATTCTCAATGCATACGAGAATGTTTACAAGTCAACCAATTCTACTTTGTATACAAACAGCCGAACAGTCACAGGCAATTTTTAAGGGCTCTCATTAAATTTGAGTTTTCAAAAGCTTTTATTAAAATTTGAATTTCCTTCGCTTACATCATAATAAATTTAGTTAAGTTAAAAAAAGATAAATTTTTACGAATTCAATTAACAAAAGTTACGCTTTCACAAATTTAGTTCAAGTCATATAAATTTATGTTATAAAAAATAAAACTCAATTTATACTTATTTTTCTATAAGTTAAGTTATTAGTTCAATTCAACTCTCTTATATGTTCTATAAGTTTAGTTGAACTTTTATATCTTAATTTTCAGCAAAATTAAGTGCAAAAAGGCGATATTATTGGTTTAAGTTTCGTGAATTATTTAAGTTATAAAATATAGAGTCCAAATTTTGTATACTGCTTGAAATAAATTAATAAAAAAAAGAAAAGATAAAGAAAAATAATAATGTGGATTAAATTATAGCTATATTGAAGCCCCCTGCCCCACAAGCAATTACTAATCACGGAGAAAAATAATATAAAAAGAATACAAGCTATTATAAAAAGAATATGAGCTATTACGCTAAAAATACGAGTTAATGTAAAAATAATACGAGCTATTTAGATAATACGAGCTTTAAAATACGAGCACAAATAAATCGAGCTAATAAAAAAACAATAAGAGCTATTAAGATAAGATGAGCTTCAAAATATGAGCACAAATGAATATGAATATGTGATTAAAAGGATCACGAACTTAAATATACGAGCTCATAAGAATACGACCTATTAAGATAAGAATACGAGCTAATGTAAATAGAATACGAAAACACGAGCTAATTGAAACACTTCTCGAGCTAAAAAAAATAGAATCAGATTTGCGCCACGTCAAATTTCATGATAAATTAAGCACTTAATATTACGAGGTGTAATTAAAAGAATACGAACTACAAAATACGAATATATAAAAAATATGTAAAAAAGAATAAGAATTTGAGAGAATTGCGAACTAAAAAATACGAGTACATAAGAACACGAGCTATTAACCTATGAATACGAGTTAATAGAACTATTAAGCTAAGAGCTAATGTAAAAAAAACAAATACGAGCTATTAAGATAAGAATACGGACTAACGTAAAAAATATACGAGCATATTAGAGGATCACGAATTTAAAAATATGAGCATATAAGAATATTAGCTAATATTAAAAGAATACGAGCTAATGTAAGAAAAATACGGGCCTAATAAGATAAGAATACGAGCTATTAAGATAGGAATACGAGCTAATGTAAAAAAATATATACGAGCTAATACGATAAAATACGAGCTATTAAGATAAAAATACGAGTTAATGTAAAAAGAATACAACATATTGTTAAAAACATACGAGTTTCAATTTATCTTCATATACTAGAAAATTACTTCGACAGTAATGCGTAATATGGAAGTGTCTTTCCAAGACCATTACATCGGAGGTACATCTTTCCGTTTTCATTGAGGTTTCATGAGTTTCATTGTTCCATGTTGTTCCAGTGATGATGATACATTTGACGTTCATTGTCATTGAAAAATTCATAATTAAATTATTATCTATATATGTCTATTATACAAAGTATTTTTAGAAGATTAATTGTTACGTTTATTACTTTAAAGCCATATCAAGATATTACCCGGGCAACGCCCGGGCATGAAATCTTTCTCAGTCATCTTGGATGCAATGTAAGGAGAACTTCTACCTTGAAGTTTGAGTATATACTAGGTTATTCTTTGGCCGGTCTCATATAGGACTAAAGGTTAATTCTATATTATTGACTGTTTAATTCTTGCAATTGAGGTTTTATTGAATCGTTTTTTTATATAATCCTTGGCAATATTAATATGATTAATACTTTTATAAGTAATTTAAGAAATTATTTCCTACAAGTGGTATCAGAGTCATTGTTCAAAATCGTTTTGATAATTAATTGAGAATTAAATCCCACGGCACAATTTTTTTTTCACGATTCGAAATTTTTTTTTTCATGTCTCGGCTGAAGTTTTTTTTCCGTGATTGTCACGGCTGGTTCACGGCGTTTTTTTGTTGCTTCGTTTTTTTTTTCCTGATTTTGTTATTTTAATTGTTTAAATAATTATCATATGATGATGCTCATAACAATGATATAGATCAATGTTTATTAAAAGTTCAATCAACACAATTTTAGATGTAGATTGATTTGTTTTAAATTATTAAGATGAATGAATATTGTTCATATGAATTAAATGTTAACCTTACATGACAATATTTGGAAATTTTTTAGATCTAATATGATTAGAACTATAACACATAAATTATGAGAAATTTTGTGCTACTATGAGTAGTTTTAAGAAAGTTTACGAATTAGTAAAGTTTCCAAAAATCTATTTTTACCTTGATTATTCTATTTAAGGAAATAGTATAATATCTTTGAGCTACTGGTCTCACCAGGCCCACTCTTTGCTTTTGACTGGCCCGAGCGTTTGAAAGATGACTTCTTAACATTTAAGTCAGCCAAAGCCTTTCCCTTCCCTTTTGACTTGACCATTAGGACATCCCACTTTTGGCTCCCACTCGAAATAAGATCCTTCTCTACTTACACGAATAGAGAGCAGAGCTTATGAAGACTTTTCTTCATATCGTTCATATTGTTGTTCACCCTGAATTCGATAAACCCATCATGAAAAGAGTGGAGGATACGGTCAATGATGAATTAAAACTATGTCAGTTGGATATGTTATTCAACACTTAATTAAGTCAAAGTTAGTAATTTAAATTATTTACATGTGAAAGACAAATAAATAAAAGAAAACATATTACATGAGTTAATTAACGAGATTATGTTGAAAATGTACAAAAAAAGGTGTTTAGAAATTGACGGAAGAAAAGACGCAATGATACTACTAATAATAGTCGATTAATAACCTAATCAGAAAGGCTACGTCAAAAGGAGACGAGATCAGAGACAAAAACCAACCTAGAACAGGCGATCGTTGCATTTGTTCTGAGGTTGCTTTATGACTGTGAAAGTCAGACCCGTAGGTTATTAGCATTCGTTGGTTAATTTTAAATGTCTTATTAGTATTTGATTCAAAGTATGTGATTTAGTCAGATTTACATACCAAGACATCGTCATAAATAAAAAACGAGAAAAAGACGAAGAAACAGATAGTCAAGGAGGAAGAGGGAAAACAGAAACAGACAAGGAGCCTCTAGAATAAGCCTATGATCGTTCCAGAAGGCGCATCTATTCATGTGTTCTTTCTCGATAGTTTTTCTCCGTTGTTTTGTCAAAAAAGGTTTAAAAACTTTGATTAAAAACACAATTTTAATTATGCATGTGTCCTAGACTCATAAATTACATACATAAAAGCAAAAAAAGATAAATAAAGTGGGATTTTACACCCTTAGACTTACATGTTTACGAAGCAAGATTGACTAATTAACGTTAGTTGATTGCTGGACTTGATGTAAAGGTGAAGATGCCGTTGAGAAAGGAAATTAGTAACATGTCTTTAGATACATTGAGTGTAGTGGTCAAATTGGCAGGTCATGCCACGTGATTAGTACCCAAAAGGATATTGGCTTACGTGGGCGACTAAATCAAGCACGTAGACGTTGAAAGCAATAACGTGATCTTAGAATGCAGAGAGAGAAGAGAATGAGTGCACACTCTCGTGAGAAATATGTGAGGCAGAGGCCCACGAAGGTGGAGTTTTGAAAGAGTTATTTTTCGAAATAGGTGATTTCCAACAATTAATTAACGAAATAGGTTACTTTTCAAATTTATTACCGAAAATGGGTCCACGTAGGACTGAATATCCCGAAGCTGTGGCCAAAGTTAAGTCGCCTACCCCCATAGCGACTTGACATTTGACTACACTAACACAAACTGAACAAAAAGCAAAAAGAAAAAACAAGAATTGGCATAAAGACGCTTACCGGGGCAGCGATTTGCATGCTACTATACCATATCCCCTTACGAGAATCATTATTTTTGTTCACATCACAAAACCAAAACCCCAAGCAGCCAAACCGCCCTCCCACCCAGCGACTGACTTTGGATCAAGCAATCAAAACTCATCAACTACTACGGGCCAAAACGCTTACCCCCCTAGCGACTTGACCGTTTTTGGAGTTTAGGTCAAGTCGCTCACCCCCAGAGCGACTTGTCTCTGGGCCATTTTCAGGTTCGTTTTCCAAAAGTATACGCTTTACATTTGGTCGTCGTCCGGGTAAGCGACTTGAATACAAACCTAGCTTCGGTAATGACGTGGACCCATTTTCGATAATAAATTTGAAAAGTAACCTATTTCGTTAATTAATTGTTGGAAATCGCCTATTTCGGAAAATAACTCGTTTTGAAAGGATCAAAACACAAAAGAAATCCTGGAATATTTGGAGGCTGCTGAACCAAGCCAAGGAAAAGGGCAACATGTCGTGCGTCCTCTTTTGGAGCGGTTTCTCCTTAGTCGATTTTTTTTACATGTTTTGGGAGTTTGGGCAGGAGTTGCTCTCCCTATTCCGTCAAACATGATATTTTTGAGATAAAAAATATTTTAGGAGTTCTAAAATTTTCTCGACTCAGACTTATGACGGTTTTTCACAAAATGGAAACAATTTTAGAAAATGAAGACGATTTTTTACCCGAACCCCAAATGCACAATAATTACTGTCAAAGCGACCGTATCGGCACGTATATGACCAACAAAGGGATTGACACGGCTATTTGAGCAATCATTTATCAACGAATTCACAAAATGTCATAATATCGCTTTGTATATTGAGCATGCGGCCCAATTATCACTGGGTGGTTGGCGAAGGGTGCAGAAATGAGGTATGAACAAGTATTATCATGTACTTTATTAGTCAAATTCTCATTTGTGACTGACATTATCAGTCACAAGGTTATGACGGGTTAAATAAAATCTAGTTGAGTAGATAAAGAGCCATTTGTAATTCTTTTGAAACTTTTATTTTTCTGTTCTCTATTTGAATGTCTGATACTTGAACCGTCATGTTTAAAGTTATGGTACTACTATAGTCCTATGTAGGGTTGACAATGAGTAGGGTTTGGGTAGGGTCCAACAAGATCCGGACCCAACCCCAGGTCACATACCTAGGATCCATACCCGACCTATACCTGAAAGGGTCTGAAATTAATGGACCCATACACGACCTAGAGGGTCCGGGTCTGGGTAGGGTCTACCCTAGGATTTCCTATTTTTGACTAAACATTTTTTTCCCTAAATTATATCATTTACCTAGTACCAAACTTATTATTTTCATCAATTTTCTCGTTATTCTTATTGATTATTTAGATATGCGTATAGTATATTAGTGATAACTAATAAATGTCGTATGTATGTGTGTATTATTTGCGTTATTGACATTCGTATGTGTTTTTTTTTCTTTTTTAAATAAATATAAGGGTTTATGGGTCGGGTAGGGTCCCAACACCAAGACCCAGACCCGGACCCGATGTTTTTATACCCGACCCATAAATGACCCATACCCGAATGGGTCTCAGAAATTCAGACTCATATCCGATCCATTAAGATTCAACTCTAAGGATCTGGGTTGGATACCCGACCACTGCATGTATGATCCTCGTATGATTTTTGAGTTGGGAGTTAGAAAAAGGGGCGTGACATAAATGGTGAAAGATGAAGCCCAAATCCAAAATTGAGAAGACAAAACGTCTCCATTCAATTCCATTATTCTCTAAGAACACCAATTGTTGTGAAAATCAATCCTCAAATGAACCATCTCCTTCTTCTTCTCAGTCTTCCCTCTCATAAATAACTCCTCGAATTCTCAAAAAAATGGACGACCAATTCATCAAACGTTCTACTGACTGTCTTTCTTACTTGACATCTCCATTCACATGCAACAAGGTTCTCTCTTCCCCCTTTTCATTCTCTCTCTTTTACTTTATTCATTTATTCATAATTTCATCTGTTAATTTTGTTAGTGTTTGGTATTTCATTTATTCATTTTGTTTGTGTTTGGTTTTAATTTAATAATTTTTATAAAAAAATGAATTTTGGGAAAGTCGTATATCTCTAGGGTTTACCCGCGATGATATCTGGCAGTAGGGTTTCTGTGTTTGTTTAAATGTTTGTGCAAATAAGGATAATTTGCGACATTTTGCGGGAATAATTGTTTATTGTATGAATTGTTTGTATAAAACTGAGATTGTTTTTGTTAACAGGGAGCAGAATGTGAGTATAGACATAGTGATACAGCGAGAATGAATCCACGTGATTGTTGGTATTGGTTATCTGGGACTTGTTTTAATCCTACTTGTCCTTTCCGTCATCCGGTCAGTCTTTCTGCGTCTTTAATTTCTTCGAGTTTGATGCTTTCCAACATTGTGTTGTATTCTGTAATCGTGTGATACTCTCCTAGTCCTATCGGAATGCTGACATGACGGCTAAATTGTTTGATGTCACCTCAATACTATTACCATGCACAGTCTTAAATTGCTTCAACATACAAATTAGCTAGTAAAAGCATTGTATATTATGTTTGATACCTTCTTCCTTATTCATAGTAAAAGGGATTATGATTTGCTTATTTGACTCTATATCGTAGTCTCGACAGGGAAAACTTTAGTTTGGAAATCTTATTCACCATACCAAAAAAGAAAATATATGTGTTGCTGCCCTAGTCATTGTGATCGTCAACGTTCATCCCTTGAGCTACAAATTAGAAGAAAGTCATAAAAGATCAGTGGTACAGACGTTCAGCAACCTAACTTTGACAGATGAACGTGGCTATAGTAATATCATGAACTTGCAATATTAATTATATGCTTGATTTCCAGTGGCGGGCGCAGGATATTAGATGCAGGGGAACAATTTTTTTCAACGTTCTATGTTCTCTTTTATGAGGTCACACTTTTACCCTTAATCCAGGAATGATACTTTATCTAGAATTATAGGAGTAATTATATAACTAACATACCTTGTACATCTAAAAACATCTATGCTTTTCTAGAAAAAAAATGGTGTAGAAGTTTTGTTCGTGTATGTTAACTCTTTACTTTAATTTTCTTACTTTTCCTCTCTAATAATAACTTGATAACTGGAATTTTTTTTAATGACTAACTCTATAAATACAAACTTCATATGTTTGATCATATGATTGGAAAAGGTTAAAGGACTTCACAAGTTGGATATATCATCATTAACTAAAATGGTTGTTTTTGAAATGAAATTTAAATAAAGTTATTGTTTTCCGTATTAACAAGCCATAAGGTTACGGGTGTAATAAATATGTTGGTTTCTCATAAGCAAGACTAATGTTCAAATCTTGCCAGCCTCTTTATGAGGGTGGTGTTATATCATTTTGCTCTAATAAATAACAAACCTTTACAATATGTTGAAAATAAAATAAAAATGCTACTCATAGGAATAGAACCTTGGACACCTAACTAGGAGATCAGGAGATCAGCTACTTAACCACCGGAGCAAGGTGAATTTAATGCTAAGTTATGACAGTAATTGCTACTTAATATTAGGTTTCTTGTCAAATGGCATTGGCACCTGTACCCCCGGCGCCCCCTAAATCTGCCCCTGTTGATGTCTCTTATTATGTGCATTCTCAGAACAACCTATATGTTAACATACGTTTTAAGTTGCGTATGTCCGATCCCTTCACCATGCCATTGTCGGGATCCTTTTAGGTACTAAGGAAAGTTGTTATTGATGAGGGTGACTATTATGTCTGTAATTATGAGACGGAACACCTTTGGAAGGTTTTTTCAACATTGAATTTAACAATGTTAGTACTTTTTGAATCAGTCAAATTTACTATATGGAAATACGAAAACTTAAAAAACTTTTCATTTAGTATGCCAAACTTTATATGATTTTGCAGAGAGTACTTGTGTGATTTAAGATGTTGAAAGACTTCCCGTCATCTTTGTCCAAACACTTTATAAGTTTTCTTTTTGTTTTGGATTATAAACCAGTGCTGTTTCTGTATATTTCATTGGTTGATTTTGTTAAGAAAATATTTTTAAGGATGTCTCCGAGGATCATCATATTATTAATGTGTCGCTTGTACCAAGGCTTTTTTTTATCTTTCTGGTCTTTCATGTGCAATATATTTTTAGTACTGCTTATTAAGACATCTCATATCCTAATTATTGACATACAGCCTTTGGATGTACACAATGAATTGTCTAATGAAGCTGCCGGGTCTTTGCCGAATCAGCTTTCTGTACCTGCAGCAAAGACTACGGTCCCATGCTACTACTACTACAATGGATTTTGCAACAAAGGTGGCAAATGCCTTTTTCTCCATGAACGGTGTGATACTTTTACATGGAACCCGAAAGTAACAAACTCGGTTACTGATGTACCCGTGGCTCATTTGGGTAGTAAGGCATCCTGTAGAAGTGATTCCAAGCCAACACAGCCAGAGAAACATCACAGTATATCAGAAAAGCCGATGATCGGTGGTCATGGGTCGCAAAGTCAGCAAAGACAGCTGGTGCAAAAAGCATCAATTAAAACTGTTGGGCATTGGAATGCCTCTGTCCAAACTTATGTTCCTGAATGTGGAGAGACAGATATTGTCGAAGCAGTGTCCTTGCAACCTTCTGAAGACTCGCCTAAAAGTAAATGTGAGCCTAGCCTGTGTTCTGACCAATGCTCTGAGGACCTAATTGATGGCAATGTTGTGCCCGATGAGTGGTGGGAATCTTCTCCTGGTTTTGATGTTCTGGTGGATGGACAGACACAGGATCTGGTTAATGAGAATGATATGCAATCCCATGATGAAAGTGATGGAGACCGTGATCCCCTCTCTATGCGGCATGGTTTTGAGATTGGTTATGGTTATGATGAAAAAGAGTTTTTCAATGATGGCATGTATGAACCGTCTGAACATTTAGATAGCTTGTTTCGAGCAAATTGTGGAAGTCTTTCCCCAAGATGTACACGTGACGAAGTCAGACATTTTGAGTCCCTAAAAAGAAAATTTGGTTTTGTGGAATCACTGGATGTTGCGGATCTACGAGATCATCTAAGGAGAAAGAGAATGCCTGATTATTATTTAGATAAACATGATTTGAGGCATGACCTGTTGCGAAGAAGATATGGCAAGGAGGATAGGTTTACAAGGCATAGTCCAAATCAGGGTTTACATGATAGGTTAGCATCAAGGGTGGAAAGAAATGGGGTGTGGTTGGAAAGGAGAGAAACTGCTGTTAACGCTACAAATCTTAGAGCTAGAATCAGGAACTCACAGCAGAACAACTATAGGAAGTATAATGGGTTGCGGGGACGCAAGATTGTACCTAAATCCCTACCAAGGCCAGAACTGAAAAGAGAGAAATATGCTCAAGAAGAAAAGAAAGTGATTTACAGTGAAAAGGATTCAGTGGATTTTGAAGGTCCTAAACCATTGAACGAAATTCTCAGGGAGAAAAAGAAGACAATGGCGGATGGCATCATGACCGGCTGCTTTTGATCTATGCTGCTCTAACTCGGTTCTAAAGTTGCCGACTATTCTTCTAGTTTCCATTTTGTCAGTTTTTGATATTTTCCATGGCCTAAATCAGTGTAGTGGTGGAATTTAGTTTGTCTTTTCATGTTATGGGTAGCTGGGGTGGATGTATTTAGATTTTTTGCATTTGGAAGCTTGGCCCATATTAGGAGTAGTTGATTTTGGGGTACACTTTTGTAGAGAAAAATAAACAATCCTGATGGAAGAAAAGTACATGGATTATTGATGATCTCTAGTTTGCGCAAGGTTATTATCCGTTGCTTTTTATTTTGTGCGTACCTATTTCTGTCCTCCATTTGTCTATAGGGTTGGCAATGGGTAGGTTTGGGTAGGATCCAGCAAGATTCGGATCCCGATGGAAGAAAAGTACATGGATTATTGATGATCTCTAGTTTGCGCAAGGTTATTGAATGTTCAACGATGCCCCATAGTTCCTAATTCTCAACGTCACAATAACAACATGTTGATTCACGAGGAGGAAATGACGACGGCAATGAGACTTATAAACCATTACCCGGTTACAATCTTGGGAAAACAGCTGTGTCAGGATGTAATTAGGATTAAATGTGATGCTTCGTGGAAGGTTGGTCGGATTTCTTCAGGGGGTTGGATTTTCAGAGATCGGTATGGTCATTCAGTGGGGCAAGGGGGTTCTGTGTTCTGGGCTACCTCTTCATCGCACGCTGAAGCTATTGCAATTGTGTTAGCTTGTCGACAGGCAATTACTATGGGTTTTTATCATCAAGATATTACTTCGGATTGCATCTCGGTGGTGCTTCAAGCTAACGGATGCGGAATACTGGATAAGGATATTAGCTCAACCATCAAGACGTTTCTTAATGTTATTTCTTGTTGTCACTGTGTCTCTCTAAGTCACTGTCCTAGGTCGTTAAATAGATCGGCTCATACTATAGCTCAGGCTCTAGTATGATACGTATCATATGTATCTGTCAAAAAAAAAAAAAAAAAAAGGTTATTGTCTGTTTCTTTTTATTTTGTGCGTACCTATTTTTGTCTTCTCTATTTGTCTGTAGGGTTGGCAATGGGTAGGTTTGGGTAGGATCCAGCAAGATTTGGATCCAACCCTGAGTCGCATACCTTGGATCCATATCCGACCCATATCCAAAATGTCTAACATTAATGGACCCATACCCGACCCAGAGGGTCCGGGTCGGTTAGAATCTACCGTAGGGTTTGCTTTTTTCATAGACTAAACAAATTTTTCCCTAAATTATATCAGTTACCTAGTACCTAAACTTATCATTTTCATCGACTAGTTGTTACTCCGCGCGCGGAATTCCAAGGGACGTAATTCTTCATCATGTAAATATTCATACTTTCAACAAAGTTTTTTTTTTGGGTTGGTGCGTGTTGATTTGTTGTAGGGTGTTTTTGATATATTGAATGATTAACATATTTGATTATAATCATATAGTCTATCTATCTTGTGTAAGCTACATAAACATTAGCCCACGGGAATTGTCAATTTACAAACTTAGAGCTACATCCCACAACGGATCTCCTACTATCCTGACTCTAGTATTCGTAAATTACATTTCTAAGACTAATTATTGTTTGAATGACAACATTATACGACAACTTATTATCAATACCTTTTTGTGGAAAATAAATTCAAAAGGTAAGTAAATCTTTAATGAACGAGCTCCAAACAGAATGAGAAGTGGAATGAAAAATTGATATTATCACGTATTAGATAATTATGACTGTGAATTGACCATTGCGCACATTATTCACCAAATTATTCGTATAATATTTATTGGGAAAATTGATAAACACTACCTACATAAGTCCTCTTTTTAAGAATTTCTACCTACATAGTACTTTGTGTAAATTATGTGAACATAACTAAGACATATATGTAATGTAGAAATAGTCTAGATGAACCCATATTTATAATAGATGTCTCATTCGTTAGATGTTGAAATAGGACTTACTCAAATTTTTCGATTATTTCAAAGATATCATTTTTAGACTTGTACAGATTGTATATGGATAGAGTCCATAATTTAAGTACAAATGCATAGTATAAATTGAACACGAGTATAGCATATTTGAATGTACTAAATCGCGTTACAATTTAATATACAATACTACGTAACATGTTTATACCCATTTCTTCTCCGTTGTTATTCAAGAAAAGTTTCAGCTAATAGTTTATGACTACATTAGTTCAGCTTAGAATTGAACATTATTACATTAAACCTACTGCTTTTGGCGTACTAATCTGATTTGTAATACGCGTCATCATCGGACAATATACTAAAGGGGCCATCGTCATGGATAGTTGGATCATCCATATCTCTGTGTCCCTCCATCCAACAATGGTAGATATACCTTGCATCTTCTGTTGGTAAATCAAGACATTTACATTGGATCGAAAACACACGACCCCATCTTGACCTGACTATTAACCCCTCTATTTCTTCTTTCTTCACCTGACTCTTATAATCAGCCGCCATCTTAGATGTATCTTTTCCAACTGCAAATAAAGAAGCCCACTTTCTGCACACTTCAGACATACTACGTTTGTCCTGATGATTGAGCCTCTCAAAAATGCTGGACATTAGCTCATCAGAACTGAACAATAGATGGTTAACTCGCTCGCCTATTGTCGTCTCTTTTAGCACATAGTGTGTCTTGAACAATGATTTAGATCTGAATTGCTCCTTTTTCCATCGTAGGTAGTCATTCTCAAACTCACGCCTGTCTTCTTTGTTAAAGTAGTGAACACCAGTACAGGGAGGCATACCTATTTAGCTGTAGAAAGTATACATTAAAGCTAAAGACTTTATACAGTAAAAAATAAGTTTCAACTTAGATAAATTCTGAGTTTATGAAGGGCGTCATATTGGTCTATTTATTGTTAATTAACTGTTACTGATGCGAGGTATGATATCTTCAGGACATGATGACAATTATACCAGCATTATTACCTTAGGCAGTGCGACTAAATGCCATGACAATTCTGAGTAATTGAAAAGTCGACTAAATGCCATGTTTCAGTCATTTGGAAACAACTCATCCATTGAAAATAGAGGGGAGATGTTGCATACATCCGAACCCCTACTGGGGTACACGTCATTAAACTCTAGCTTGAGACTTGATATTGGAATCAGTCATTGCAATTTGATTGATTTTAGTAGTTACCTTTTGTGTTGTTCATAAACTGAAATGGTTAGGTGTTGTTGATTTGCTTAGCTTTTGCATTACAATGTTGTTAACACAGAAACCCCACAGTCCCCTCGTCCTCACCCCTGACCACCCTCACCCCCTTCTCTGTAAGAAGCAAATGTGATCATAAAGATTAGAGGATCTCCTACAACCCTCAATGCTATGCAATAACATCCAAAATCATGCTACCTTACTTCTTTGCTCTGACCCTTCCAATTTACCCAGTAACCCTTGTACAGCACTACGAAACCACTTTGAACTTAAGGCCATACACATACTTATATTGTCTCCTACTGTCAATGCTGATTTCTCACTCATATCCCAGAAATACGTATTAAATCCCCTTTTTTTTTGCAGAATTGTACGTGTCTATTAACATTAACATAATTTTAGTGCAAGAGTTAATCCAGACCACAACAACTCAATCAAGAAACATTAAAATCAATCAAATTAATCAACCTAATTAATATTTCTTAACATAACCATTCTAATATATAATTTGTACTATAAATAATGTCCGTCAACATATAATCGTATCAATATGATAATTGTAATTCAATGTACAATTAATTAATTCACTATTTAGAATTAAGTACATTAAAATTCTAAAAACATACCTTAATTTGAACAGATAAATGCAGGAAGACTGTTACGGTGTTTTGGTGGTGAACGTGGTTTCGTCTGATGGTGATGAAGGAAGTTGTTGGCAAGGGTGATTGATTTTTTACGTTGAGAATTGAGGAGAAGACAAATTCTGGAAAAGAATAGAGACAAAGAGGGTATAACAATGAGATTTTAGGGTGTATAAAACGTACGTTTATTATATTTATTAATTAGTTAATTTTGCCGGAAAGTGGTCACTATTTGTTACGGATATTGTACATTGAATAGTGTCGGAAAGAGGAAAACTGGTTATTTTGTGAGATGAGACGGTATCAGTCACAAACCTATGACAGATACCGCCGTCACAAATGAAAATCCGTGTTTATTAATTTATTTAATATACAACATATCTCAGACAATGAACAATATACATTATTTGAGAATTTTTAGAAAGCCTAACGTAAATTAAACACTGGTATTTTGAATTTTCAAAGCTAATTAAACATTTTTAAAACACATTAATGATATAATAATGAAAATGTATTATGTATATTAAAAAAATAATAATGATTAATTAAAAGATTCAAAATGAGGAAGTACGATAATAATGGGGCGTAAAAAGGAGGAAACAATAGGGGGTAAAAAAATAAGATAAAGATAAAGAGAAAACTATTTATTAGGTAGCATGATCATGGAGCACCGCTCTATTGTTCATCCGAAAGGGTAGTTGCACAATCATAACCATACTTTTGGTCTAATGACAAACATCGAACATTACCCATTTGAAGGAACCTCATGGAACAAAAGAGTACTGTTTGCAAGAATAATCTGTAATTTTTATTAAATTTACGTGAGTTTGATATGTTGTTGATCAAATTGTTAACATGTTTAATAAGTATATAGCGTATTTGTCATGTATTAAATCTTATAAGTTGACGATTTCTAAATATTGTACTTAAGTTTTGTAATGAGGTTTCCTCTATTCTGTCACAAAAGACGGTAGATTGAATTTTGATTTCATCTATATTAAAACTATAGTACAAAGTTCTACCCAAAAGGTAAGAGGGATCAACACTAAATGTGGTCAATAGGAGAAAGAAGATCATTTTAGAATGCTGGAGGTAATATACTCCGTATTAATTTATCATGTTAGGTTAAGTTGATTAGTCGCTTTTTTTTGTGTCATGAAATAAGTATTATTATGTTATGTTACGATTTTGTGTTTGTGCCTGGTATGGTGCTACGTAGGTGAAGGTTTATATATATTTTATATTTTTATTAATTCACAAACGACTGTTAATTGGAAAACGTGTAGTTAACTAAAATAATAAAATAGACTAATCCACATTTAAGGGCTCTTTAGACGGAGTAGTAGGTTAAGTTAGATAATGAATTTGAATGATACATATATCGTGAGAAGAATAAAACCGTTCCAATTTAATCCGTTATTATACGAAGACACGCAACATATGGAAATTACGTGTATAATGGTAATAATTATGTATTACGTAATCACTAAGTAGCTCCTAAAGCAATATGCCGGCTAGCATGTCATTCACCCTTCCCTAAACTTCTTGATTTAACCCAACTGTACTACATAATTACTACCAGTAACTTTTATCTTCCAATCTTCATCATCTACACACCAAAACCTCCTGCACATTTACTATGGAAAAATCCTGTGGAGAAGTAATGTACTTTAACGTGGATGATAAACCAGATTTTATTAACAAATATGTTGATTGGAAAAAGTAACAGTTTCAGTCGACGACCCTATTTACAAAAGCAATTGTTGAAGAGCAAATACCCTTTGGCAGCAGGCCTCATCACCCATTTCTCAGTCTTCCAGAACTTACTGATCGTGTTTTCAACAGACTGGATAGACAGGGGAAAAGGAACATGGCCGTGGTATGTAAGGCATGGGCAAGGTTGTATCTTGTTGGTACCGAAACGGGTAAAGTTCATCTGGATTATGATCATGAACTTGAGAGGGAAAATCGAGGGAACCAGATATGGGTGACCAGAAATCAGAAGCTGGTGTCGATTTCATGTTCATGCAAGCCAAGGAAGTCTAAAGTTAAGAAGAGGAAGAGATGTTACAGAAAAGGCAGCAGCTCGAAGGATGTGTATGTTGAGAAGTCTGGCAGCGAGGGGTATTATGACTCTGATTGCTGAGCCTGGTAATAAACTTACCCGTAAACTTTATGAATAAATATAGGTAATAGAATCTAGTAATGTATATGATTATGTTTCTACTGTGCTTATGGTATCTTAATTTCTATTTTGAAATATAGAATCTAGTAATGTATATGATTATGTTTCTACTGTGTTTATGGTATCTTAATTTCTATTTTGAAATATGCTTGAGAAGAGCATGTGATTATAGCTTATGTGTGTTTTCTTATTAGTTTCACTGGTATACAACCCTATAAATTAGTACAGGCTCCGATGGTATTGGGGGTTTGTTGGTGATCTTCAATGTATAACAACACCCTTATGATGATGGTGTGATGTATCAAGTTGATGTGTTGCAGCTATATTGACATGTGTAGTGACGGGCTTGATTTCAACAATATTGTGTACGATTTCATTGAGCGAGGCACTCAGTGACTATCACTGAACACCAGACAAGGCGTATAGAGTTCATGGTCTTATACTATTGTAGATAGGAATTGTGGATCACTTCAAGTTACTAAGCCATGGTCTTATACTATTGTAGATAGGAATTGTGGATCATCTCAAGTTACTAAGCCAACATACATAGATAAACATGTAATATAAATAGTTCATGTCGACATGTAGCTGTCAACTAAGTAGTCCTTCATTGTGCATACTATAAGCACTATAACAGCAAAAGATAAATTCCTAATATAGATAGACTTCACGTTGATGATAGTTATTAATTCGGGTAGACACTGGTTATTAGGTTGGCGTAGACAGAATAGCAGTTGGGGATCCTTACTTTTCCTTCTTACATTTCCTCTTTGGAAGTGATGTGTGTGGCAAACTTACTGCCACATCTTTCCCTGAGTCAACAATTGTTAGATTACTTGGAGTCACAGGCTGATCATTTTTATCAGCCTCATCAACAACTGTCGTAGACGTACGGTCGTCATGCTCAGTGCCATGAGCAGGGGTGGGATGTTTGATGCTAACATCCCCCACATCCTGGTTGTCATGTGTGATCCCCACACTATGTTGTTCCTCACTGATGTTAGTACTTCTGCTGTCAGGACTCACTATGACACGCTTCATAGTCCACTGCAGCACATTGTTGGTTGACAGTGTATTAGCCGGAGCTACTTGGGCTTTGAAAGGTGTAGTATCAAGTAATCGTTTGAGTGTTGAAAAGGTCGGCTCGTCAGACTGCCAAGCAATACACCAGTTAATATTAGGAGTTCTATTACTTTTAATATTAATTGAAATAAAGTTACACTCACATTGTGCTTCATATGAAATATATCAGATGCCGACATTCTGAATAGTTGTTCAGTGGTTTCTGTAAACACGGTAAAGGATAGTGTTCCAGTGCCATCTGATACATCACAATTGAACGTAACCCTGCATTTCATGCGAACATTAGTGGTGGAATGTATATTCTATATTTTACCTAGGCTACTATCAGTCTGTACTGATTCCTAGTTAAAATGTGTTGTGTAATTATAAAGTTCAGAATGATTATCAAATGATCAGGAGTCTTACTTCGGTTCTGAGGTGCAGTTAGGTTTAGCGCAGGTGTCACAAGTGTATGTATTTCCTGGTTGTATGTTTGACCGCTTTGAACAATTCGAGCATCCCATGTATGCATTTATTTTATCAAAATCAACATCTGGGATTGTTACCTCTAACCAATGGCGCTCATCTTGCAAGGTCGTTTTGGCCTGATCATGGTATATAAGACACATTAGCCTATGTATTGAACATTTGTTAACTTGTCACTCCTAATAAGTTCAAGAATATAATTTGCGTTAATGTAATTACGCTGGTTGTTTTAAGTCTATTTGTAGTATAAGACCTCTTTCATGTTTGAACTATTGTGTGATGTTTGCAACATTCTGTACTGATATAGGACTGCTGACATGGTTTCAGTTGTGAATATGGCGCAGGAAATTATGTAGTATTTTGGATACCTTTTTGGAACGGAGGGTTGAAATGGTCGTTGTACTGTCAGCTAGCACGAGCGCCTTCACACTTAAAACTTTGCTTTGTAATTTTGTCAATGCCATAATGTGGCTAGCCATCCTGCACACTCATGTAGATCAATCGTAAGAAAGAATACATTTTGTCTAGAAGGTATGTTGCTTGCTCATGTGAAGTTTAGTTTAGTACCATGCTTTAAGAGCACCAGCTTTATCACCGTCAGGTGAGTGAACAAAGACAGTAGAAGTAGATGTCGTCATCGAGAAGCCTGGTCCATTTCAAACTGTATTAGAATAGTACTAAATGTCTTATTGATGCAAACTAAGCTAGTATTTTGAGAATATGCAAAACATTAATCTACGGAATGCATAAAAAAAATATTGATCATGACCACCATAACCTTTGTGCATTGATACTCTAAGGGCAGTTATACCAACTGCCTTGAATTTACCAGGTTTTAGTATTAGTATAGTGCAGTCATCCTGTACGAGATCGTCCCAAACCGAGATGGACAGAGGTTGTGTAGTACTGCAAGAGCGTTAACATTAGTATCAGCAACAATACGATATTAGATGTTATGAATATGTAGAACAATATGGATTCTAAGTTTTCAAAGTATTTGGGATCAATTACCTGTGGTCGATTACTATGATTTCACGCACAGATGTTTCACGGGCCTTTGATGTGACAATTTTACGTGGCTGATCTTCTACAAAGAGAACAACACCTACTATATCTACAAGGCATTGGAGGGATGTTAGTGAGAGGCTGATTATAAACAGAACTCATTGTTAGCACATGCAATATATGTAGATAGGTTGCGATTTTGAAATTTACCAAACATTTCACTGTAGTCAGGTGCACGAGGTATCTGGGAAATTGGGCGATAGTCAATATCAGCACATCCGCTATCAACTTCGACAGGCATGATAATGGTACGTTTATTGAAGGACATCTGATAGTCCATCTCAGATTCATTTGATTTATACTCAGGTTTTAGAGGACTTATGGTAGCATTTGATATTTGATATTTCTGATTGCGCTTTATAGCATTCTCATATATATCCACTTGATCAGCAAAAAGAGCAGCACGCATTTTGTTTCCCTGCTCAAAACATGTCGAGAAGCCTACCTTATCAAACACAGTATTACATTTGTTCATAGATCAGATAGGTATATCAATAATCATAATCAATCAAGCTAACATAAGAACAGTTTCACATCAATTTGTGCACCAAGAACTAACAATGTCAACATGGGATTATAAATAGACAGTACACATGAAAAAGAATGTATTGGGAAATTTAACAACACCCATTACTGTGTTATATTTTAAAACAGAATGACATTAATTGATGATACTCACTTGGAAGATTGCATCTTTTTATAAGAGTAGTCTATGAGCAACTATGCAAGAGTATACAATGTGAAGAAATTTTCTCAACGTTACAACTACTGATAGTTGGAGTATATGTATCTGTGTTGCAAAACATCCTATTAATTGTTAAGAATAGGAATGGTTATTGATGTATAACCACTGTCAAAATTCTCCTCTTTTAGAGGAGTATACTAAAACATTCATCAATGAGCAGTAATTATATATGCATTAGTCCTGATACGAAGCCTTATCAATTGTCTAGAACATTACCCATATCATGGAGGCTATCTGCAATATGTCCTTGATATATAAGGAGAAGTTATCAAATTGGCATAAATGAGTTCAATTACCTTATCATCTTCGAATAACAAGCTTTGATATTGCACCTTAACAGGAGATGACTTCGAACGACGTTTCTCAACCACTCTCACATTGACTTTGTAGTTCTTGGCAGTGTCAGTTAACTCATTGAGGTAAACTTTCCGGTGTTTCATTCTGTTGTTGCAGGAAGATATTAGTAAGTGTGTATTAAATACAATGGAATAAATTACTTAAAAGGATATCTAATAGACTTATAACTGATATACAATCTATACATTAGCATAATTATATGATGCCTTAACACCATTGTTTTTTTCAGTTGCTAATGCCACCTAAAATTCAGAAATGTTCAGATACAAATTCATACCTGGAAAAGGTGTGTTGGAAAATTAGATATGTTAGATTGAGGAAAGGTATGGTGAAATATCAGATGGTTATTAATAGTGTATTTTTCTACATAATAAAGATGGAGTGTAGTATTAGTGAAGGTCCATACCAAAATATGTACAGTGTTGGTTGCTGAGAATGTGTACTATGCACTGTTATTTGAGTGAAGTTGTCTAACTTGGTACATTATAGGGGTATGGTGTATGTACTAACTTTGCATGATTCAGGGGATTGTAAATTTATCAAATCTGTATTATTATTGTAAATATTAACGTAGCAACAGGAAATATGAGGTTAATAATATGTTTTTTTATACTGGACGATGCTGTCCTTTTTTTTCCATGGCTTGATTAGTTTGTTGTGTATGTCTGAATGTAATATACAATGTGTATTACCAAGTACCATTGGATGCAATCACTGTACATGAATTATGAGCGTTACTGTACAGTTCTGTTTGTCAAGTTAAGTAGTTAATCAGATGTTGTGTGGACCAAATAGATGCAATTTAAGAGTTATACTTGGATGGATTTATTATTACTTAGTTACTATTAACATTTGATAGTAATCGTGCAAATTTAAATGCTTGACTATAATGCACGAGCTACGCTTAACATTACATTCGACACCATTTTCTGAATTTAATTTCTAAATCGGCGAGAATTTGATACAAATGAAACTTAGGATGGCCGTCCAGCGACATTTTGGATATCAGTACCTTATAGAACACTAAAGCATATGACAATTTACTGATGCATAATTAGCTGCTAAAATTTGTCAACAATATTCATCAGAAATTGTTATAAGCAGCAAGGCAATGTTCCTTTATTTGCGTTACTGTACTTCCAACCATCGATGCGCACAATGTAATGACAAGCTAGGTTGGTGTAATAACACAAATGTCTTACGGTTAAACTATATACATCCGGCCAATGCTGTAAATGGTTTGAGCTGTTGTAGCCAAATAACAAAAGTATGGACGCGGGGCCAGCTGCCATTAGATGTTATATAATACCTGCAAGCCTCAGAACTTCAAAAGAAACCATGTTCCTGATACAATTCCTGTTCATCTCAGAACCATTAGATGCAGTGATGACAGTAACTTTGACCGCTTCCCTCACTCGCGACAGTGCGACATAAAGCTGCCCTGGTGAAAAGCAATGTCTAGGAAAGTAGACAACAACCCTGTCTAACGTCTGACCCTGCGACTTGTTGATTGTCATTGCGAAACTAAGCTTGAGTGGAAACTGATTGCGCTGAAACTGGAATGGGTAGTTTGAAGAGCTAGATGGGCGCATCTTGATGCGAGGAATAAAGACATGCTGACCGTTATAATGACCACTGGTTATAATACATTCGACCATATTCGGGGTAAACCCTGCACATATCAGCCTTGTACCGTTGCATAGACCTGCATATGGAAGGAGGTTTCTTAATAAAATGACTGGAGCGTCCTTCTTCAATACCAACTCATAGGGACTCATGCCACCAGGACAGAGTTTGTTTATAAATTCTGAAGGGTATACGTTACAGTTATCCGAAAGCACTGTATCAAAACCCTTGTACGTAACTGCTTGACCAGGGAACTTGTTAATCATGTATGTATTTATATCATCGACATCCTCATTCATAGGTGTAAGTATGGAACGATGAATAAATATATCAACTCCAATACTGTTGAGGTCGACATCTGGATATACAGTATCAGCAACTATACTTACAAGATCTGCACCTAATTGAGTTGTATCCAGAACAATTCCATCAGGCAGTTCAACCATCTCAGTCTCGCATGTCTGGAGCTGACCGTTTCCAAGGGATAACAAAAATCTGAAAATTGTGGATCAGTTTTAGCCTTTACATTAACGGTTAGTCTGAATTTGATTAATTGTGGCCAAATATCAGAAGCAACTAATGTAGAATTAACCAACTCACGAATAGACTTTTTTTGTACCACTGGTAGAACCTGGCGAAAATCTCCACCAAATACAATAAGTTTTCCACCAAACAACAAATCAGGATTGCACAGATCTCGCAGAAGTTGATCTAATGCCTCAACACTTTCCCTTCTTGCCATAGATGCCTCATCCCATATGATTAGAGTAGATGCTTTTATAAGAGCAGCAAGACTACTCTGCTTGGGCACAGAGCACGACAAAGAAACATCCAAATCTAGAGGAAGTTTAAATCGTGAGTGGGCAGTCCTTCCCGACGGGATATTGGTTGCAGCAATACCCGAAGAAGCAGTAGCAAGGACAATTTTACCCATCAGCCTTATTTCTGCATACAAGGCATTGTATAGGTATGTCTTACCAGTCCCCCCTGGACCATCTACGGAAAAAAGCTCCAGGTTTGTTATGCGTAGCATAATCAGTTATCATGTCAAAAGCTCTTTGTTGCTCTTGGTTCAATGATTTGTGACACATGACACATTCATTTGGTATTGGTGCATTGAGTGCATCAAATGTATCCTGTGATGATCGGATCTCTGCATCCTGTGGACCTATCAAATCCAATAAACCAAAACTTTTTAGAGTCCTGCCCATTGCTTCAACTTGTTGCTCTAATCGTTGCGCAGTAAGGACCCGTGCAGCGTATGGATCGCCTGAATGTTCTTTTCTGTAGTCTTTTAACAATGAACTATAATATTTTTCCCACAATGCACTTGGATCCTTAGGCTGACAAAATATTAACAAAGTTGCAAATAGGCGCCGCGAGGCAGCTGGCATTTCTACTTGTTTGGCCTCATCTAAACACAGCTCTACCATATTGTCATCCTCAATAAGTTGCAGTTTCAACGCAGCTTCCTGGAACGTAGCACATTCATAACCATTAACTGTTCTCAAGTCTATATACGATTTTGGAGCAGCCACGTGTGTCAACAACAAACGCAAGAAGTAGCGCTCTCCTTCTGAGGGTGCCACAAAAACAAGACGGGATATTGTGAATGTTTTGTTCTTACGTTTCAACCATGTTCGTTGAAATGTATCCCATCGGTAGTGCTCAACGAAGCTCCCATATAGATGTCTCCAATTTGGATTTGCAGCATTTTCACTATTCAACCGAAAGAATTCAGTGAGTGGAGTCCTTACACGTTTTTTGTTGGACACTACTTGGGTTAACCTCTCATGTGGTCTCATCTGTATTGTTTGCATACCTTCTAAATGAACTGACAACACCATCACTGCAGGCTGCATTTCAAACAATTCAAATCCATAGATACGTCAGGCTGCTTCAATAGGAGATACCCAACGATCAGACTGATATTGTTCTATTTCATCAACCGGTTTGACTTCCCCTTCCGCCGCTACGTTGAACGATATCCTGTCATGCCCCTTATAAACATACTTATACAAGTACTTAACCGCCTGAATAGTTGAGCAAAACTCCACATTCACGTGGCAATCGAAAAGGTCTAGTAAATATGGGTTGTATGGAATCACCCAGCGATTGTTAAGCATTTCACCTCTTACGCGCACAATGTCAGCCGTCGGCATACGCTTGTACACTGGGTAACCGTCATCATTGTTGGTTGTCTCAGATACGTATGGTTTCGGATACAAGTACTTGCACTTGCCCGGACTGCTTTTATGTTTCATACATGGACACTCAGGATCTAGTTTCCCACATGGACCGTGCATCATGTGTTTTATCACAGCTGCACGCAGATTCGCATTTGACTGAGAAGGGATTTCAGCAGATACAAATTTGTCGAAATCAGCTGGACAATTCATCCTGCTACCAGCCTTCATAATCACTAAGAAATGAGCACGAGGCAACCCTCTCTTTTGAAACTCAACTACATATACAAATGCAGCAACTTCTCCAAAAAAGTTTTCATCAACCAGCTTTTTTTTAACAATAACAGTTTAGCTCGAAATACTCTAGCCACGATATCAGGACGATTTTGAGCTTCTTCTCCAGGTGCCAGCTCATTTTTTATTTCAGGCCAATTTGAATTGCATGTCATAGTTATAAAAAAATCCGGTTTTCCGAACCGCTGCACAAGAGCCATTGCATTTAGGTATCTCCTCTTCATGTCTCGAGGGCCACCAATATATGTTGCCGGGAGAATGACGCGCCGCCCTACATTTGCTGCACACTGTTCGCCAGCATCAATGGTGTCAAGCAATCCCTGGTATAATTCAGACCTGATTGTATACTGATTATGCCTAAGGTAGTCCAACCGAGTGTTTTCTAACTTCACGTACATGTCAACGATATATTGCTGTAAGCATCTCCCAGCTCTCAACATCATATTTCCTGGTCTATTTTGCAGTTTATAACAATAATACTCACGACATGAAATATTTCGATCCTCTGAATTCTTCTGACAAGAACTTTCTGAAATGACGACAAATTCATTACTATTGTATTATCACACAAAACGAAGATAGTAATCAGTCTCTTGCAACTACCAATCAGACTTTTTAAAATATACACGTATGACTTACGTTGTGCCTCTAGGGAATAAAACATGTATTCGCCCTAAACTTGCAGGATTATAATGAAAATTACAGTCGTGAATATTGTCATAAGATAAATAAAAACATGAAAAAGAATTCAACCTTTGGTCCTTGTGCTTATGGCCTAAGAACAGGAATTAAAGTAAATTTCCTCCTATAACTTGCACCCAAGACTTGATTGAGATGATGCCGCGTGTGCTAGAAAATACTCTTCAATTGCTTTGCAATATAGGGAGAGCCTTTTTGAGTTTTAGATGTGAGATCTGGGTTTTGGGAGAAGAATGCTCTCAAACCCTAATTTTCTTTGAGATTTGTTTTACAGTGAAACAAGAGTGACCTGACATAAGGAGAGTCCTCCTCCTTATGTAGCACTTGGCCGAAATTTTCGAATAGGGTAGGAGTGGGCTTTCCACTCTTACCTTATTCTAATTCGTGATTCGACCCATTTAGCTAAAATTTATTCGCGGGTTTTATTTATAAATCGCATACACGTTATCAGATATTAATGCAGTCAATATATTAATAGTGGTCTGATAAAATTACGATATTGTATAATTACCCAAAATAATATAACTGTTTATATTAATACGCGAATACAATATTTAATTAAATATAACCGTTTATATTTAATTTACGAATTAATCATGTAATCCGTATTAGCTAAAATTATTTAATCCGTATTAAATAATAATCTCAACATCTTATTGACTAATTTAATAGTCAATACCTCTGACTAACTGTTTAGTCATATCGGCATAAATGTGACTGTATTTTCATACCTTCACATCTCTCAAACGTGTCATATAGGTGTGACGTATAGGGACCAGGTGATCACCGCCATCCGTATGACAATAACGTCAAACTTATCTAGCAAGCCAACCGTTATTGATAAACGTGGATCAACTGGTAATAATACTGAAGTATGCCCTTGTGATCCTTAAAGAGATTTAATAAGTCACTTTACTTAATTGTCAAGGACACCAGCCCCAACAATCTCCCACTTGTCCGTACAAGGGTATGTGCAATGACGTTATCACACTACATGTGGAGGACACAAGGCTCCAACAATCTCCCACTTGTCCGTACAAGTGTAGGTGCGATAACCGATTCTCATATCCTTTTAAAATTTCTCCCACTCAATGTAAGACAATTTGCAAATCCGCATTCGCAAAGGTCGTATCTCACAAGCGATCTGTATCAAGAGTGGTTTCCCCGACTAGAGAGTAACTTAACTGATAAAACGAATCTGTATTCGAGCATGGCCATGCATTTCAGTTACTACTCCTCGAGTGGCCCTGAGAAATGATAAAATCCTGATAAGAGTTTGGATATTTCCCTCAACTCGAATCCTGCCGATATCGCGCAGCATGAAATAACCCAGAAAAAATCCTCTTGGCCCCTGTTACGATGACCGTGGGAAAGAAACCAAAGTTACCCAAAATATGCCTTAATCTCAAGAGACAGTTGAAAGTCAAAAGACTCGACTCTAAGGAACACTATGGAGGTCCTATCCACGACCTGGCACCCAATGTTATAAAACATTTAGGACTCCATAACGTTGTCACGGGGTGTCCTACGAGATATCCGTATAACTCGCCTTTGTGATTGGTCAGTCAGCCGTGTGACTTATGGCTCGTTGAACCCACCATCAACCAACGTCAATAAATGATTACCTGAGTTATCAGCTCAAGTGGGTAATCAAGGACTAAAACGATGTAATGTTATTCAGTTCACTTTGTGGTGTTCAAAATTGGCGTACAATTCCACATGAAAAACAAAACATCATATATCATAACAATAAGGTTGAATAGAGTACACGAGAAAATGAATTATTACATGAATTCATAAAGGAGTACTACAACTTAGGAACACATCTAATTCCCATGGAATGAATGTGCCCTTCATGCTTATCACGTGGTAATGCTTTAGTAAGAGGATCAACTATGTTGTCATCCGTAGCGATCTTATCAGTGAAAATCTCCTTTTGCTCCACGTAATCTCTGATTAGATGAGCTTTCCATTGTACATGCCTAGCTTTGTTGCTAGACTTATGCTCCTTAGCTTTGGAAGATGGCACCTTTATTATCACAATAAACGGTGAATGGGTCATTCGAACTAGGCACTACTGAGAGTCCTTGTAAGAATTGACGCATCCATATTGCTTCCTTAGCTGCTTCTGAGGCGGCATAGTACTCGGACTCAGTCGTAGAATCTGCTGTAACACTCTGCTTAGAACTTTTCCAGCTGACAGCAGCGCCATTAAGAGTAAAAACGAATCCAGACTGAGATTTCGAGTCGTCTCGATCCGTTTGGAAGCTAGCATCTGCGTAACCCGTGGCGCAGAGCGTTGAGTCGCCTCCATAAGTCAATCCCCAATCTTTAGTCCTCCGTAGGTACTTAAGAATGTTTTTCACGGCCATCCAGTGTTGTTCACCTGGATGAGCTTGGAATCGAGTGGTCATACTCAATGCATATGCAACGTCTGGACGTGTGCATATCATGGCATACATGATCGATCCTATTGCCGAAGCATAAGGAATCCGACTCATGCGCTCTTTCTCTTCCAATGTCTTAGCTTCTTGAGACTTGCTCAAGTGAAGCCCAGTAGCCATAGGAAGGAACCCTTTCTTGGAGTTCGTCATGCCGAATCTCTCTAGAATCTTATCTATGTAAGACTCCTGACTGAGAGACAACATCCGTCGTGATCTTTGCACCATGGGCTATGAAGCGTCTTTGCAAATTGGATTCCATTGCATAGATGAGTACGTTCTTTATCGCACCCGCTTCCATGACGAAGTCGCTATGAGCGCGAACTTCGTTAGCTCTAGCTCCAGTTCCTGGGTGTGCCGGAATTGGCTCAGTTAAGTACTTAAGCTTTCCGTCAGCAATGGCAGCATTCCGTAGTGCTGCCTCCCAGTCAGAGAAGTTTGACCCATCATTCCTCAGTCTAGTAGACTGATTCATGGAGTCCATGAAGGCTTTTAGCCAGGATTCACGTGCTAGCTTGACACTTGGCATTGGGTCTTCACCAGCCATTAGTTATACAACAGTTTAATTGAACGTGTTCTACACTGAAAAAGAAGATAAAACAAAACTATATAAACAACTCATTGTTGTGATTTAAGTCTATATTAAAATTGTATTTAAACTTGTAGACTCAAGCATTTATATAATTGATCTCCCTCAAGAATTATATAAATGATCCCAAGACTCAATTTTCGTATATTGATAAGCCCATACCTTGGCTAATTCCACCGTTGGAACTCTTGGTCGATAGATTTCCGTAAATCCTATCTATTAGTCCATCTCAGTCGCTAGATAGTATCGACTGACCATGATGTTGAGATAAAATAAATCATCTGTTCCCACTTACCCGACGTAGAAGGGGTCATATTATGCCTACCGACGAAGAAGGGATTCATGGGAGTCTGATTTATAAAGACTGGTCTCAATTTTTGGTTATACGAGGAAGACCCCATCAACTTTTATTTATCCATTTTAAGTGAACTAATATCTAGCATATGCGTGAATGAATGAAATAAAGTGATGGCTTTGCAATTGACATGTGACATCTGTATTGTCACAGAAAACTAATGCGTAACCTCTACATGAGTCAGTTTTCAGGCATGTTATAGGTGGTTTGGTTTTAGGCGGAATATGATGCAAGCTATTATCGATGAAAGCATAAAATAAATGCGATAAACGTAAATAAAAGTCCTAGTGTGGCCTATCCTACCAAAATAAACATAAAACAACTTGGAATCCACCGTTGGACCCTAGAAGCTTGTCTTGATGTTCCATCTTGGTCCTTGCAGCGGGAGTGAGCATCCGGTCTCCATCTTTGGTCTTCACAAAATTACTAATTTAAATTACAAATATAACCCTATTTACATTCTAATTTAAATACAAAAGTAATTACATGGCAAAAACCCAAAACGGAGATTCAAGATCTCAAAATTACAAGCAAGACCGTGTCCCATCATTACGGTGACACAATCTTCTAAGGCCACACTAAGTTACAACCGTTTGCAAAAATAAATACGTTATTGAAAGCATTCACAAGGCATTCAACAAGACGATAAATAAAATGCATCAACTAAAATTAAAATTTATACATGACATAAAACTGTTATTATGATTAACAAATTTTACCAAACCACCTTACGGGATTAAAATTATGTGATTATACCGTTTTAATCACCCAATTTTAAAAAATTTATAATCCATTATCTTAAACCGTTTTAAAATAATATGTATCAAACGAGGGTGAACCGTTTCACAAAATTAATAATATACTATTTCCGTATATAGTATATTACTAAAGGCCATGGGAAAATAAAACAGGTTATTTTCGAAAGATAAAAACGACGTCTGTTACAGGGGGCGAGGTCGACCGACCTCAACACGGGGTCGACCGACCTCCAGACGAGAAACATAAAATTTTGCAACAGCATAATCGGTCGACCGACCTATCAGTCAGGTCGACCGACCACCAAACAGCAAAAAACGAGTTTCAGAAAACGCAAAACGCTGCATCTTTTGAAATCAAAACAAGTTTTTTACCTTTTTATAAACTTTGATTTAAAACGAGTAAATCAAAATAAACATCAACAAGGGTTCACATATTGTCAAGAATATCGATTAATTAACAATATGTAAACAAGAATCGAAAAACAAGATCGATATTGATGCCCGTCGTTGAGGGTACCAAAGATAAAATTTATAATTCCTAAACTTTAACTATAGATAGTGAAAGTCAGGGTCGAACTACAGAGAGGTGGGGAATGTTTATTGTTTGGTGTTAATGTTTAAAGGTAACAAATTTGGGAGTTTGATTGTTGATTACTAAGTCTAAGCAAATCTTTAAAATAAAACAAGAAATAAAGATGAGAATAAAAATATATAAAAAGGGATGCTAGGATGTTTGGGTAATAAATAGCTAAGGTAATATTAATCCTAAGGTCAACATGTATTGCAGTCGCGTAAGGGGTGTAGCATATCCTTTCGGTCTATGATACCTAATAGCTTCTTTCGGCATATGCTATTAGTTCCTAGGTCTCACAATTATTGGGTGTCAACAATAAGAGTGATTCCTAAATCCTAGGTCACATACCTTTCAGTCTTAAGTAACCTAGCCGTCTTAAGGTGTAAACCAATGCCCTTCCCGTATCTCTCAATCTTGGGTAGGTCATTACTAACGTCCTACAAGTCTCCTTTCAGTCTCATTGTAGGATATTATAGTCAACAAGGAAAGACGAAACAAGATTCATGCGCGAGTGGGTCGACCGACCCATTATTTGAGTCGGCCGACCACGGCTCTGCTACAAGTCGGTCTCGGAATTCTACTACCTATGCATATTCATCCCCTACATCCTAACATATGAAAATTAGCTGCGCATGGTAATTGAAACGATAATAAAGACGGGAATAAACATGGAGAACATAGTAAATAATAATCTAAGCATGCAAGATTCAATAAAGCTTGGGAATTCTATCTTAATTGAATGCGATAATAATAAGAACAATAATAAAACTAGATTAAAAGAGTAATTACCAAAATCGGAATTAAGGCAGAAAGGAACAAACTTTATTGAATGCTTGAGAATTATTGAAAGATTACCAACTAAGGATAAAACTAAATTAAAGACTGAGCAAAACTCTTTTCGGAACTGAATGCATAACCCTAATTACAAGATTAGCTTACATAGGGCAGAAAATTAGAGTTTCCTAAAGACTCCTACTTCTAATTGCTTTCCGAAAACGTTCCTGGGCTTCGCTGAGGTCGGTCGACCAGTTTGGTGGGTCGGTCGACCTCTTTTACGGGCTTGGAATAATTCGGGCTTTCTTAAGATTCTGGACTTCATAAAAATTAGGCTTGGTCGGCCGACCCATAAAGTAGGTCGGTCGACCGTATCCGCATAGAAAATTTCCGGTTTTCTTCTTGATTTGACTCTTGGCACTTAAATAAAGACTCCAGTTGACTTTCCTTCGTTCCTTAATTATGCAGAAGACTCGAGGACACGAATATGGTGCTAAATCGTCCCTTTTCCGCATAAATCTGCAAAAGTGCATAAAAATACGAAGTACACGATTGTTGGGAAATAAGGGCTAATTAAAACATAGTAAATGAGCGACCAAATGCGTGTAAAAATAGAAGAAAAACATCATAAAATAGACACACATCAAATTCCCCAAACCAAACCCTTGCTTGCCCTCAAGCAAGAAATAGACTCGATCTTAATTAATGGAACGATTTCAATCTCAGAGCGAAATTTACATGTAAGCCTAAACCAATGCCAAATACAAAATGAGAAAGTATATGAATGATGCAAACGAGTTATAGGGTCGTCAAACTTGTAACACTAGAGACTATAGAGACTTTATACCATGGACTCTCGCGGTACGCTCGAGACACTCATGAAGCAAAGGGTGAGTATATGTAAAAGATAGAAAGAAGTATATTTTGTTGAGACACTCACCTAACTACGACCCATGAAAACATGCCTGCAATCTAACATGAACAAGAATTCTACAACTATGTATAACAAACCCATTAAGTGACTCAGATACATGCAATTGAGGTAATGAAAGACATGTGAGGTAAAAGGTAAAAAGTGGTTAAGATGCTTTTGGACTTGTGGGGTTAGTAGCCAAGCTAGTAAAACCGGTTCCCAACAACATATTTCACAACTTTTTGATATTAAGAAAGTGCTCTTTTGTAGCACAACTCTCACATTAAATATAAGAAAGGACTCCCCAATATTTTTGAATGAAGTACGGGAGTGATAACAAATAAAAGAAAGGGATTTTTGGAACGAATTTTTTTTGAATCTGATGGTGCTGTCAGGTGGCCGGCCGACCTATGAAGGTGGTCGGTCGACCACTTTCCTGTACGCTTTGACTTTTTTTTTCGTTTTTCTTTTCATTCTTTCTTTTTCTGAATTTTTCTGTTCTTTTTCTCTTTTCTTGCTTTCTTTCTTTCTTTTCTCTTTTTGCTCAAGATAGCATACAAACTAAGATGCCTCAAAATAAACCAAAGACCACAAATACTAGCTTGGAAGGGTAGGCTAGGTATGGGATGTAGTTTTGGGGGAATAAAAAAAACAATTTTGGCTATGTGAAGCTTATGGGTAAATATGAGAAAAGGGATCCCAAATGCACGTATCAAGACTCACAAAACGAGAAAGTAAGACAAGTATATAGCAATTCAAGTTCATGTTTATGCATATTGATGTAACATGTTCCAAGGGGAGTACTACTCACATCCTAGACAACTGGTTTAAGAATGAAACCAGGAATAAGCTCTAAACCTTAGAATGTATAGTAGGTTGCCAAGGTATAAGTCAAGTCTCAAGATATACAAATTGACAAAAACTCGTAGATATGCAAAAGACTCTTATACTAAAACATGTTGACAAGGCAAGGTAAAGGCATAAACATGTAAGATAGCTAAATCATCCTTGAAATACTTTCGTTCCGACTCGACCTATATGCTAAAATAAACGTGCATTTTTTGGAATTTTTGAAGTTTTCTATTTTTTTTGGATTTTTGTATATGCAAGGAAAATAAAGAAAAGAACAATGCAGTACGGAAATGCAATAAACGTGTGACAAAATGCAATGCATGTGACACGAAACCATTCCCCAAACCAACCCGCACAATGTTCCCATTGTGCATTAGCCTAAGTAAAGGTTTCAGAAAATTAAAAGAAAGATGCAAGGAAATAAAAACTAAGGAAAAACTGGAAAGAACTCACTGGATTAATAAATGTATGAGAAAAACCTCCCCAAACCAGCGTAAGCTGGGAGGTTTTGGTGGCTAGCAATGCCACTCAAGTACCAAAGAACGGTTGCACGATCTCCGAGGAAGAAACGAACCGACTGCGACGGACAGGTAGGTCGACCGACCCATATAGTAGGTCGACCGACCTTCCTGTAGACTATAGGAATTCCAGCGATACAGCGACTAGGTCGACCGACTCGTGTATCTGGTCGGTCGACCTCTCTGTGTCCCAGCGGCCTTCGTTTCTTCGTAAAGCCTGAAAAAACATTGAAAATGCGCCCAACAAATGCGCGAGATTCCAGAAACAAGTCTAAAGTCTTAACTTACGCAAGCAGAAAGGAAAAAGTTCTAAAACTACGAGCAAACCAAATTAAAAGTCTCACAAAACAAAAGTAAATTGTCTTAAAAGCTGAAATTTGAAACAACTATCCGCTAAAGATGCGGAAAATATCCGACCACGGCTTTTGACGACATGTCGTAGTCTCCACGGTGTTCTCTTGATTAGCAAAACACATCTTCTTCCCGTCGTCGCAAAGCATATGCGACGACCTCTCCTCTTGAGCTTGTCTTCTCTTTTTCTTCTCTTCCCGATCCACGACATCTGGGTCTTCATATTCTTTATAGCTTAAGCATCCCATTCTTCCTCTCTGGACTATGGCTTCCTTCACTTTGGGTTTCCCCAAACCAATTCCTGCACTGGCCATAATAGAAGTGTCCTCCATATTGCTCCCAATCTGGGGCGGAGATGTAAAAACAGATACAGGAATAGGCAATAAAGTAGGAGAAGTGGTGATGACCTCATACTTCTTTTCAGAAGTGATAGCATTACAAGTGATGGGGGTCATAAAATCATTCTTCCTATAAGATAGGCCATATATAATAGAATGCTTCCCTACTTTAAAGGTCAAGGTCCCAGTGCCCACATCTATAATGGCTCCTGCAGTGTGGAGGAAAGGTCTTCCTAGTATTATAGGTATATGGGCATCCTCTGGGATGTCCAAAACTACGAAGTCAACTGGGAAGAAAAACCTGTCAATACGCACAAGGATGTTTTCCAACACCCCTACAGGTTCCATAGATGTACGATCTGCCATCTGGACAGTCATGCTGGTTACTGCAAATTCGGTCATTCCTAGTTTTAAGGCAACACTTAGGGGCATGACACTGATACTAGCACCTAAGTCGCATAAAACCTTCTTTACTGGGAAGGTTCCTATATTGCAGGGGACAGAAAAACTACCAGGGTCCTCTAATTTGTGAGGGGCAATAACATGTGATAAAAAACTAGATGATTCTTCAGTGAGGGCCACCGACTCAACCTTATCTAAAGACCTCTTTCTTGACAAAAGCTGTCTCATTAATTTAAGATATGAAGGAACCTGTTGGACTAATTCTAGAAACGGAACTTGAACATTTAATGAACGAATTACGTCTTTAAATTTGTCAAAAGATACTTGATCCTTCGAAGGTATGAGTCTTTCTGGGAAAGGAGGGGCTGAAGATTCAGTATTTGCAGCCCTTTTTAGAAACCTAGGGGTCTTATCACCCCGAAAAAGAAAATCCCTTAAGTTGTTCGGTAATTCGGGACGAAAAGGGGCTTCTTGTTCCGCCTCGGTGGTCGGTTGACCCTATTCTTCGGTCGGTCGACCACTCTCCTGTTCAGCGAGATTTTTCGGATTCTGCTCAGAGGTCGGTCGACCTGGTTCCTGGGTCGGTCGACCTTCCTCGCTGCTACCCGGCTGTTTTTCTTTTTCTTTTTCTCCTCCCACTTTAGCTCCGCTTCGTAGGGATATGATGTTTAGAGTCTCATTTTTCTGGTCCGTCTTGGTCGGAAGTTGACCCGGAGCCTTAGTATCGTTCTTGCCCGCAATTTGAGCAATCTGAGATTCTAACATCTTCATCCCTGCCTCCCTAGCCTGCGACTCCTTCTGAACCAACCCAATAAGATTTTGGATAAGAGTGTCTGTGTTGGGTGGTGGATTTGAAGGTGGTTGAGGGTTGAAGGGTGGTTTTTGGAAACCTTGCTTATGTGGGGGGATATATGTGGAATTTTGCTGAGGTTGCATGTGTTGTGGGTTGAGAACATTCTGGCTTGTCCACCTCATGTTGGGATGGACATTATTATTGTTTGGGTCATAGAAATTGTTCCCACGATAGTGTTGGAAAGCGGCACATGTCTCGTTGGATGAAGTACATAATTTTGACACGTGCGCTTCTCCACCGCACCTCTCACAAGCAAAGGGTCCGTCTTGAACGGCGTTCACCTGATAAATTCCTCCCTTGCTCCCACTTCCTAGATCGAACTTCCCTCCAGCCTCTAGTTTCTCTAACTTGGCTGTCAAGGCCTCAATTGCTGATAGGTTATACTCAGATTTCCTTTGATTACCTCGGGAAGTTCCATGTTCAGCACGGTGTACAGCAACATCCTCTATCAATTTGAGACCCTTAGTCTCTCCGGAATTATCTTGGAATCTCCCATTAGCTGCAGCATCTAGATAGGCCATGTTGTCATCGTAAAGGCCATTGTAGAACTGGTTACAAAGAAACCATTGTTCGAATCCGTGATGTGGTATGGATCGAACAAGTCTCTTGAACCTGTCCCACGCCTCACTAAAGTCTTCATTGGGGCCCTGCTTAAAATTTGTAATCTGCGCCCTTAAAGCATTAGTCTTGGATGCAGAATAATATTTCCTGTAGAATGCTAAGGCTAGGGTATTCCAATCTGTGACTCCCGCAGCAGTGCGGTCCAAGTCTCTGTACCATTCCCTCGCAGCGTCCCTAAGAGAGAAGATAAACATGGTTTGCTTAATCTGGTCCCGCGTCACTCCTTCTGGGGGTGCAATATAGCATATGTAATCTGTGAAGATTTCAATATGCTTTGTAGCATCCTCATTGGCCGAGCCTCCAAATTGGTTTCTTTCAACCATAGTAATATAGGCAGGCTTGGCCTCGAATGGCTTCCCAGTACCTGCAGGTAAAGTGAACCCTTTGTATAGGTCCTTTGCCTGAGGCATGGAGTGACTGGCAATAGTAGCTTCCTCTGTCATGTTTTCTTCTTCTTTTGGAAAAACTGGAAAGTAGGTAAAAGGTTGTGTTCTTGGTGAAAGTGGATTGTTGGGTGAATTTGTTTGTGAAAGTGGCGTTTTTGGTGAAGTTGGTGATGATGGTTGTTCAAATAAGTCTTCTTGGAATAGGGAAGATGGTGAACCTCCTTCCTGATTCGCTAGAAGTTGCCTTCTCCTTTCTCTAAGAGTCCTCTCAAGCTCATGGTCAAGTGGTAGGAGTTCTCCTTGAACTGACCTGCGCATAAGATGGAAACTACAAGAAAAAGGTGAGAAGGTTTAAGGAACAAAAATTTCCTTAAACAAAGAGAAACAAAAACAAAAACAATAAACTCTGGCGTCACCTCCCCGGCAACGGCGCCAAAATTTGATGCCCGTCGTTGAGGGTACCAAAGATAAAATTTATAATTCCTAAACTTTAACTATAGATAGTGAAAGTCAGGGTCGAACCACAGAGAGGTGGGGAATGTTTATTGTTTGGTGTTAATGTTTAAAGGTAACAAATTTGGGAGTTTGATTGTTGATTACTAAGTCTAAGCAAATCTTTAAAATAAAACAAGAAATAAAGATGAGAATAAAAATATATAAAAAGGGATGCTAGGATGTTTGGGTAATAAATAGCTAAGGTAATATTAATCCTAAGGTCAACATGTATTGCAGTCGCGTAAGGGGTGTAGCATATCCTTTCGGTCTATGATACCTAATAGCTTCTTTCGGCATATGCTATTAGTTCCTAGGTCTCACAATTATTGGGTGTCAACAATAAGGGTGATTCCTAAATCCTAGGTCACATACCTTTCAGTCTTAAGTAACCTAGCCGTCTTAAGGTGTAAACCAATGCCCTTCCCGTATCTCTCAATCTTGGGTAGGTCATTACTAACGTCCTACAAGTCTCCTTTCAGTCTCATTGTAGGATATTATAGTCAACAAGGAAAGACGAAACAAGATTCATGCGCGAGTGGGTCGACCGACCAGCTATTCCGGTCGGTCGACCACCGCCTTGGTCGACCGACCCATTATTTGAGTCGGCCGACCACCGCCTTGGTCGACCGACCCATTATTCATCCCCTACATCCTAACATATGAAAATTAGCTACGCATGGTAATTGAAACGATAATAAAGACGGGAATAAACATGGAGAACATAGTAAATAATAATCTAAGCATGCAAGATTCAATAAAGCTTGGGAATTCTATCTTAATTGAATGCGATAATAATAAGAACAATAATAAAACTAGATTAAAAGAGTAATTACCAAAGTCGGAATTAAGGCAGAAAGGAACAAACTTTATTGAATGCTTGAGAATTATTGAAAGATTACCAACTAAGGATAAAACTAAATTAAAGACTGAGCAAAACTCTATTCGGAACTGAATGCATAACCCTAATTACAAGATTAGCTTATATAGGGCAGAAAATTAGAGTTTCCTAAAGACTCCTACTTCTAATTGCTTTCCGAAAACGTTCCTGGGCTTCGCTGAGGTCGGTCGACCAGTTTGGTGGGTCGGTCGACCTCTTTTACGGGCTTGGAATAATTCGGGCTTTCTTAAGATTCTGGAATTCATAAAAATTAGGCCTGGTCGGCCGACCCATAAAGTAGGTCGGTCGACCGTATCCGCATAGAAAATTTCCGGTTTTCTTCTTGATTTGACTCTTGGCACTTAAATAAAGACTCCAGTTGACTTTCCTTCGTTCCTTAATTATGCAGAAGACTCGAGGACACGAATATGGTGCTAAATCGTCCCTTTTCCGCATAAATCTGCAAAAGTGCATAAAAATACGAAAGTACACGATTGTTGGGAAATAAGGGCTAATTAAAACATAGTAAATGAGCGACCAAATGCGTGTAAAAATAGATGAAAAACATCATCAAATAGACACGCATCAGATATCTCACAAAAGGTAAACTGCCGGAAAAACAGAAACTTTATACGGGGGCGGTCGACCGACCGCTACAAGTGGTCGACCGACCGACACAGCGACAGAAACGATATTTTTCAAAATTTTTAAATAAAACTTATGAAAAACACAAAAGTAAAATTTTCATGGCCCTGGCTCTGATATCACTTGTGGGGAATAAAACATGTATTCGCCCTAAACTTGCAGGATTATAATGAAAATTACAGTCGTGAATATTGTCATAAGATAAATAAAAACATGAAAAAGAATTCAACATTTGGTCCTTGTGCTTATGGCCTAAGAACAGGAATTAAAGTAAATTCCCTCCTATAACTTGCACCCAAGACTTGATTGAGATGATGCCGCGTGTGCTAGAAAATACTCTCCAATTGCTTTGCAATATAGGGAGAGCCTTTTTGAGTTTTAGATGTGAGATCTGGGTTATGGGAGAAGAATGCTCTCAAACCCTAATTTTCTTTGAGATTTGTTTTACAGTGAAACAAGAGTGACCTGACATAAGGAGAGTCCTCCTCCTTATGTAGCACTTGGCCGAAATTTTCGAATAGGGTAGGAGTGGGCTTTCCACTCTTACCTTATTCTAATTCGTGATTCGACCCATTTAGCTAAAATTTATTCGCGGGTTTTATTTATAAATCGCATACACGTTATCAGATATTAATGCAGTCAATGTATTAATAGTGGTCTGATAAAATTACGATATTGTATAATTACCCAAAATAATATAACTATTTATATTAATACGCGAATACAATATTTAATTAAATATAACCGTTTATATTTAATTTACGAATTAATCATGTAATCCGTATTAGCTAAAATTATTTAATCCGTATTAAATAATAATCTCAACATCTTATTGACTAATTTAATAGTCAATACCTCTGACTAACTGTTTAGTCATATTCGGCATAAATGTGACTGTATTTTCATACCTTCACATCTCTCAAACGTGTCCTATAGGTGTGACGTATAGGGACCAGGTGATCACCGCCATCCGTATGACAATAACGTCAAACTTATCTAGCAAGCCAACCGTTATTGATAAACGTGGATCAACTGGTAATAATACTGAAGTATGCCCTTGTGATCCTTAAAGAGATTTAATAAGTCATTGTACTTAATTGTCAAGGACACCAGCCCCAACAATGCCTCTACATCCAAAAGAGTATCAGCATCTGTGAAGCTAAATGGAGGCGGCGTTGAACTCTGTACGGCTTCTTGTAACACCCCCATTTATTTAAGGACCTGTACTAGGACTCCCCAGATAAATAAGGGTGTTACCATCTCGGTTTCTCGAGACAGTAGATACAAAGGAAAGATAAACAATACTTTAATTAAATAAGGTCAAACTCAAAGAACGAGTTCATACAACCAATTTATAAAACTGTCTTGTGAAACTAAAGTACAACTCATGAAAAGACTACTATGGTGATCTAGACTCTAGGCTGGTCCGGATCCGAGCTCCTCCCTTCCCTTAGCTCCCATAGTCTCAACACCTGTCAATCTGCTCCCCATTAAATTGGTTCATCACAGGTGATCACGAATACACAGGGTCAACCACGAGGTTGAGTAGAGGGATTCAATCACAAGGCCAATAACTCCGCACCGCTCCCAAGGCCAATATCATTTATATTTAGGGATTCAATCATCCCTTCTCCGCACCGATCACAAGGCCAATAACTCCGCACCGCTCCCAAGGCCATTAACTCCGCACCGATCACAACGCCAATTAACTCCGCACCGATCACAACGCCAATTAACTCCGCACCGATCACAACGCCCATTTCTCATCACCTCATATCGTATCACAAAAAATATATCAAATAATACAATATTCCAAATCATATGATAAATGTAAAATAATACAATATTCCAAATCATATCTTAAATAGCTCCCGACTCGCATCTTTAATTAACACGACCCAAAACCACATAGAAACGACAAAACACTAATAACAACAAAATAATAATAATAACATTAATATTACTAATAATAAATAATAATAATAATAAATAATAATAGGTAATATCAACCATTGTACCCCACGGCCACAGCCTACCGCGACACCCGCAGTCCCCCTTAAACAGACCCCTAACAGCCACCTAACACCTTCCCTACCACCGACAACCACCAACCCAGACGCCCACATCCACCGACTACCCCGACAACATACCATCAGACCGTCGACAAACGCTGGCGTCATGAACCAGACCGTGAGATCAGACCTGGTCCACCACCTGTACTCCCTGAACCATAAACACAGACCGCTATCGACACCCCCAGGCGCCACTGACAACCCATGAAACCACCACCCAGACACGCCCTGACATACATACAAGACACCACGGTGGTACCACCGCGTCGACCTCCCCCGAGTCAACGGTGGTACCACCCCCAAACTTACCCATTTGAACACGCCAAAACCATAACTGATGTGACCAGTGGTAACAAACACCCCTTTCGACACCCAAAGCGACACCCCACACCCACCGTGACAACCTCCTGACCAACCTTCAACCACCAGCAGTACATAACAACAAAACTAACATAACAGAGACACCCTACCACCCCTCGAAAGAGCAATGAACATAGCCAGACACAACATAGTGTAAACGAATGACAAACCCGTTATACATACCTGACTTCCGACTCAAAACGAGGGGGCTAGGCAAGACCAATTAACCGTGAGAACCTTCTCTTTCTGTTGTGTGGTAGCGGCTGAACAACTAGGGTATAGGGTGGTGTAGTAGATAGGTCAGGCAAATGGGTGAGAGCTACTCTTATATGGCGGCAGAGTGAGGCTGCGTGAGAGATGTGAGACCGTGAGGGTTTCTTTGTTTGTCGTGGTCTGATTGTCTAGCACGAATACCAAGGCCCATGACTCGAGTGCAATCGATCCCTAGATCGATTCCCACCATCGTCATATATAACTTTATTTGATAGCATAAAATAAAATAAAACATTTAAAAGAAACTAACGACACATTACTTATAAAAATAAAGCTCGGAATAAAAGACCTCTAAATATACGAGGTATTACAGTCTTCCCCCCTTAAAATGAACTTCGTCCCGAAGTTCAACCCTACTCAGGTGGGCAACCTACTTCACGCAAACTAGGGATACCAAACATCATTTAAACCACAGAATGTTACATTTCATCCCCCTTAAAGAAGAGTTACGTCCGCGTAACTTACCTCAATCAAACAGATGCGGATAACGCTCCCTCATGGATATCTCGGGCTCCCATGTCGCCTCTTCCTGATTATGATTGGTCCACAGAACCTTCACCAATGACGTCTCCCCATTACGAGTCTTTCACACCTTTCTGTCCAGAATTTCTTTCGGAGTCTCCACGTATGACAACTGCTCATCCACCTCGATCACTTCGTGGCGTAATACATGCGATGTATCACTCACATATTTCCGCAACTAAGACACATGGAACACGTTGTGGACCTTGGATAGGGCTGGAGGTAAAGCCAGTCGGTACGCCACCTCTCCAACTCTGTCCAAAATCTCAAACGGCCCAATAAATTTATGACTCAGTTTGCCACGCTTCCCAAACCTCATCACACCCTTCATTGGAGATACTTTCAGCAGTACCTTTTCTCCCGCCTCGAATGAAATATCGCTGCTCTTTAGATCTGCATAGCTCTTTTGTCTATCCTGGGCGGCCCTCATTTTCTGTCGAATAACCTGAACCTGCTCCACCATCTCCTGGATCATATATGGCCCTAAAGTCCCCACATCGACTCGATCATCCCAATACACAGGGCTCCTACACTTCCTCCCATACAAAGCCTCAAAAGGGGCCATCCCTATACTGGCATGATAGCTGTTGTTATAAGAAAACTCTATCAATCCCAGTCGATCCTCCCAAGATCCTCCGAACTCAAGTACGCATGCTCTCAACATATCCTCAAGGGTCTGAATCGTTCTCTCAGTCTGACCGTCAGTAGCTGGATGGAAAGCAGTACTCATCTTCAATTGAGTACCCAAAGCGGCCTGTAACTCCTGCCAAAATCTGGATATGAACCTCGAGTCTCGGTCTGAAACAATGTCCTTGGGTACGCCATGCAGTTTGACCACATTCTGAACATATGACTTAGCCAACTCGGCTTTACTCCGGGTATCTTTCGTCGGAATAAAGTGAGCCGACTTAGTCAAACGATCCACAATCACCTAAATCATGTTGTTGCCCCTCTGCATCCGAGGCAACCCTACAATGAAATCCATCGAGATGTTCTCCCACTTCCACTCTGGCACATCTAATGACTGAATCTTCCCCTGTGATCTCTTATGCTCCCCTTTCACTCTCTGACATGTCAAACACCTTGACACAAACTCAGCGACCTCCTTCTTCATATTTGGCCACCAGAACGTCTTCTTAAGATCTTTGTACAACTTATCACCCCTTGGGTGAACGGAATATGGAGTAGCATGAGCTTCAGTCAGGATTTTCTTCTTTAGCTCCTCAATATCCGGAACGCACCATCGCCCACTGAACCTCAAACTACCGTCGGTATGAATACTGAACTTGGATGCAGCCTCACCACCCTCACTCTCCACCATCTTGCGCCACTTCTGGATTCTCGCATCAGTATTTTGCAACTCCCGAATCTTACCATAAAACTCAGGCTCCACTGTCAAGTCACTAAGAGCATCCCCTTTCCGGATCATGAAAATTCCCATCTCCCTTAGTTCGCCATGCAACCTCACTCGCGATCTGGCACAACTCAAAGCATGAACAGATTTCCTACTTAGGGCATCAAGTACCACATTTGCCTTGCCTTTATGGTAGACAATCTGCATATCATAGTCTCTAATCAGCTCTATCCACCTCCTCTGTCTCATGTTCAACTCACGCTGGGTGTAGATATACTTCAAACTCTTGTGATCAGAAAACACCTGAAAAGTGGCTCCATAAAGGTAATGGCGCCACAATTTAAGTGCAAAGACCACCGCTCCCAATTCCAAATCATGAGTCGGATAATTTTCTTCATTAGTCTTCAATTGGCGAGATGCATACGCGCTCACTCTCCCATTCTGCATTAGCACACAACCCAGCCCATGTTTCGAAGCGTCAGTATAAACTTCGAAATTGTCACTCCCAATAGGTAAGGCGAGGATAAGAGCTGTGGTCAGACGTTCCTTAAGGGTCAGGAATGCCTTCTCACAACCCTCATCCCAGATGAAATGGTTCTCCTTCCTCATCAATGATGTCAACGACTTTGCTATCTTAGAAAAATCCTTCACAAACCTCCGATAAGAACCAGCCAGCCCCAGAAAGCTTTGGATGTCACTCACATTCTTTGGACTTTGCCACTTAGTCACAGCCTCGATCTTACTAGGGTCGACAGATACCCCCTCCTTGGAAATTACATGCCCCAGAAATGCGACTTTCTCCAACCAGAACTCACACTTGCTCAACTTAGCATTGAGCTTACGCTCCTCCAGGGTCTGCAGTACTCTCCTCAAATGATCCCCGTGTTCTTCCGCATTCTTGGAATACACTAGGATATCATCTATGAATACCACCACGAACTTATCCAGATATGGGCTAAAGACTTTGTTCATCAAATCCATGAACACAGCTGGAGCGTTTGTCAAACCGAATGGCATAACCACAAATTCTGTGACACCCCGCGATATAGCATAAAAATAAACAAATAATTTGCAGCGGAAATACGATACTTTTAAAACTTTTCGACATATTTATTAAAACTTTTCGCGGAATATCAAAACAACATGCGGAAGACTAAACACTAATGAGAAAGTATAAATTATACAAAATAACTTAAATAGACGAGGGATAAGGTATCCCACGATAACAACTTGAATTAAATCTAAACTACGCGTAAGGGTAATTGTCGAATTATCAACAATGCTCGCTAGCCACACGTCTTCCCCAAACAACACCAACCTACATTCATGAAACATGAACGCCACAGTCAGTGGGGAGTAACTCAGGGTTCTCCCAGCCACTTTACGTCAGAAAACATGTAAACGGTAATACAAAACATCTTATACATATGAACATGTATATTATTTCATAAACAACCTTATATGCATTACTAAACGTAATCAACATGATCAATGCATGAGCGATAAACCAAAACATGTGATAACAGCATGAATCAACATGTGTAATAGAATTAAAGCCAGCATATGAGATAATATCAGAATCAAGGAAACATCCAAGCAAAGAACACACATAGTCAGAGCGTATAACCACTGCCTCTGACATACCAGAGCGTATAACCACTGCCTCTGGCTACTGGAGCGTATAACCACTGCCTCCAGTTACGGAGCGTATAACCACTGCCTCCGAATACATGAATAGAATGAACGCCGTCAGAGCGTATAACCACTGCCCCTGACGTACCAGAGCGTATAACCACTGCCTCTGGCTACTGGAGCGTATAACCACTGCCTCCAGCTACGGAGCGTATAACCACTGCCTCCGAATACTATGTATAGCGTATAACCACTGCCTATATGCCTAAGACCTGGCCAGACCTCTCGATGTAATGCCTTACACCAAACGACACACGGGGACCGGAGCGTATAACCACTGCCTCCGACCAATCCCGAACATAGATAAATTCCCATTGCATGGGTGGCGTTAGTTCATTACAGTGATACACAAATCGTACCACCGCTATCTATTCACATGCAAGGCAACATAACCGTCGCCAACACAATTTTAGGATGACATAACCGTCACCTACACAAACTTAGGATAACATAACCGTTAACCCACTCATTTAAACATACATGAGTCAATAAAAGATGAATAATACAACACTTATATCCGTTCCATGCCAAAAGAGAACACACGGAATTGAATAATGAAATAAAAGTTCTAAACGCATTTTGACATTACAGCTGTCCTCTGCCGTAAAATTCATAATTAATTCAAATAAAATCTAAATGATACAAGGCCAATTGGGTTGGTTTAATAAGACTTTTATCTACAATAGTTGTCAAATAAACATTTCCAAAAGACGAACTTAACAGGGGGTTATTGACTGATCTTTACAGTGTGTCAGAAACCGTCACACAAAATGTATTGCTTCATAAAACGGGTTTAACAAATTATTTTGGGGCAAAACAAACTCCTACCATCATCTAAACTCTTCAAAGTTTAATTATTGAAAAGGACCAGAATCATTTCAAAGTTCAAAAATGGGTTTCGAAACAATCTTTGAGCTACTGTCCGTTCTGCGAGTATTTCAGCGCACTGTTTGTAAATAATTTATTGTGAACAAACGACATGCAAGAAAATTACGAAAATTCAGAGGTAGACTCTTAACTCAAAATAAACAGGGGTCTCTTTTCAACATTTTCAAAGAATGATAATCTAAGATGTCGAAATAAATTGTACAAGACAATGGACAGATTTGTCAAGGTGCTGAAACATCATGAATTAACCATTGTAAGCAAAACACTATGAACTTGAAAGACTATCAAACTAATCATCCTCAATGATCATAACCTCATTTAACCATACAATCCTTAATGAATTTCCACAATTAAAATCTCATCTAACACAAGCATGCATGATGAAATTCATCCAAACATATGATTTATGAACCTAATCATGCCACTACTTAATCAAACACAATTCTAGTATACTAAACATTACTAGCATATGGTCATGCAAACAAAGACGATAAAGTCGAGTAACCCATCACCGTTACCTTATAGCTCTTCAATAAGCATGATTTTGACTCAAAGCCACTCCGGTTTGGACAACCGAACTAGCTACACATAAATAAACGAGGTTAGCTAAGAGAACCGTGCCTTAAAGGCCACGACCAGAGTATATTAAGGAAGAAATTTGATAATTTTATTACCTATAAAGATGGAGGTCGAGGAGAGGAAGAGATAGGCGCGAAAATCGTCGAAAACGGATAAGAAACGGAGATTTTACGACCGTTTTACGGTTGAAGGTAAAGAGTATAACAATGGTGTTTTGTGTTTTGTGTTTGGGTGTGTTTGTGCTGAAAAATATAATTAAAGGATTGAAGAAGAAGGAAAGAGGAGGGGAAAGACCTTGGGCTGCAAGGCAAAATTGGTGTATAAGACAAGTGTCCCAAAGGACAAGTGGAATAAGTAAAGAGTCGACGAGCGAGATTTTGTTAGCGGATAGTCCGTGACAGCCTTTCGTATTTTCGGCATAATTTCCTTCACAAAACTCCAATTGACGTGTTTTCGGTGGCGTTAGAAAGGTAAGAAAAAGATCTAAAACCTTTATTTTATAAGCAAGAGCTAAATGAGCCTGTAACATATCTTAAAATTAGTAACAAGGACAGAGTAACGTTTTACAAGTTTAAGGAGTATAAGTTTAAGACGGACATATTAATATCATTGTCAAAAACGATAGATTTTAAATGGAATTTTATTTAATGTAGAACATTATTATTACTAAAATAATATTTTAAATAATATATAATGAATAGGAAATTACGGGGTGTTACAATCACCCCACCTTTTAAAAAGTTTCGTCCTCGAAACTTGAAAGCTGAAAACGGTAAGTTGTAAAGACAAGGTAAACAACAAAAGCGTTTACCCAAAACTTGATATTTCAAAACTTAGATTTATTTCAAAAACTTCGAAAAAAAGTTTCCGAAGGCACAAGTCCTCATCAATGGAATAAGAGGCTTCTCGTTGCGCATTCAAGAGTCCCACATTCCAAATCAAGGACTAGTCCAAAACAAAATCATATCAAGCGTCGACAAGCGTAATACGAGTTATTAGACGTCTCCAATAACCAGCCTTACATCAAATCACGCTAAAACCACCCAAAATTAAAACCATTTCTAGCTTTTTAAAACATGTCATTTCGAAAGTAAACTTCCATTTCCGAAACCGTAAAAATAGGTAAGGTTGTAACAGAAATTAAGATTTTCAACAACAAAAGTTAAGTAACTCAAATCGGTTATAAAATATATAAATGGAAAATATTTTGAATACTTCAAACAAAAGACAAGGATGAAAGCTACATATTAACAACCAAAGAGGGTCGGGTCGGTCTTTCAAAGATCTCAAAGCACAAAGAGGTCAACAAGGAAGCTAACCCAAAACAAGGCTTCATAAACTGCCATCTTCAAGGCTAAGCACGGTACTCAACAAGAGAGCAAAGAGGCAAAAACAACAAAAGAACAAAGGCATGAAACAAAGAGGTTTAAGGTTAAGGAGCAAGATAACTCTTCGGATTACGGAAATCACTAATAACTCGATCCATAAATGAAACATCATCATCATCATGATCCTTACACACCTCAGAAGGCAGCTCCTTCAACCGCAAAACTCTCAAGGCTTCCTCAACTCAATTTGGGTCACTCACTTCTAGGTCATCCACGATACAAGGTATCTCATTACCAAAGGAACTTCACAACACTCGATTATTACTCAACAACCAACATCCTTCATAAAGCTAGATCCAAAATTACTAACAAGGTCACACTCATAACCAATCGACATAAGATATATGTCTCTAAACAAAGTTAAACACCAAAACAAGGATCCTAAACCAGAATCCATCGTATATCCAGACCTCTAAACAAAAATCCGTTATACTCATATCGACAACCAAAGATATGAACGCGACACACTCGGAACTGTACTTACTCTCATACATAGGTTTATGAGATAATCATCCAAAACATCTAATCCCAAAAGCATAAACACGGTATTCTTCAAACCGTAACTATTCGCAAACCTAGGACTACGATTTAAACATCCAAAGCATTCAATCCCAAACTAGTCAACTCTCATCGACCCAAATCAAGAAAACATCTTTTAAACCTTGACTACCATAATTACTGTAAAGTGATCATCCCAAAAGAAAGTCTCATAAAAGTAACAACTTTCACCCAAACGGTCTCTAGGTAACCATCAACACCCTCATAGATAAATAACACCAAAATTATCAGCCTCACGGTTGGTACCAATCCACAAGAAGCACTCATACCTTCAAACCTTTAACTTGAAACCATCAAGATGGCATACTACCTAATATTACCCAACGTCACCAAACGCTAACTCTCTCAACTATGTCCGATAAATCAAGACCAACCATCCTCTAAGCATATATCCCTATTCCACAAACGAAGTCAACGTCACAAATAATCCATGAAGAAAGGGGACAAGTCTCACAACGGTTACAGATAAGATACAAACTTAGAGACAAACGCGATATAGAAACTTGAGAGAGATAGATACATAAGATGACGGCTAAGAGACTCCAGGCTATGGACTCCAACAATAGCGAAGCCATGATGAGAAGAATGAGCATTAGAGGTAAGAATATATATGACGCAAGAATAGGTCAAGTAAGCTTTGTTATGAAAGCATAACTCGACATAGTTAGCATGGAAGAAGAAAGGAGAAAAGAAGCGTTGAGGAAAGATCGGTATAATTTGAACTGACACAATTCCCAAGGCTCAGGGTTCCTAAAATCCTCACAAGGTTCTCATCTCCTATTTACTAATTCAAGCACACTGAACTATCGCTTTCCAAGAATCATTTTCCCAGATGATTCACCATACTATAAGTTCTTTCAAAGATAAGGGTGTATGATTATTCCAAATTTCGACTATTCCATAAAGTCTCGGGTATCTCCACTTCTTAAATTCGTCAAACGACACTTTTGTAATACTCCAGGATAAACCATTTATGTACCATTACTACTTCACAATTTTTATACTCCATTGATTATCAACTCTCTAATTTCTTCAATTCCCAAAACTTTTATTCTCATCGAGTTACTCTATTCTAATCCACACAAGGCGTAAATCCTTATAATTCATTAATAACTCAAAATGTGAACACTAAGAAAATCCACTATTAACGTTCTCATACCCCTGTATACGAATCGAAATGTCTTTTAAACTTCACATCCTAAAAATCTCACAAATCCACAAGTTGCACCTTACTACAACAATCAGACATCCAAAGACATGATATTCAAGTAACTCCTCAGGTTACACCTCTAATCCAATCAAATAACTAAAATAGTAAACTTCAGTCAGTTCCTCTAAAGTTACATCGCTAACTCTTTCAATACTCGTCCATCAATATACACGATTCTTATCCTCCAAAAGTAACATCCCAATTAAAGTCAAACCCAAATTCCCAAAGTCAAGCATTACTGATTCACTTCACTCAACCATTCATTTTCACTAGCATCCCAAGTATATTTTCCAAATTCATTTATGACTTCTAACACTTCATTCATACTCTTAAAGCAACACATTTTGATCCACTAGTCTTAAATCCCAAATATGATTACCAAGGTTAAAATCTTCCAAAAGCTACGTATACCACTCAAACTTTAATCTAGGAATTTCACCAACCAGTTCTACCCACCAATTGGGTAAACAACTAAACATTAGGATTACCAAGACATGGCTTACTACACTCCCTAAACGTTTTCAGTCAGATTACTTCTCAAAATAAGGGCTAGGGGTTATCCTCGAACAAAATCCTCAATATCCAACTAAGCTAGGCTACCTACAAAGCGTCATGGGAAAAGGCAAGTATCAAGGATAAGGTTAAGTCGGGAAGTTACGAAAGTAGCTTCCGAGTTAAGATAGAAAAGAGTTCGCGAAAAGGAGGATATGCATCAAGAAATAAGGAAGAAGGTGATGCATGATGAGCTAAGAGTATCTTCGGGGACATAAAAGTATCCTTCAAAGATAGCACGAATCTTCCATCTTCGTTAGTAGACAATAATCTTGATCGCCATCCAGGTAAGCTCATGGTTCACCAATCCTTGAGCACAAAAATAAAATCTTTGACATTTAACAAACATGTTAGACCTAACAAGGAGCAATCACATTGCAGACTACCACCTGGTCCTTAAATCTACCCATCTCTCATTCATTATTTCAGGTCAAGTTGATATTTAAGTTGGGGTACACGTGCGTGCGTCGGGAGCATTACTGCTCTGATACCAACTGTGACACCTCGCGATATAGCATAAAAATAAACAAATAATTTGCAGCGTAAATACGATACTTTTAAAACTTTTCGACATATTTATTAAAACTTTTCGCGGAATATCAAAACAACATGCGGAAGACTAAAAACTAATGAGAAAGTATAAATTATACAAAATAACTTAAATAGACGAGGGATAAGGTATCCCACGATAACAACTTGAATTAAATCTAAACTACGCGTAAGGGTAATTGTCGAATTATCAACAATGCTCGCTAGCCACACGTCTTCCCCAAACAGCACCAACCTACATTCATGAAACATGAACGCCACAGTCAGTGGGGAGTAACTCAGGGTTCTCCCAGCCACTTTACGTCAGAAAACATGTAAACGGTAATACAAAACATCTTATACATATGAACATGTATATTATTTCATAAACAACCTTATATGCATTACTAAACGTAATCAACATGATCAATGCATGAGCGATAAACCAAAACATGTGATAACAGCATGAATCAACATGTGTAATAGAATTAAAGCCAGCATATGAGATAATATTAGAATCAAGGAAACATCCAAGCAAAGAACACACATAGTCAGAGCGTATAACCACTGCCTCTGACATACCAGAGCGTGTAACCACTGCCTCTGGCTACTGGAGCGTATAACCACTGCCTCCAGTTACGGAGCGTATAACCACTGCCTCCGAATACATGAATAGAATGAACGCCGTCAGAGCGTATAACCACTGCCCCTGACGTACCAGAGCGTATAACCACTGCCTCTGGCTACTGGAGCGTATAACCACTGCCTCCAGCTACGGAGCGTATAACCACTGCCTCCGAATACTATGTATAGCGTATAACCACTGCCTATATGCCTAAGACCTGGCCAGACCTCTCGATGTAATGCCTTACACCAAACGACACACGGGGACCGGAGCGTATAACCACTGCCTCCGACCAATCCCGAACATAGATAAATTCCCATTGCATGGGTGGCGTTAGTTCATTACAGTGATACACAAATCGTACCACCGCTATCTATTCACATGCAAGGCAACATAACCGTCGCCAACACAATTTTAGGATGACATAACCGTCACCTACACAAACTTAGGATAACATAACCGTTAACCCACTCATTTAAACATACATGAGTCAATAAAATATGAATAATACAACACTTATATCCGTTCCATGCCAAAAGAGAACACACGGAATTGAATAATGAAATAAAAGTTCTAAACGCATTTTGACATTACAGCTGTCCTCTGCCGTAAAATTCATAATTAATTCAAATAAAATCTAAATGATACAAGGCCAATTGGGTTGGTTTAATAAGACTTTTATCTACAATAGTTGTCAAATAAACATTTCCAAAAGACGAACTTAACAGGGGGTTATTGACTGATCTTTACAGTGTGTCAGAAACCGTCACACAAAATGTATTGCTTCATAAAACGGGTTTAACAAATTATTTTGGGGCAAAACAAACTCCTACCATCATCTAAACTCTTCAAAGTTTAATTATTGAAAAGGACCAGAATCATTTCAAAGTTCAAAAATGGTTTTCGAAACAATCTTTGAGCTACTGTCCGTTCTTCGAGTATTTCAGCGCACTGTTTGTAAATAATTTATTGTGAACAAACGACATGCAAGAAAATTACGAAACTTCAGAGGTAGACTCTTAACTCAAAATAAACAGGGGTCTCTTTTCAACATTTTCAAAGAATGATACTCAAAGATGTCGAAATAAATTGTACAAGACAATGGACAGATTTGTCAAGGTGCTGAAACATCATGAATTAACCATTGTAAGCAAAACACTATGAACTTGAAAGACTATCAAACTAATCATCCTCAATGATCATAAACTCATTTAACCATACAATCCTTAATGAATTTCCACAATTAAAATCTCATCCAACACAAGCATGCATGATGAAATTCATCCAAACATATGATTTATGAACCTAATCATGCCACTACTTAATCAAACACAATTCTAGTATACTAAACATTACTAGCATATGGTCATGCAAACAAAGACGATAAAGTCGAGTAACCCATCACCGTTACCTTATAGCTCTTCAATAAGCATGATTTTGACTCAAAGCCACTCCGGTTTGGACAACCGAACTAGCTACACATAAATAAACGAGGTTAGCTAAGAGAACCGTGCCTTAAAGGCCACGACCAGAGTATATTAAGGAAGAAATTTGATAATTTTATTACCTAGAAAGATGGAGGTCGAGGAGAGGAAGAGATAGGCGCGAAAATCGTCGAAAACGGATAAGAAACGGAGATTTTACGACCGTTTTACGGTTGAAGGTAAAGAGTATAACAATGGTGTTTTGTGTTTTGTGCTGAAAAATATAATTAAAGGATTGAAGAAGAAGGAAAGAGGAGGGGAAAGACCTTGGGCTGCAAGGCAAAATTGGTGTATAAGACAAGTGTCCCAAAGGACAAGTGGAATACGTAAAGAGTCGACGAGCGAGATTTTGTTAGCGGATAGTCCGTGACAGCCTTTCGTATTTTCGGCATAATTTCCTTCACAGAACTCCAATTGACGTGTTTTCGGTGGCGTTGGAAAGCTAAGAAAAAGATCTAAAACCTTTATTTTATAAGCAAGAGCTAAATGAGCCTGTAAAATATCTTAAAATTAGTAACAAGGACAGAGTAACGTTTTACAAGTTTAAGGAGTATAAGTTTAAGACGGACATATTAATATCATTGTCAAAAACGATAGATTTTAAATGGAATTTATTTAATGTAGAACATTATTATTACTAAAATAATATTTTAAATAATATATAATGAATAGGAAATTACGGGGTGTTACAAATTCGTAGTGGCCATACCTCGTTCTGAAAGCGGTCTTTGGAATATCTTCATCTTTTATTCTCAACTGGTGATACCCGGATCTCAAATCAATCTTAGAGAAAACCCCAGCTCCACTTAATTGATCGAACAAGTCGTCAATTCTTGGCAAAGGATAACGGTTCTTGATGGTCACATTGTTCAGCTCTCGGTAGTCCACACAAAGTCTGAAACTTCCATCCTTCTTCTTCACAAATAGCACAGGTGCTCCCCAGGGTGACACACTGGGTCGAATGAATCCTTTCTCAGCTAATTCATCCAACTGCTTCTTCAATTCCTCCATCTCCTTCGGTCCCATACGGTATGGTGACTTAGATATTGGTCCCGCCCCTGGTTTTAGGTCAATGGAAAATTCCACTTCCCTCCTTGGCGGTAATCCAGGAACGTCATCTCTGAATACTCCCTCAAACTCCCGCACCACTGGTATCTCACTAGTCTTAGGGGTCTCAGCCTCGCAGTTCCACATTTGGCACAAGATCAGGCTCTCTCCTTTTCGCAAGCTAGACTTAAGGGTATTGACGGATATGAACTTGATTTTAGGCTTGACTCGATATCCCTTGTAAGACACCCTCACTCCCTTAGGTCCCTTCAAGGAAATTTTCTTTTGATGATAGTCAATAAAAGCTCGATACTTCCCCAACCAGTCCATCTCCAGAATCACCTCAAAGCCCCTAGTGGAAATTCTATGAGGTCACAATAAAAGTTTGCTTCCCCGATTTTGATGGGTACACTACCATATATTCTATTACAAGTTATAGACTCGCCTGAAGGTATGGTCACCGAGTCCGCGACCCAATCAAATCTCTCAAGTCCCAAGGCCTTAACATGATCTTTAGACACAAAAGAATGGATTGCACCGGAATCGAAAAGTATGAAAGTAGGTTTAGAGTTCACAAGAAAAGTACCGGTCACCACATGAGCATCATCCTTAGCTGCCTGCTTTCCCATGGCAAAGAGCTTGCCACTGGATTTGACCCCACTCTGACTGGCACTGGATGTCCCAGCCTGCTGGTTTCCTTCCGCTCCCGTCTTCTGATTGCTTCCACCTCCATTGTATTGGTTTTGGTACGAACGGTTCTGATTGTTGTTGTAGTTCCTCTGATAATTGCTGCTCCCTCCCGACTTCGCACCCCCACCATAGTTTGTCATGGTTGTGCGATAGCCACTGCTACCATAAGACTGGGTGCGAGATCCCTGATATTCTGCTGTAGGCGTACGATAACCCCCGGACTGATTCCCTCTAGATGAGCGACACACTGCCTGCTTATGTCCCCTCTTTCCACAGCCAAAACAAACTATTCATGTTGAACCACTGCCGGAAACCCCACTCATGTGATTAGCCCCACTCTGATTCCTCATTCCTCCGGAAGTGTTGTTGCTGAAGTACCCACTATACTTGTTGGTGCTTTGCTTCTTTGACCCGGAACTTTCAGTTACTACCTCAGCCTTTCTCTTTTCAGATTTAGACTTCTTGTCCTCTTTGATCATTTCTGAGAGCCTCTCCGCCGCCCCAGCCCGTAAATAGATGTCTCGGACTGTGGTGAGCGGAGCCGCAATCAGCCTCTTTTTGATAGCAATTGACAAACCCCTCTCAAACTTCATTGCCAGCATGGCATCATCAAACCCCATGTCCCCTACATAGCTCACCAATTGGATAAATTTCCTCTAATAAGCCTCCACCGTCATGTCCTCCGTCATCCTGAAGGTATCGAACTCCTCTCTCAGCTTGCTCTTCTGGAATTCTGGTAGGAACACTTCATATAAGATCCTCTTGAATGCGACCCAAGCGACAAACTCGGTCCCATCCTCTCTAGCTGCTTCTCGAATTTCACCTTTGTTTCCGGTCCACCAGTCACCGGCCATACCTCGAAGATAATGGGCTTCATGGTCAACCCTCAATTCCTCGGGGCAATCCACCAATTCGAACAGGTTACTGAATTCCCGGCACCAAGCCCCTAGTAAATGAGGTTCCCCCTCCCCAGTGAATTGGGTAGGGTGATGCCTCGCGATAATCGTGCTCATCTTTACGCAGTCCATACGTTTGGCCTTTAGGGCCTCATTCCCAGCTATTAAACGATCCAATTCTTCTTGCGTGATGTTAGCGACATTGTTTCTTCGCGGAGGCATACTATAATACAAAAGAGAGAAATGAGTCCCGACTCATGTGGGCACCCATTTGGGGTTAGGGCTATGTTCCCTAAGCATCAAAGTCAATAATTATGTAACATCCCGTATTTTCATAAAATATATTTTAAGGGTTTTAATTATTTTAAATAATAAAATAATATTTTAAATAATTTATTGGGAAAGTGTTTTAAATAAATAGTAAGATCCGTCTTAAGAACCTTAAGTCCTTAAGACGATTACAAACTTGGCAACTTGAATTCATGTCATAAAAACCCGTTCATTCCAACCCGTTTTCCTTGAAACGGGAAAGGACAATTACAAACCCCTAAACCCTTGTGTAATGTCGACATATTGTTCTCCTTCAAAAACAAAACACTGACATTTCATATTTCTTAAAACCTCCTTAAATCTTCATCTTTTTTTTCCAAATTCCGTCGTCATCCGTTCACCGAATCAAGGTAATAAATACATTTTCGGAATCCTCATCGAATTTGCAAGCAATCCGTCACTTCCGTTTTTCATTTCCTTCATTTCGAAAATGGGGCTGTTTTTGTAGAATCCGCATTTCGGTCTTTTAAATCCGTTTTTCGTGATGTAGGTGAGGGCTTAGAAGACCCGGACGTGGATAGCTTCGTTGTTGAGGAGGAGCTTTGAGCGGAATTGCTTTTAAGGTGACGATAATGAGAAACTCGGCCTTATTGTATATATTAGCACTTTTCTTGTTTGAATTAGTTTAAGTTTCTGATTTTTAATGTTATTGTTGTTGTTTGAACTTAGTAACATGATAGGAATGTTCACATATGATGATTACATGCTTGGATGATGTTTCATATGCTTATTGTTCAATTTTCAGAAATTTATGCTTAAGACGGATACAAATCATTTTCTTATTGAGGATTGTTTGTGAGATTAATTGCTGGTAGTTAGTGTGTTTGATGATTTTATGTAATGGGTAAACATTGTATGTTGCTAATTTAGAAGTCTTGAATCGATTTGTGAAGTTTTGGTTAGGATAGGAAAATGCGATTTTTGCGTACAGGTGACTCTGAACCGGTAGGCTGACCGGCAGCCGGTCGGCCGGCTCAGAGTCGATGTGTTAAATTTTGAATGTTCAGAAATCTGAGGAATGTTTCTGAGCCGGTCAGTCGGCCAATGGTTCCCGGGTAAAACTGAGAGGGTACATCAACATCTATATCTGACACTATACCAACTCTAGGCAAGCAGATAAACTGAGATGTTGATGTACCCTTTTCTCTCATTTATGCACTCTGGGTTCCCGGGTAAAACTGAGAGGGCCAATGGTTCGGTGTGAGTGGGGCCCAGACTCATACTTTTCCTTTAGTGTGCTCCTAACAGTCCTAACCCGGGGTCCATTTTATTTAGACTCTCCTACATTCATTGGGTTCATTAGGTTAGGCCTGAGGATCGTTCTCTCTGATACCAATTTGTAACACCCCCATTTATTTAAGGACCGGTACTAGGACTCCCCAGATAAATAAGGGTGTTACCATCTCGGTTTCCCGAGGCAGTAGATACAAAGGAAAGATAAACAGTACTTTAATTAAATAAGGTCAAACTCAAAGAACGAGTTCATACAACCAACTTATAAAACTGTCTTGTGGAACTAAAGTACAACTCATGAAAAGACTACTATGGTGATCTAGACTCTAGGCTGGTCCGGATCCGAGCTCCTCCCTTCCCTTAGCTCCCATAGTCTCAACACCTGTCAATCTGCTCCCCAATAAATTGGTTCATCACAGGTGATCACGAATACACAGGGTCAACCACGAGGTTGAGTAGAGGAAAAATATAAACAAACAATATCATTCATATTTAGGGATTCAATCATCCCTTCTCCGCACCAATCACAAGGCCAATAACTCCGCACCGCTCCCAAGGCCATTAACTCCGCACCGATCACAACGCCAATTAACTCCGCACCGATCACAACGCCAATTAACTCCGCACCGATCACAACGCCCATTTCTCATCACCTCATATCGTATCACAGAAAATATATCAAATAATACAATATTCCAAATCATATGATAAATGTAAAATAATCATGCTTAACATCAGTCAACCAAGTAATTAATCATCATTATATGTACATAATTCCCCTACCTGAAATAGCAGGAATGCAGATAAATCCAAGGCTTGTTAGAAATGTTCCACGCGAAACCCGCTACCTAAACACATATACGTAACGAATAAATAACCTTCCCGAACCCCTTAACAAACCACACTTACTATAAATAGAAACCTTCCATAAGTGGAAACTTTCCAAAAATAGAAACTTTCTAAATATAGATATAGAAACTCCAATGACTTAAATAGCTCCCGACTCGCATCTTTAATTAACACGACTGATGCGTGCCTATTTTATGATGTTTTACATGTATTTTTACACGCATTTTGTCGCTCATTTACGATGTTTTAGCCCTTATTTCCCAACAATTGTCTACTTTCGTATTTTTATGCTCTTCTGCAGAATTATGCGGAAAAGGGACGATTTTATACCAAATTTATGCCCTCGGGACTTTTTATGACTAAGGACAAGAAGGAACGAAGCCTAGCACACATTTCAAGGCCTAAAGATAGCTTTAACAAGCAAAGAATCGATCCACGACATTGCAGCCTGTTTCAAATGGCTATATCTCGAGTTCTAGAGCTGATAATGGAGTGATTCCACTTGGAGGTAAAAGCTTATCCTCTTAGCTTTCCAACGCCGCAAGAATCGCTTGATTTCGATAAGTAACGAAGAAATGGCAGCTGTTTTAAGAACGATGCGCGCTGCAGTCCCGACAGTTGGTCGACCGACCAACAAAGTAGGTCGATCGACCAGGTTCCTATTGGAAAAGCCCAGAATTTGCCTGAAGCCCAGAAATTGCATAAAATCCGTAAAGCGGTCGACCGACCGAAAATATTGGTCGACCGACCACAGCGCCGACCCAGAAGTTTCCGAAAAGCCCATACAAGTGTTTAGGTCATTAGGAAACTCTTTAATTCCGCCTATATAAGCTAATTCAGTCCCTAATTCAGAGATCCATCAAGTTCTTAATCTAGTTTTCTATCATAGAATAATCAAGTCCAAGTTTTCATCTTTGTTCTTAGATTTCCAATTAAGTTGTAAGTTTGCTACAATTCAATCTTTCCTTTTCAATTAATCTTGTTGTTCATCTTATTTGTTATTTCTCAATTCATGTTTCCTCTTTATTATCATCTTTAATTATGTTAATTCCTTTGATATTCTTAATTCTTGTTATTGTTAATTTTATGATTAAGATTATGCATAGCTAATTCTTGTGATTAGGAATTAGGGGAACCATGGTAAAGACTTGATTTTGATAGTTTTATGATTAAATTACCAATCCCCCATTGTTGTTGGTAAACTAATTCTTTTAGATTGAAAGATTGTTAGGATTAGTTTAACAACAACTTTGGGATTGCCCTTGAACGAAAGTTTAGTGCTTTTCTAGGAACCCTAAGACCGTAAGGATTGGGTAGAATATTGACCTAAAGGTTTATTCTTTGTTCCTTGGGATTGTGTTATTTGATTATTTTACCTTTCATTAACTTGTTTTAACCATGGGGAACCGAAGTTCCTAATCTCCTTTTCATCTTATTTTAATTTCCTTTATTATTATTGCATGTTTAGATTTATGTTCTTTATAACTTTCATGTTTATTCCTATTTTTATTATTGTTTTAATAACTATGAGTAGCTAATTTCATATGTTAGGATGTAGGGAGTAAATATGCGAAGGTAGTATAAATTCCGAATCGACGTGTTGCAGGGTGGAGGTCGGCCGACCGGGGTAGTTGGTCGGTCGACCGACACGCGTATGAATTCTGTTTCGCTTTTATTTGTAGACTATAATAACCTACAATGAGACCAAAAGGAGACTTGTAGGATGTTAGTATTGACCTACCCAAGATTGAGAGATTTGGGAAGGGCATTGGTTTACATCTTAAGACGGATAGGTTACTTAAGACTGAAAGGTTTGTGACCTAGAATTTAGGAATCACCCTTATTGTTGACACACAATAATTGTGAGACCTAGGAACTAATAGCATAGACCTAAAGGATATGTTACATCCCTTACGCGACTGCAGTACATGTTGACTTAGGATTTATAGTATCTTAGCTGTTTATTACCCGAACATCCTAGCATCTCTTTTATTATATTTTTATTCTCATCTTTATTTACTTGTTCTATTTTATATTTGTTTTAAACTTAGCAACAATCAAACCCCCTCTCTATTGTTACTTTGTAGACTATAAATTATCAAACATAATTAACCTTGTCTCTCTGTGGTTCGACCCTTACTATCACTATCTATAGTTTTAGTTTGGTTTATAAATCTTATCTTTGACACCCACAACAACGGGTATCAAATTTTGGCGCCGTTGCCGGGGAGACGGTATAATTTTGTTTGTTAATTTTTAGTTTATTTTTCTTGTCTTAAGGAACTTAGGTTCCTTAAGACCGTTTCTTACCTTTTCTTCTAGTGTTGTTTAGAAGACAGGTTTTTGAGAGGAAGGCTTGAGTACTCTCTCTATGGATTCTATTTATAACTTCCTACAGCCAAAGGCTCAAGATGTACCGAAAAATCCGGATGTTGTAGACTCTGGTCGACCGACCACTGCTACTGGTCGACCGACCGACGTTCCTGAGCAGAGTGTTGTTTTGACTCCGGAATCGCTGGATCCTTCCTTTATTCAAGGTCTTGCCGAAATTTTACAGCTGAAAAAGCCAAAGGTTGCTGAGCCTACGGCTAAAGTCACCATTCCTTATCCTGAAAGACTGAAAAATTCAAAAGAGGATCGGAAATTTGGTAAGTTTTTAGAGATGGTGAAGAATCTTGAGGTAACCATCCCTTTCACTGACTTAATTACCCAGATACCTTCTTATGCTAAATTCATGAAAGATATTTTAATGTTGGAGCATCAGTTCAAAAAAACCTTTGAGAGGTATGAGGGCGTTGATATTAGTAACCCAGATATTTCTGTCAAGTGTGATCCCATCACACCCATTACTAAAGAGTCGCTCATTCTTAAGGATGAGGATGATAGGTTACTTGATTCCCTCTCCCTCCCCGTTGATGATACTAACTTGGATCTAGAAACAACCAATGAGTTAGGCTTTCACCCCTTGACTGACCAACCTATTTTTGTAGGTATTAGTGATGACCATGTTCCTAACATAATTGAACCCTCTGTTGATGAACCTTGTTTTTTGCAGGATTCATTTATTGACATTCCTGATGTTTTTAATAATATTAGTGAATGTTCTATGCAAGGATCCTTTTCAAAGGATCCTTCGGAGGCTTTGATGTGTTTTGAGGCATGTGCAGGTGAATCTCTTGCTCAAAAGGCTGATTTGGATGCTCTAGAAATTGCTACACTAGTGATAAAGTCTATAAGCAGTAGGAAGAGAGATGTTCTCGATCGAGTAGTACCACTTACTCGATCAAATGCTGTAGAGAACGAGGTCACTCAAACAAGTGATCATTTGGCTGAAGAAAAGAGCCCTAAGAAGAAGAAGCCGAGGAAGGTGTCGACCTACGACTTGGGAGTCGACAACCACGGGAGATGGATGGCTAAAGCTATGGATGATGACCCACCTATCTACATGGTGGAGAGAAACTCATCTACCCAAATCACCATAGCTGAAGGAGTAGCCTATAGTCAGAGCCCTTGGTCAAAGAAACGCCGAATCCTTCGCGGATGACTTCTCCTTTTGCTCGTTTCTGCTTTTCTTAAGACATTTTTTTTGTTTTGCTAAGACTTTCTAGCTTGCTTTCTTTAAGTTCTTAGGACAAATTTTTTTGTGTTTGCATAGTTAAGACTTTTTGGACTTGTTTCTGGGATCTCGCGCATTTGTTGGGCGCATATTTTTCTTGCTTTTTCAGGTTCTACGAAGAAAAACGAAGACCGCTGGGACAAAGACGGTCGACCGACCAGTTACACCAGTCGGTCGACCTAGTCGCCGCATTGCTGAAATTTTCTGTACTTTACAGGAAGGTCGGTCGACCTGTTTTCTTGGTCGGTCGACCTACCGATCTGTCGCAGTCTTTCGATTTCTTCCTCGGGAACCGTGCAACCGTTCTTGGGTACTTGAGTGGCACTGCTAGCCACCAAAACCTCCCAGCTTACGCTGGTTTGGGGAGGTTTTTCTCATGCGCTTCATAATCCAGTGAGTTCTTTCCAGTTTTTCCTTAGCTTTTATTCTCTTTGCATCTTTCATTTATTTTTTCTGAAACCTTTATTTAGGCTGATGCACAATGGGGACATTGTGCGGGTTGGTTTGGGGAATGGTTTCGCGTCACATGCATTGCATTCTGTCACACGTTTATTGCATTTCCGTATTGCATTGTTCTTTTCTTTATTTTCCTTGCATATACAAGAAAAATACAAAAAAATGAAAAAATTCAAAAAAAATTCAAAAAAATGCACGTTTATTTTAGCATATAGGTCGAGTCGGAACGAAAGTATTTCAAGGATGATTTTTGCTATCTTACATGTTTATGCCTTTACCTTGCCTTGTCAACTTGTTTTAGTATGAGAGTCTTTTGCATATCTACGAGTTTTTGTCAACTTGCATATCTTGAGACTTGACTTATACCTTGGCAACCTACTATACATTCTAAGTTTTAGAGCTTTATTTCCTGGTTTCATTCTTAAACCAGTTGTCTAGGATGTGAGTAGTACTCCCCTTGGAACATGTTACATCAATATGCATAAACATGAACTTGAATTGCTATATACTTGTTTTACTTTCTCGTTTTGGGAGTCTTGATACGTGCATTTAGGATCCCCTTTCTCTTATTTACCCATAAGCCTTACATAGCCAAAATTGCCTTTTTATTCCCCCAAAACTACATCCCATACTTAGCCTACCTTTCCAAGCTAGTATCTGTGGTCTTTGGTTTATTTTCTTGAGGCATCTTGGTTTGTATGCTATCATGAGCAAAAAAAGAGAAAAGAAAGAAAGAAAGCGAGAAAAGAAAAAGAACAGAAAAATTCAGAAAGAAGGAAGAAAGAAAGAAAAAAAAAACGAAAAAACGAAAAAAAAAAAAATCGAAAAATAGAAAGTCAGTCGACCGACCACCATCATAGGTCGGCCGACCACCTGTCAGCATCAGATTCAAAAAAATTCGTTCCAAATTCCCTTTCTTTTATATGTTATCACTCCCATACTTCATTCAAAAAAATATTTGGGAGTCCTTTCTTATGTTTAATGTGAGAGTTGTGCTACAAAAGAGCACCTTCTTAATATCAAAAGTTGTGAAATATGTTGTTGGGAACCGGTTTTACTAGCTTGGCTACTAACCCCACAAATCCAAAAACATCTTAACCACTTTTACCTTTTACCTCACATATCTTTCATTACCTCAATTGCATGTATCTGGGTCACTTAATAAGGTTGTTATACAAAGTTGTAGAATTCTTGTTCATGTTAGATTGCAGGCATGTTTCCATGGGTCGCAGTTAGGTGAGTGTCTCTACAAAATTACTTCTTCCTATCTTTTACATATACTCACCCTTTGCTTCATGAGTGTCTCGAGCGTACCGCGAGAGTCCATGGTATAAAGTCTCTATAGTCTTTATTTTTGCAAGTCTGACAACACCATAACTCGTTTGCATGATTTAAATGCTTTCTCATTTTATACTTAGCATTGGTTTAGGCTAACATGTAAATTTCGCTCTGAAATTGAAATCGTTCCATTAGTTAAGATCGAGTCTATTTCTTGCTTGAGGGCAAGCAAGGTTTGGTTTGGGGAATTTGATGCGTGCCTATTTTATGATGTTTTACATCTATTTTTACACGCATTTTGTCGCTCATTTACGATGTTTTAGCCCTTATTTCCCAACAATTGTCTACTTTCGTATTTTTATGCTCTTCTGCAGAATTATGCGGAAAAGGGACGATTTTATACCAAATTTATGCCCTCGGGACTTTTTATGACTAAGGACAAGAAGGAACGAAGCCTAGCGCACATTTCAAGGCCTAAAGATAGCTTTAACAAGCAAAGAATCGATCCACGACATTGCAGCCTGTTTCAAATGGCTATATCTCGAGTTCTAGAGCTGATAATGGAGTGATTCCAGTTGGAGGTAAAAGCTTATCCTCTTAGCTTTCCAACGCCGCAAGAATCGCTTGATTTCGATAAGTAACGAAGAAATGGCAGCTGTTTTAAGAACGATGCGCGCTGCAGTCCCGACAGTTGGTCGACCGACCAACAAAGTAGGTCGATCGACCAGGTTCCTATTGGAAAAGCCCAGAATTTGCCTGAAGCCCAGAAATTGCATAAAATCCGTAAAGCGGTCGACCGACCGAAAATATTGGTCGACCGACCACAGCGCCGACCCAGAAGTTTCCGAAAAGCCCATACAAGTGTTTAGGTCATTAGGAAACTCTTTAATTCCGCCTATATAAGCTAATTCAGTCCCTAATTCAGAGATCCATCAAGTTCTTAATCTAGTTTTCTATCATAGAATAATCAAGTCCAAGTTTTCATCTTTGTTCTTAGATTTCCAATTAAGTTGTAAGTTTGCTACAATTCAATCTTTCCTTTTCAATTAATCTTGTTGTTCATCTTATTTGTTATTTCTCAATTCATGTTTCCTCTTTATTATCATCTTTAATTATGTTAATTCCTTTGATATTCTTAATTCTTGTTATTGTTAATTTTATGATTAAGATTATGCATAGCTAATTCTTGTGATTAGGAATTAGGGGAACCATGGTAAAGACTTGATTTTGATAGTTTTATGATTAAATTACCAATCCCCCATTGTTGTTGGTAAACTAATTCTTTTAGATTGAAAGATTGTTAGGATTAGTTTAACAACAACTTTGGGATTGCCCTTGAACGAAAGTTTAGTGCTTTTCTAGGAACCCTAAGACCGTAAGGATTGGGTAGAATATTGACCTAAAGGTTTATTCTTTGTTCCTTGGGATTGTGTTATTTGATTATTTTACCTTTCATTAACTTGTTTTAACCATGGGGAACCGAAGTTCCTAATCTCCTTTTCATCTTATTTTAATTTCCTTTATTATTATTGCATGTTTAGATTTATGTTCTTTATAACTTTGATGTTTATTCCTATTTTTATTATTGTTTTAATAACTATGAGTAGCTAATTTCATATGTTAGGATGTAGGGAGTAAATATGCGAAGGTAGTATAAATTCCGAATCGACGTGTTGCAGGGTGGAGGTCGGCCGACCGGGGTAGTTGGTCGGTCGACCGACACGCGTATGAATTCTGTTTCGCTTTTATTTGTAGACTATAATAACCTACAATGAGACCAAAAGGAGACTTGTAGGATGTTAGTATTGACCTACCCAAGATTGAGAGATTTGGGAAGGGCATTGGTTTACATCTTAAGACGGATAGGTTACTTAAGACTGAAAGGTTTGTGACCTAGAATTTAGGAATCACCCTTATTGTTGACACACAATAATTGTGAGACCTAGGAACTAATAGCATAGACCTAAAGGATATGTTACATCCCTTACGCGACTGCAGTACATGTTGACTTAGGATTTATAGTATCTTAGCTGTTTATTACCCGAACATCCTAGCATCTCTTTTATTATATTTTTATTCTCATCTTTATTTACTTGTTCTATTTTATATTTGTTTTAGACTTAGCAACAATCAAACCCCCTCTCTATTGTTACTTTGTAGACTATAAATTATCAAACATAATTAACCTTGTCTCTCTGTGGTTCGACCCTTACTATCACTATCTATAGTTTTAGTTTGGTTTATAAATCTTATCTTTGACACCCACAACGACGGGTATCAACGACCCAAAACCACATAGAAACGACAAAACACTAATAACAACAAAATAATAATAATAACATTAATATTACTAATAATAAATAATAATAATAAATAATAATAATAATAAATAATAATAGGTAATATCAACCATTGTACCCCACGGCCACAGCCTACCGCGACACCCGCAGTCCCCCTTAAACAGACCCCTAACAGCCACCTAACACCTTCCCCACCACCGACAACCACCAACCCATACGCCCATATCCACCGACTACCCCGACAACATTCCATCAGACCGTCAACAAACGCTGGCGTCATGAACCAGACCGTGAGATCAGACCTGGTCCACCACCTGTACTCCCTGAACCATAAACACGGACCGCTATCGACACCCCCAGGCGCCACTGACAACCCATGAAACCACCACCCACACACGCCCTGACACACATACTAGACACCACGGTGGTACCACCGCGTCGACCTCCCCCGAGTCAACGGTGGTACCACCCCCAAACTTACCCATTTGAACACGCCAAAACCGTAACTGATATGACCAGTGGTAACAAACACCCCTTTCGACACCCAAAGCGACACCCCACACCCACCGTGATAACCTCCTGACCAACCTTCAACCACCAGCAGTACATAACGACAAAACTAAAATAACAGAGACACCCTACCACCCCTCGAAAGAGCAATGAACATAGCCAGACACAACACAGTGTAAACGAATGACAAACCCGTTATACATACCTGATTTCCGAGTCAAAACGAGGGGGCTAGGCAAGACCAATTAACCGTGAGAACCTTCTCTTTATGTTGTGTGGTGGCGGCTGAACAACTAGGGTATAGGGTGGTGTAGTAGATAGGTCAGGCAAATGGGTGAGAGCTACTCTTATATGGCGGCAGAGTGAGGCTGCGTGAGAGATGTGAGACCGTGAGGGTTTATTTGTTTGTCGTGGGCTGATTGTCCAGCACGAATACCAAGGCCCATGACTCAGTGCAATCGATCCCTAGATCGATTCCCACCATCGTCATATATAACTTTATTTGATAGCATAAAATAAAATAAAACATTTAAAAGAAACTAACGACACATTACTTATAAAAATAAAGCTCGGATTAAAAGACCTCTAAATATACGAGGTATTACACTTCTACTGTCTTATTTTTGGCCACGTGCTTCTTGAGCCCTTGTCGCCACCCACATTACCCTTTGGGAAATAACTGCGGGTACTGTAGTGAATCATAACAGCCATAATAATGCATGACTCGATGCGAAACCTCATTATGGCTAGTAACCAATATGTGAGGCCCATCAGTCTCACCAGACGTAGAATCGTCAGGCCAGATTGCAGCAACCTCGTCAGATGTAGGAGCATTGCTTACACGATGGTCTTGGTTAGGATTTTTTGTGATAACTATCTTAGTGTTGGTAGTAACAGAGACATCTTTTAAGGATCGGAAGAAGCGAGCATATGGATTTGTCTCTGTTACATTCATTAAGATATTAATGACAACTCCATCGAGTTCCTTGAAGCACGCTGCAGGATTTGCAGCTTCGTGCAGGCCATCATAAAAGTCGGTTGTAGGAATTTAGGGTGACTGCCACAAGGGATACATTGTGGTACATTTGACCATGAAGCTTAAAAACATAAATACCTTTAATCGTCTGTGATTCAAACTTTCCACCAATGGATGTAAACGCAAACAAGTTATTATACAGACGCGCAAACTTTCGAAAATGCACTGCTGTTGGGTCCGCTGAGGTGTACAGCATGGTTAGTAGTGGTGGAAACGTACTGGAAGGGAGCACAATAGCTCCATTTGCACAATAAAATGTTTTCGATTCATAGATTATTCTCTTTGCAAAGCATTTATCACACGATGGAACATCCTGCAACTTGAAGGGTGAACCAACTAATGGTTGACTAATCATAGCAAGTGGTAAACCTAATATCCAGGACACAAAGTATTAGATATCACTCTCAAAAACATAAATACGCAAATCACAACCATTCACACGCTTACCAGGTTGTGGTCTTGGACGGGGCTTCCTGCAAGGTTTTTTCGGAGGAACCGTTTCTGCTTTTGCTAACGTACCCCTAAGTGTAGACAACAAAAGCAGAATGGTGCTTACATTATACATAGTAAAAAATTAATTAAGGTCACGAACATTGCTACACTACCTCGCCCCACTGGTTTCTGCTTGTATCTGAGTCCTACACTTGCGTTTAGTTTTGCTAGAACCCTGTACGTTAGCGTAATACGGGAAGTTGTCATCTGTAAGCAACAATGTAAGTAATCATATTAAATATATATTTAGTATGATAGTGTTCGCAAACATCATTATAGTATAGCAACGTACCCATCGAGCCAAAAAATTTAGTAAATTCAATCCTCAATGTAAACCAGCTATGTACACCCCTCTGTCTAACAAACACCACAAAAAATTCAGAAACACATTGACAAGTATCAACTACTAATTAAACGCAAAGTGACATATAACATTGTTTACGCACTTGTCTAGCTAATTACAGAATAACAACAATTATGTAAATATTATATTGCAAATAGTAGATGTTTTGAAAATAGAACATGACATGCTACATTAGATATAGTGTAAGTTATGCAAGTGTTGTATGATTCAAACACACATTATAATCAAAAGTTTTCGATGTCCATTCATCCAAAAAACATAATGACAATTAATACAACAAAAGTCAATAGTAGATAAGCAAATTACAAATTAAAAGATCATATGCTCTAAGGCAACAAACATAATCAGTCCTAAATAAATACTAAGTTCTGCAATTATTTGGGTCTGCCAAACACTAATCCGCAAAACATAGCCATATTCCTAAACAATAGATTCCACGCCATCTTCACTGAAACCGTGCAGGTTTGTAGAATACGCTTCGGTCGTTCACATACTTAGTAGATGGAACTTTCTTGTTATTCGAGGTGATATAGTTACGAATATCAGGTAATTGTTTCATTTTTTTGGGAGGTGGTGGTGGGCATTTTTGAACAGGAATCAAGAAAGGATCGCTCCTTGGTGTGATACAACCCTCTTCATTCAGGGTCAAAGCATCTGGATTCCCATCGTGGATACCTGAAGGAGCTCCCTGAGATGTTAGCAAATGTTTCTCAAGTTTAATGACCATGTTCCTTGCACACTCACAGGTCAAGGCAGCTAATTTTACCTCCTCAGGGGCATAATTCGCATCAATTAAGTCAATATTATATATAGGGATCAAATGTTGGATACTTTTAAAAGCAAGTGCTTGCTCTGATGTATATCTCGATGAGGCTATCTCACCAACAATATGAGTAGGACCACATTCAACTCCTTCACGAGTTATAGTTAACCATGATGTGAAACATGAAGGTGTTTGCTCTAATGCAGTTATGGAGCTACATTGTATAGGGAGTCTACCAGAAACAATCTGCAAAAGGGACACCATGTCCAAAGAAAGGTTTTGGAAATGAAATATCTCAGGACATTCGAATTCTTCTATCAATGGAACTTTCGGATATCCCTTTGCTAATCGTCTTAATTCTTCCTGTTTCAACCTCCAGAGATTAGCACACCTGTCATGGGATTGTTTTAATGCAGCTGTGAAGTCTGCAATATATATGTCGTACTTTTCTATCAAGTCTGTAACAGCTAGTCGTGCTGCATGCTCGCAGGAGACCTCAAAAACAGATGACACACCACCTATGTAAACATATTCCTCTTCAGCAAAATCACATTTTACAGTGACAGATGCATTGTTCTGCCCTCCACCATACAGATCATAATGTGGTCCCTCAAACCCCAGCAAACTAGTTATCATATTGAGCAAGGGTCGAAAAGGGATTGATATTTGTATAACCGGCGACGGCATTTCCTGGACATACGACATCTCAAACCAAATTATACATACAATCTTAATACATAAGCATATAGAAATTTCGTACACCTAAAAAAGTTCGAAAACTATATTACTATAGGTTAAAGAACAATCACTGTAGTAACAATTACAACTGCATCCAAATAAAACTATCTACTATATCAACTACCACACTCATCCTGTATAATTTTCCACCATATGTGCATATAAACTTATATGCTTTCAAATGAATGTCATCGTAGTTTTACTACGTGGATAGACACATGTAATGTAAATTGACATAATAGATCAGAAATAATGTCTTTAAAGTGTTGACCTATACAATTATACTATGTCATTCTAATAAGGCATCAGCATGTAAGAAAAGTAGACCAATTTCCATTAAACAATTAGAGAACCAGGTCAACCAAAATAAATAACAAAGGAAACAACAGCTAATAATGCAGACCTTTTAGATTCAATATTATGAAATGTATGCTAATAGAAGTTTCTTATTTCAGAATGAGAAATGATGTAAGAATGATTTCCCATGAAGGAATATATATAATATTTAATAACACAATTGCCACAAATGACGTCAGATAAGTATGGTTTGATGACATAAGATTGCAGGGAGTCAAAATATAAAAAACAAATGGAAAATTAGTTGCAAGTATGGTTAAGAAGATATGGGTGTAGGACAGAGACAGTTATAATTGGCGCCAAGATTAACATATAGATGGTTGCCTATCTAGTACACACTGTGTAATAGTGATTTGCTGTATAGAGTTATGGTTGCTTAGTACTATCAAGTGGAGTGTAGAAATTCTGTCTGCTTAAATAAGAAACTACAACATCCACAATAACTTTTAAATATGTGTAATCACCTAATTAGTTACACAGAACATATCGTATCATATTTAGCCTTGTACTTATCATTATACGGATTTTCCGTCTGGACATAAAGGTCTAAAGGAGCAATCTTTTAGGTTGATTACTATATACCTATATTCATACGACATCGCTACATAAATTATATATTCGTTGAGGCTGATTCCACGGTGCTAATGGTAGACAATATTCTAAATATCAGTACAAAGCAATTCATTTATGTTATTACATACTCAATATCTTATATCAGCAATGCTAGCAATGCTGGATGTTAAGACAATACACCAAACTAAATGCTTAACTTGACATAAAGATTGAAGTGTAAATAACATCATAGTCAATAGATATAACGAGATTTAACATATATACTATAGTATCAGAGACCGTACAACACTATGTTTTTCAGGCCTTCTACCAAATACAGGAATCTGATACATTAAGCAAAAACGTACTCGCCATCACGCAGATACAACTTCAGAAACACAATACAAATTCCCAATTTCGCAATGCTAAATGAGTACACAAAACCTGCTAATCTCCAAAAAGTCATAATTTGAATAGTTCCACAAATCAATCATCTGAATTCTGACTTGGTGCAATTCTGTATGTGACAGTGATCCGACCTGCTAAGCAATGAACGACATTGTCAGGACTTGCAAAACGGTCGTTCCTTGTATACTCTGTGCGATCAGCTGGAACAATTGTAGGGATATAGTCAATCACACAGCCTACTGAAGTTTCATCTCGCTCAATGAGGGTGTTTGAAAACTCAGGTTCGTTGGAAATCTCATAAACCCTTTCTCTTACAGTTAAGTAGCTTTCTATCTCCAATTTACATAACAATGCAGCCATCTCTGATTTGAAAGATTGATAATTAACATCAATAACCTCGAGATTATAAGTTGATATCAAATACTTGACAACTTTCTTAGCCAAGCTGTTTTAGCACCATCAAGTGTATCACAACATAATCCAATAAATATCAAATTCAAACCAGAACTCGATGACGATCTAATAGTGATCCAAGCACTGTACTGACCATCACCATGCTTGATTGATTCTAATGGTGTACACTGGACTGCATATATCTTGACAATCTTGCTAAGGAGGGGCATATAATCAAGATAAACATGTGTAATGCTCATAGCATTATTACAGTTTTTTCCCTTTAGACTACATTCAGCGCTCCTCCTGACAAAATTATGCAGCTCTCTCCGCTTTAGATTATAAAGCTCAGTACAACGCTCTAGAGCAACACATCGTTCAAAAGTAAGATCCTGAACGACAATAGCCCATCGTCTGATAACATCATTGACAGCTTTCTTTGCCGCAACTTCACAGGACTCCTCAATTGTATCAGCGGAACCACCCACATAAGTCAGCTTCATAACTCCAGTAGTCCAGATTACAACATTTGTCTTCACCACCACATACACGCTGTTTTTAGACATATCTAACATATGGTATACAGGTTCCGGAAAGTGTAGTATAGCCGTAATCTGTTTCAGAAGAGGATGAAACGGGAGAGCAATCTGCGTTGGAGGAACTTGCAACATCTGTAAAAAATTTTAAAAAAGCGTGGTCATTAATCGTATAGAAGTAAAAACAGACCAACGAACAAATAATATTAACAATTAGCATGTAAACCGAATTATCCTTAGTTAGAGTTCAGACTGCATAAAAATATGTCATTTAAGACTTACGATATACAAAGAACTAAGACTTTTGTTATAATTTATTCATAAACGACTATTAGATATATAGAAACAGAGGTATGTTAAGCATCAATTACATTGATATCCTGGAATTTCAGAAATAATCTTAGTTAGCTGCCAGAATTTCAATGTAAAATAATCGTCATAAGATGGGATCGTATATATCATAGGTGTATATTATATAATTAAAAAATACCTTAAATTAAGCAATAGTACAATAACCACATTACCTATAGTATAGTATTAGGTATGAGTATGGGTATGGGCATGGTTGATAGATACGGTTCATGTACAAAAATTAGTTGTTAAATATGTACTTTATAACTATTACAATATATGAATGATGATGTGAATATGAATACTAAGGCAATGTAACTTATATGATAAGCAATTTAATTATGTATAAAGTAGGTGTAAACAATCATTTCAATTCCATTATGACATTGTGTGTAAAGATAGATTATGACGAGGTAGTTCGAGTTAATATCCATATTTACATAACAATGGTAAAAAATACGGGAAGAGCACAGAAAATACACAATTTGTACTTTTCGATATCATATTTGTTTTACGAGCGTCTAATCTTCACCGTCCTTATCTATTTTCGTATTTTGTCTATTGTAAAATTATTAGATCAGTTATAACCTACAGTACCTAAACAATATGGTCTAATTCACCAATTAAAATAACACATAACCTTTTTTAAAAAAAAAAAAAAATTGGTATTAATTAATGAGGTATTGGTGTCAATGTCTATTTAATTAACAAGTTATATACATTTACTTGTCAAAGAACAAATTTAATCAAATCAAATAACATAAAGACAATAACCTTTGGTCAATAGTGAATACAAGTACTTATGTAGATTTAACTATATCATTGTGTATCAATTTAGTAAATAGGAGTAGCTTAAGTTAGTGTACTTATCTGATTATCTCGAAACATAAACTACATAACTAAGACCATCCCGAAGCAAGGTCAATTGCTAGGTCAATTGCTTGCTTGGGTCAAGTTAATTACAATTAAGTGAAAATTAGAATTGACATAATGGTGTCGAGGGTCAATTTGGGATCTAAGGTGGAGTAAATTGACCCCTTACATGGCAAACTTTCATTGGTTACAAATTAGAATATGGAAAAAAACAAAAAACAATAAGTTATTGACTCGATTAAATCGACTTTCTGCTTGGGAGGGTAAAAGAGGGTCAATGTCAAGAAAGTAAGATTAGGGTTAATACGTTATTGACTCGATTACATCGACCTTTTGCTTAATGCAATGTACGAAACATACACTCATTATTAGGGTTAAGTTTAAAAAAATCGGTCCGCATTTCTAAACCACATCCGATCCCAAAACCACAATATAAAAATCGAAAAGTTATGATTTTTAATGAATCCGGTAGCCGAACTGCAATTTGTAGTGTTAAACTGGAGAAGTGGTGAATCTCATTTATGCAAAACCAGTTCCCGGTTTTTAAACGGGTTTAATAAAAATTCCTAAAATATACTTTAACTTTCTAGGCCTAAGCTTAAGCTCTTTAACTAAATCTAAAGTAACTACATGTTTGTTCATTAATGAGATGTTTCATTCGTATTTTATAGATATATTTCGTTGTTTCTGTTTCATTCGGACATATTATAATAATAGTCTTTAATAATCATATTTATTTTATTTTGTGAAAGGAAAATAAACGAAGCGTAAACATATCACTCTGACAGGCGGAGTACAACATTTACAATAATATCACACGAACAGAGGATATATACAATTTATAGTGTTAAACTGGAGAAGTGGTGAATCTCATTTATGCAAAACAGTCCCCGGTTTTTAAACAGGTTTAATAAAAATTCCTAAAATATACTTTAACTTTTTAGGCCTAAGCTTAAGCTCTTTAACTAAATCTAAAGTAACTACATGTTTGTTCATTAATGAGATGTTTCATTCGTATTTTATAGATATATTTCGTTGTTTCTGTTTCATTCGGACATATTATAATAATAGTCTTTAATAATCATATTTATTTTATTTTGTGAAAGGAAAATAAATGAAGCGTAAACATATCACTCTGACAGGCGGAGTACAACATTTACAATAATATCACACGAACAGAGGATATATACGACATTCATCGACATTGATTATATTGAGACGTAAGTATTACACTCGTTAAACAGAAAAATAAACATACAAAAGCATTTTACGAAAACAATTATACATATTAAAATTAAGTCACGTAAAAATGTACATGCAACTATCTGTACAATATATACCAAGTATATTAAGAACGTCACAAATTGCACTGATTTTACAAATGAATTCACAGTTCATCGTACCAGCATAACCACCCCCAACACATGCATGACTCTTTGCCTTCTTCATACATTCCCTATAAAGATGTGATTAGACATAACTATTCACTATTTACACCTATAAGTGCCATTGAAAACAGTAAACTTTAACCCTTCACTGACAAACCTTTTCATCTTCAGAAAATCCTGCCAAATCAAACGCCAACTGATCTACAATGACTAAATTCTGCAACAAAACGATGTACTCAAAGAAGAACAATAAGGAAGATTTTAAGAATGGGTATGTGAACTGGAAAAAGGAGCAGTTCAAAACAACCTCTCTGTTTTCCACAACAACTGTTCAGAAGCACACACCGTGTGGCAGCAGTCGCCATCACCCATTCCTGAGCCTGCCTGAACTTACCACCGATGTATTTAATAGGCTTGATAGATCAGACAAGCGAAGCATGGCTGAAGTATGTAAAGCCTGGGCCGGTTTGTTTTTGGTTGGGACAGATACGGCAAAGGTTGAGTATGATTACCAGCGACAGTTGGCAAAGGAGAACAACAATGGCATCATAAGGGTAACAAGAGGCAACAGTGTAGTTGCAGTGTATTGTTCCTGCATGTATGCCAAGGACAAGAAGCAGAAGAGGATAATACATAGAAGGGTTGAAAAACATCGCAAGGCTGCACGTTTGGAGGAGATGTCTGAAAAAAAATACAATGATGAATCGGGAAGCGAAGGATACTATGATTCTGACTGTTAAAGTCATAGGTAGTTGTCTAGCAAACAACATGATGTTTGCAATTTTTTGAAGGATTAAGTCTAGAACCTATCCCAACCAGATTGTAGTCTAACAAATCTTGTTTTGTTAAAACTACCTTAAAAAAATGGTGTACTGAAAATGTAATTAGGAGTTTATCGAATATAAGATTTTATTCTGTCTTGTTCAATATCATGTTCCACAATTTTACAAGTTGTTTGTTCACATAACGAAATTAATCATTCCTGCACAGCTTATTGCATTTTCCTGATATTATGTATCAATGCATGTCCATACACTAAGGCCTCTTCTTATAGCATACTCAGTTGCTGTGTGTTGTCTGTCAAAGGTCTAGGCTCTGAATCCTCTAATTCAAACATTTCAAACTAAACATATGAGCAACACTTTATACAACACTCTTGAGTATTGGGTGTATATTTATTTTAGGAAAACTCCACACTTTTAGTGCAGTTTGCAATACACTTAAAAAAACTCTTCATGTATTACACTTGGTATTATGGCAACAATTGCATCGTGTGCAGCCACATTGATTCCTAAACACAATTATGTACCAAACAATTGCAAGATGTAGTTGCTGATTATACCAGTATAACACACATGGATATACAGATTATTTGCTTCAGTATTTCCTGATTTTCCGAACTGTTTGTGCACATAGGTAAGCTATATATGCCTAAGAGTGTTTATTTGTGGCACAACTATCACCAAAACAAGCAGTGCGTACATAATGCTCAACGCCATCTGTTATTACTATTAATATGTCCGATAATTCAACAGGATTGTAGCTAATGTTCCGCTAGCCCCGATTGTTTCCAACATTCCGACATCAACATAACACAGGTTTTTTCAATGAGTATGACAACACCGTCTAAAACAACACACACATTGACGTGCCTGTCAAGGTACGAAAGTATAAAAACAGGATACACGGTACGACTTCAAGCCACCTTAATGCCCAACAACCACAAGTGGTTATCAAAAAACAGACTATTGTTATAACAGTAGCCTAATGACATAAACTTTCTAACATAAGTAGATATTGGCAACAGGTATATGCCATTACACAAAATACCCTTTAAAACATGTTTTATCCAAATCAAAGGCAAACATACGAGCCAGAACATACTAACACAAACAATGGACATCTTCAAATCTGCGATATCTGGGCCAACTCCCATCTCAGTTCCCGACTTAGAAGAAGTGACCTTGTTGGCTTCACCTGAATATAGAACTGATTGTTCTTCCAGTGGTTCTCCACCTGTGACAGATAGTATTCCTTCTCCTGACACAGGCATTAAGACAACATACATGAACAATTAGTATAGCAATTAAATAATATCCACTGAACAAACAGATTCTGACTAATTGACCAAGAAGCCTCTATACAATGTCAGTAGCATTGCAGCAATTACCTGTGGAAGCATTGAGAAGAGAACACCCGCTTCCACATCAAGAAGCTTCTCTGCATTATCAGTCAGCGCATTGAAACTACACACGCCTGTTTCATCCTTCACATCTAGCGCTACCATTAGTCTGCAATAAACAGAAAGTCAATATGAACAGTGTAGACAACGTACGCAAGCTGCAGACCACAACTCCATTACCTAGGGGAAGACACAACATTCTCTCGTATGCATGCATAACAAGTGTAGGAAACACCCAATTCTTCATAACCACCAGTACCACAGTTACTACACCCGGTGAAGTATTGGATATTCCCCTTATCAAGCCTGAGACGATGCACACATAACCAATGATGCTCTTCCTGCAGGACGTCCCTCACCTGATAGACCAAAAGTGCAGAATCAAACACAGATAACCAGCAGTAAAGAAGTACTACAATGTTTGGTTCAGGACTATACAGCAAACCATGACACACACTGTGAAATCGGAAGACACAACCGCAAAAGAGGACATCACAATATCACAAAGCAGCTATTAGAAGATGTACATATACATCCTGTTGGAGGAGCCACCCAATTGTAGTAATTATGCGCTCAGAAGCTGGACAGCGTACATCACAAATCTGACGGTGTTTATTAGCCAGAAGTTCATAGCAGGAATCTCCCCTGCAACAACATGTTAATGGCCCACTACTCACAATACTCAATAATACCATAGATGTACATCAGGAAATCAGACCCTTACCAGTTAAGCAACATATCAACCTTCTTCCCGTCTGGGCTGAGGTTCACAAGCGTCTCTTTCGTAGAAGAAAGAGAAAAACCTAACCAACAACAACATACATTAGCATCAGATTAGCCCTTCAGCGAAGGTACGCAGTCATGTATAGCATGATTAGAAGCATGAAATACCATTCCGGCTGCAGGCTCTCAGATTAGTGAAACTGATAACAGGGAAGGATGTTGCATTAAGTTCCAAGTTTCTACATTGTCGCACAGCAGGTCTTTCCCAAACAGTTACCATAATAACTTGCTCAGAGCTGCATATACAAATCTCAAAGATCTCAACATACAGGCCAACCACAAGAAACAAACAGATAATACACCAGTTAGATTAGATACAACTTTTGTCTTCAAAAACCATACCTTGTATCAACAACGTAAACCTCAAACAACTCACAAGTATAACCAGCCAGCCTTGGTTTTTGACGTATCCGATCAACAAACACAACAATACCAAGCACATCTGTACACAAAACACGTTTAAACCAGCATGCCTAATACATATCCAAAGAATGAATAACCCACTTATCAAAAAGTGACCCACCATAACATTCTTCGACTGAAAGCCTCTTCGGTATACTTGCAACAGGCACGTACCAAACAGGATCAAAGAGCTGCCTACCACACACAGGCCGAACAACAGTTTTGCCGTTGAAAATAAGTTCATAAACTTGGCTATCATGGTTGCCCTAACACTGACCTCCTACAACCCTAACTCTAGCATTTGTAATTTCATACTCGACCTGATCATGCACTACATCGCCAAATAACTCAAGTTCCTCGTTATGAAATGCAGTTCTTAGCCTCGCACCCTTCATAAACATAAAGGAACCAATCAAATTGTCACCCAAACGTGAGTTTTCCACATTGTAGAGAGATTGTAAACACAAGTCGCAATTGTTGACAGCAACATAAAACTCTGAACAATGCTCTACGGCTAATGAAGAAGTACATATACAATGTGTACTCAAATCATACTGCTTTTTATCACTCCCTTGAACATTCAAAAATAAACCACAAGTAATAATGACAAAGAAAGCAACATACATACAAAACTACACAACCCCTCAGAACTACATCATGCCTACCCACAGGCTTGCAAACAACAGAAACACACGAATAACTATAACGTAAATTAAATACACCAACGTCAGGCAGACTACATCCACTGTATGCACAACCCATGTTTATCCCAACCATATGCCACCATTAACACACAGAAGACAGTACACATCACAGTACTCAAATTCCTTACACATAGTACTTTAATCATCAAACGAAACATAGATATGGTCCTGCAAAACTCCCTACCTCAGCACTCACAATAGCATTTAAATCACATTACTATGAAACAATTCAAACATGAAATATTCAATTAAACATATGACGATAGCTTCAATATTATGACCATATAAACTACAATACCTTCTCATCCTCGAATGTTAACAGTTCACATTCGAGAGGATGCGCAGTCAACGAACCATGTATGCTTATCTTCTCTATTACCCTGACTCTCATAGAATATACGCCATCCCTGCCTGCAAGCGACCTAGCACATTGCGACACTTGTTTCATGATGTCCTATACAACAAGATGCGGTTAAATCACATGATTAGAAATAGCCAATGTTTTGAATATTGATCAGCACCAACCAAATTAAATAAATCAGAAACGAATACAAACCTGAGAGAGTGTTGTTATAATGAGAGTAAACATACCCAATAAGAGTAGTTATATTAGTTTGGGTTGCTTGTAAAGTGGGTTAAATGATTTAGCAAATTCACAAATAAAATAATAGTTAGTACTTTTACAGTATGGGCAAACTGAAATGTTACTGTTGACACATTACCTACACATGCCTAGAAGCTAAGAACATGCACTCTAAATACACAAAATCAAAACCAAATCTTTTCATCTACCACCCACTTCAAAAATCATGAATAGTTTACATAGTTTACGAGCATGTCCATCCGCATGAATGAAATCATGAATAGATTCAGAATACCTGGAAAGAGCTTACTGAGACTGACCCTAAACCCTTGTTATTATATAACGTTGGATTAGTTTAAGCTTTAACCTTGTAGTAATGATATTTCCTTCTTGAACAGCATCTACCCTAACAAAACTCAGAAAGTAAAATCATGAATTTGCTAAATACAAATACAAAAACATACATATATATCAGATAATTCCATACGACATGATACATATATACTACATGAATAGCATCTACCCAACACAGTTTAAAACCAGTTTCTTAAAACAACACTAAAACATAACTAAGTAAAAAACGAGGAAGACCTCATGATCCATAGGAAATTAATGGTAGATCACACAATATAAGCAGTAGTACACTAAAAAAATCCAAATTATATAGAACCATTAGTACATATCCAGAAAGGGCTAACACCACCAAAAGTCAATAAATAACATATAAAGATAGCTCATCCCACAAATTAGAAGATGTAATCCACCATACGCAAATCATAATACAATACCTAAAAAACAGTGAAATTAAACTGGGACACCATTAAGTGCAAAACAGTAGTACATTATCAGTCTATAACCAAACTGCATAAGAGTTCCATCTACTCTAATCAGTAGACCAACCATCACAGGAGGAGACAGTAGGCTTAAAAAAGTCTTCTTCCAGGTAACTGTAATATATCTCATATATATCAAGCGCATCAAGGGGGCCTGCGAAAATTTCACCAGTAGCCATACATAGATGATATATAGTCATGTGAGGGACAATTGTTTCACATCTTTTGAAAAACTCGATCACTTCTTCCTCTATCGTGGTCAACTCGCTTCGTTTAATACCCATTGATTCTGATTACAACACAGAAAACTGAATCCGAGTAGTCAGTATAAAAGCTTAATTAATAAATTAACATTTAAGATTGCAGTAGCACCTTCAGTTACCTGCTCATCAGGTATCGGTTGTCGGACATTCCGGTAACGAGGACCCATCATTAACTCTAACTAAACGAGCCGGAAGTCATCCCGACGAATCAAGCTCCATATAACATCGTTATTCATGACAACCATTAAGCGATGAAACAGAGGACGGAAACCGTTCACAACTTCATCAATTTTAGACTGTAGATATCGTACCTCATCAACATTATTCAAAGGCATAAAGAAGATTAAGGGGAAAAAAAACACAAAAAGAGGAGAAAACAGCAGAGATAATGAAAAAATTAAATACCGTAAAACAGGGGATGGAATTGCTTTTATATGAACATCACCAAGCAAGAGGACAAAGTGCTCACTGCTCATCACACTCCACGCACGAGAGCACTGCTCTACTGTTCATTCTTATGGAGGATTTTGCACATTTATAAGGGTTATAGATTTCCTTGTTATTGTTAATGGGTATTTGGATATGCTTATAATATATTAGTGATAACTAATAAGGGTCGTCTGTATATGTGTATTATTTGGGTTATTGACGTTCGTATGTGTGTTTTTTCTTTTTAATAAATGTAAGGGTCTAAGTCGGGTAGGGTCCCAACACCAAGACCCGGACCCGGACCCAAAGTTTTTATATAAGACCCATATTCCACCCATATCCGAGTGGATCTCAAAAATTTAGACCCATACCCGACCCATTAGAGTCCGACCCTAAGGGTCTAGGCCGGGGACCCGACCCACTACCATCACTGGATGTCTGAACTCATATATTACAAGTTTTCGGAATAGGGAGGATATGTGGGAGCGTGAAGTACATGGGTATTGGACTATTGGGTATGCTGAAACTTAAAAGGGAAAATAACTAGGTAAGTCCGCAAGTTCGATAACTGGTTGTTTGGTTACACCAAGAAAGGTAACAAATGGTCCACTTACACTCATTCCTACCACTATCACTACCACACGCCACCACAAATAACCACTTATTTACTGGCGACGGTGATGGTGGTGGAGGTATCATGGTTGTGGTTGTGGTGGGGGTGTCATGGCGGTGGTGACAGTAATGGGGGTGTCATTGCGGCGACGGTGGTGGTGCGGTGGTGGTAGTCACGACGTTGATGGTGGTAGGGGTGTTATGGCGATGGTGGCAATGGGTGGTGGTAGATATGTCATAGCGGTGGCGGTGGTCACGACGGTGATGGTGATGGGACAAGTGTAATTGACGAATCGTAGCTCTCCGCAGGCACAATACTTGATCGAGCTCTTTCCTTGCCAGCATCACTCGATCGAGTAACAAAATCACTCGATCTAGTCTTCTCTTCGGCCAAACCACTCGATCGAGCACTTTCTTCAGCTCGATCGAGGACTTTTATATTCGGCCTGCTCGATTGATTAGAGATATCTACTCGATCGACTATTTCTTCTGCAGTATCATTTGGTTGAACAGGAAAGCTTCTGCGATCAAATTTTTCGTACGAAATAACATTGAAGTCTTTGTCTGACAGCTCTTTTTGCAAAATATCGTCAAAATCACTGTCACTCCCCCTATGGAAGGTGCTAATTAATGTCTCCGTCATTAGTGCTTCCATTTACTACCATGAAGCCGAAGAGAGATTCTGCATCATTCAACATTAATTAAATCCTCGAACATGGGATTCTCAAAACAATAACCAACGAAAAATCATGCACTTCATTTTCTATGTGAGCATGGTGACATTGAACATTATACACATAGTCATCATCTTCATCGTAAAAACCTATCGATCGAGCAACAGAAACCACTCGTTCGAGAGCTTCCTTAGCAACTTTCCTCGATCGAGGAAAAAAAAAACCTCGATCGAGTAGATCTACTTCTTTTTCATTCGATCGAGTAGAATGAGACCCTCGATCGATAACTTCGTCAATTACAGAAATAGAAATGTGGGGGAAACATCAACATTTGGTCCTTGATAACTGAGACTGCTCCTCAAACTAATCGCATTAAGCTTCTCATTCTTCTCTTCAGTCTGTGATGGTAGTTGACCCGGTTGCCTCGCGGAATGCTCCAATTCCAACAGAGCAATTTCATACCCAAGTAGCTTAATTGTTGCATCTGTGGCATGGTCACTTTTATGCAATTGTATCACCAAGGTTTCGATCAAGGACGTCATCTCACTGATGGCCAAACTTCCTCTCGAAGATGAGGAACTTGCCTGTGGCGGTGGAAAGGAATAAGGCTCTTGGAAGCCTTGTTGATAACACGAACGTTGCGATATCTCGTAATCACACGGCGGAGTCGGAGTATAGTAACCTTGTTTATACTGTCGGTAAGCATAAACTTGGTCACACTCCGCAAAACAGTAAACTGCATCGTGCCCCATACCACCGCATCTCTCACAAAACACCACCCGTTGTTCTACATAGTGGAACATGGTGGATTCTTCCGAAGCACTGTCAAATAGACCAGTAGGACCTATCAAAACAACACTAGAGAAGAGGATGAGAACGGTCTTAAGGAATTAAATTCCTTAAGAGAATAACAAACTACAAAATTGCAAATAGAATAATCGCCTCCCCGGCAACGGCGCCAAAATTTGATGTGTGTCGTGATACACCAAAATTAATAACCTAGATCTACTAACTAATAGCCAGTGGAAGTAGGGTCGAATCCCACAAAGAGGTAATATCTATATGCAATTTAGTTCATTTGGTCACAAAAGGGGGGGTTTGAATTTGGTTTGTCTAAACTAAACAAGGATTAAAAGAGAGAAGTAAAGAAGAGGAAAAATATAAGTTTAACAAAGAGAAAGGAGTATGTCAGGATTTTGAGTCACCGCAGTATTACGTTATCAGATTAAAATAGGTCAGTCAATCTTATGGTAAGGTGGGTAGCGATTATCTCCTTTGGTCTCAAATCACTCTAGAAGCCCTTAATTAACTTTCGCTCTATTAGGTTTATTCTATTGTTCTATAGGCAAGTCTACCCTTCCAATCTTTCGATATCGGTTAGGTTTAACTAAATAAACCGGTCTCCTGCATGCATTCAATCGACCAATTCACAATTATATTGCCAACAAACAACCATTATTGCAAAACTAACTAAACATGCCAATCCTACTACTTTATTACCGTGGCTTTCCTCATCCCAACATATAAAGAAATTAGCTACTCATGGCTTTGGGAGCTATACTAACAATTGAGATGAAAATATAAAAAGATATAGTCAGAGATTAAACTAATTAATAAAGAGACAAGAGGACGAGAAATAAAGAAATAAGATTAAAAGAAAGATTACAAATGTCAAGAAATTGAGCAAAAGCAATCGTCTGACGAAAAGTTCTAATCTAAAAATCTTGAGTAAAGTGAAGAGTAGAGTAGAGTAGATAGTAGTAAGTTGTCGTGAGAAGTGAACGATGGAAGTAACAGGTGTGCTAATCCCTTTCATAAGAGGAATTAAGCTCCTCGAAAATCTAACCTAGAACATGACTGAAACGAAGCCCATCAGCTGAGATTTACTCGATCGAGGAAATTAAGTACCAAAAGCTCTCGGTCGAGGAGATTAAGTATCAAAAGCTCTCGATCGACGAGATTGAGTACTCGATCGAGGGGATTAAGTATCAAAAGCTCTCGATTGAGGAGATTGAGTACTCATCACTCATAATTTTTAATAAAATCACCCGTAAAACATAGAATTGCGTGCCAAAGGGTGCTGAAAAGTATATATAATATGCACGCATCACTCATCATTTTTTATCTTATACTTTTCTATTTAATTGATTATGTGCATAGCTATACCAATAAATGGGTATTTTTAATTTTTAATTTGCAGTAAATATATGAACATGAATAAGGAGAAGGGGAGTACGGGAGAGGGAGGGGGAGGGGAGTGCTGGGGAGGGGGAGGAAGGTCGAGTTCGGTGGTGTGAGGTAAGCTGGAGCAAGGTTTGCCGACGACTTATCGGAGGATGGGGAGGTTGTGTTGGTGATGGTGGTTATGACTTGTGGTGAAGGGAGATTAGGGAAGGGAGGAAATAACCAATTGGGTGAGAGAATGAAAAAAATGAGAAAGATATTATATAAAAAAACGTATGTGAAAGAATAAAATCCGTATGTAAAAAAGCACAAGCGTTGTTATTACTGCAACTTATTTAAGGGAAATGTTTTTTCACATACGGATTTTACTCTTTCACATACGTCTTTTACTTTTTTAGCCTTGTCATTTTTTCCATTCTCCCTCATCTTCCTTCACCATGCTACCTGTGTACGGTACCTATTGCTTCGGTCAGTTAAGTCGCCAACCGCTATTACTCGAGTCAACCTCGTTGAAAACGAAAAGAAGTGAAAAAAGAAAGAGGAATGGCAATACGGCTGCCATTAGTGCAGAATGAAATTTGTCGTAAAAAACGGTCATATAGCCAAGCCGTAACAACTCTATGAATATTCGAATCCCAATGAATACTTGTATGCGTGAATCGAGACATTTGTGTGAAAAATGAAAAGATTGATAACCATTAATTAGTGAAAAATGAAAGATTGAAAAATCAAGATACGATTCGAAATTGCCACGCCTTCAATGATAACAATTGATAAATAAGTAAATCATTAATTTTACTAATTAACCAATCCTAATAATTTCAACAGAATATACATAATTGTTGCAATAAAATTATTTCACTAATTGGAAAATTATAATCTGTTATTCAGATTTTTGGAACTTTTAGATTCGATTTTAGGGAAAAAATTATATAGAACATTTAATTTTTGTAGTTTGAGAAAAGGTTATGATATGGACAATTAATGAAAATTGTATGTAAAAGGATTAAATGCATATGTGAAAAAGTAATTCCGTAATTCCGTATTTTAATAAAACGGGCATGAAAACTATTCCACTACTAATTACCGCCCGTTTGAGTTTTGACGTAATGGTATGGCCCAAATGGGCCCATTTAGAGCTGCAGAGCTTCCATTAGCTGAAGTCGTTAACCAGAGTAGCAGCAGTAGACAGTTGTGCGCTATATTTCCTCCAAAAATGGCGGTCTGGAAGAGCTCATTTAATTATCTCATACTTCTCCTCCTCTTCACTTGTTCCCTTTTCGATCTCTCTATTGGGCACCAATCCCCTGATTCTTCACACAGCTGTTCCAATGGTCACCATCACCATCACCATGATCATGATGATAATGTCGATGAATCATTGAACAAAAAGAAGCTTCTCCCTGAAGAGTTGGCTGAAGAAGAGGACCTTAAATTATACGGCTTCGGTTTTGGCGCGGATCACCATGACCATGACCATGACCATCACCACCATGATGGGTCCCAATCCCTTCTCTCTGGCGCTGGTGATTTTCTTCTCCTATATTTAATCAATTAATTCTTAATTCACTTTTTCATGGAAATTAATTTGATTGCAGGGCTTTGGATTCATGCAATGGGTTGTTCTTTGTTGGTCAGCTTGGCTTCTCTTATTTGCCTAACCTTTATTCCCATTCTATGTGGTGAGTTTTTATTCTCCCTTTCTTTACACAATTTTCCATTCGTAAACACCCTCCGTTTGTTACTTGCACAAGGGTAAGGCTGCACATCGGACCCATTTACCCCGCAATCTGCAGGAGCCATTGTGGCTGGGGATAATGTAGCTGTTCATCTTTCAAGTTCAAAACTTATATTGCGTTGCAGTTTTATGTCGAAAAGTCTTCCTCAATTTAGTATTGTAACATTAATCTTTACTTTAAAATGATTGATTAATGATGGCTTTGAGACTCATGATGCAAGGGAGGGACCTTAGATTATGGTCTTTTTTTGTGGTTTAATGATGGAGGTAGTATTTTTCAAGAGTGCAAAATGCTAGTGATTTGTGTTGATTTTGATGGATGAATGACTGATTGAACAGATAATTGAAAGCTTTTTTCTTTGATTGCAGCGCATGGAAACCCCTCCAAGACGGTCGTCGATTCGCTGGCTCTATTTGGGGTTGGCTTCTTCTATCTTTATGTGCTTCTGTTAATTGGATTTGAGTTCAACGGTGTTAGATCTAGTTAGGAATGGTCATTTAATCTGATGTTTGACTTTCATATGGCGGTGTTTATTAGTGTTAGTTTGGCTACTGGAATTATGTGAGTGTTATGGAAATCGGAGGCTAACTTCTCCAGAATCACAACTTCGATGAGATATTAAAGGCCTGTCTATGGGATATATAGTTTTGTGGATGACAGAGAGGGGAGATGTGAGAGAGATGAAGAAGCTGGTGCATTTCACCCTTTTCATCATTTTCAAATTTTGAAGTGAAACTATATTATGAGATTCTCACTGGTCTTGCGGGTCTGTTGTTATCAGGTTTCTGTGTTAGTTCACATGCACTTCAAGATTAGTTGCCGCTTTTTCCTTTCCCTTAATAATCGAAGATGATATAAGTGGGCCACTCTTCTGTTTGCTGAGCTGCCTGGACGCGGGAGTTATTTGTGAAATGGAAATAGCTATCTTTGATTCAAACCATTCTTAAATCTTAGGCTGTATCTATCTGTTAGTTGAAATGCTTAATTGTATGCTTGGTCATGGTTTGGAGGCTTGAAGAAGGGCAAGTTATATGATTGTGCGTTGTAGGAGAAGCAGAAGACATTAGAAAACTTGGATCAACACTGATATTGGTAAAATACGATGTCTAAGTGGGCGGAGTTGAAAGAAAGAATCTACATGGAGGATGGGAATCAGTTTCATGTTTTTGTATGAGTTGTGTAATTTTTTTTTTCATTTTTTTAAAAATTTGAAATACAGTTTGGTTAGAATGCCTTTTTTTATTTATTTATGCCTCCTTCATCTTTTGTTGTTTTTCTGTGTTTTGTGTTGCTTTTTCTCGTGATTTTTATTCAATTTATCTCCCATTTAAATTTGGAGTTAGCTATCCTTTAAAGAGACTTTCCTTATTCTTCGTCATTTTTTTATCTTTTCATCTCTTAACCCTTGCTTGTTATGCATACCTTGCTCCTTTTTCTATTGTGTTATCTTCCTCTTCACTTTTTCAATTTTTTTCCTTATGTAACAGTTACTGTTCCATAACAAATTCATAGTAGCAGACCCCAAATAACCTTGGACATACGGTTTGGTAATTGTTGTTGTTTGTTTGCTCATGGTTGCCAACCCTGAATCCCTTTGGGGTTAGAAATTGTTGTTTCCTGCTCTTTTATGGTTGCACTTGGTTAGTCATTTGCTTCCTGCGTCAAATGATTCAGCTCAGTATTGTGTTCTGACAGCATAATTTGTTAGGAATATATCTTTTCAGGAGACATTACGTGTTAGTTTGTTGCAGAGTCGCTTGATCTTTGTTGCAGATTCACTTGATCACTTTCTCTTCTATTTTTTTGGACTCCTCTGGCACCCTAAAATTAACTTTGGTGCTCACAGTCTACGTTTATGTCTCTTCAGGCTGGAGCTATGCTCGGAGATGCCTTTTTGCACCAATTGCCACATGCTTTTGGTATCAATTCACTTGCTACTCCTCTCCTCTTCTGCATATGTGAAACACTGAAAGTGGTTGCATCCATCCTCTATAGTATATAATGTTAATTGGGATTACTGTGCAACATTGGATATGTGTATTCATCCTGTTAGATAAGCAGTTTTTTTTTTTTTTCGTGAGCCTAAGTTTTGCAACAATGTAGGGTGAAAAGGTTACATTTAAGATACAGCCTGGTACTAAAAGATAGAGAACGGAAAAGGCAACTCCTTATTACTTCCTCCATTCCAATCAATTCTATATATTTGCTTTATTCACGTTTGCCAATACCCGTTTTCTTTTGTTAATATCTTTAGTTACATATCGATAAAAATTATAAAACTTTGATATTCACAATGTACTCGGTAAGACAATTTAAACAAGATCTGACATGAATATCTTTAATGTTATATATTAAAAGTTGTGTCGAAGATTCACTCGACTTATGAATAGTGCCCAAAAAGTAAAATGTATAGAATTGATTGGAATGGAGGAAGTATATGCTTTTGTTTTTTCAAAGATGGATGAGCCGCTAAATAATGCAAGCGCATTTGGAAAATACCGCTCTGCAATTATTGAATAAAGGCCGCAAATGTCTGACACCTTATTTCATTTGGGGTGGAAACCTCTTTGGAGGCACTGTGGTAATGGTAGTGAATGAATGCGAGAAAAGGCCACCAACTGTAAAGCATATAATTTACGGAACAATGTCAGCAAATCTTTGGTTTTTTCTTTCAGTCAGTACATATTTTGGCCACATCATCTCAGTACTATAATAGTATTTCCTTGTAATACTTACTAGGAAAAAACACTCTCATACTAAACGTTGTTTGACTGGGAACGTTCTAACCAAATTGTATGTGTTATTACAGGTAGTGGTGGGCACTCTCATGGACATGGTAATCACGATCATTCAGAAACATCACATTCACATTCTGTGGAAGATCTTTCTGTTGGATTGTCCATTCTTTGTAAGTCTATATTGTGCTCTACTCCATCTGTCATTTTTTACTCAAATATTCCGATGTTACGACATTGTAGTTCTCAGATCTCAATTTATTGTTGTTGCTTGTAGTAAAAGTGCTTTACTAAAGTGATCAACCTCTAAGTTTTCATCTTTTATAGATTTCCTATTTTGATCTTTTATAGATATATCTCCAATAGTCTAAAGTCAAATTCTAATGATGCTGCACCATCCAAATTTGTGTTCATTGCACGATTGAAAATTTTCAGGTTAATTTATTGACTATTACCTGCCTATTTTGATGTAAATATTGGTTATATACACCTAAATTTTGGGTTTTGCTTTTCAAGGCCATGGAATCTGTGTCATGGAATAGATTAACTAGCAACTCCTGTAACCGATTATGTATTTGTTGCTAAAGTTGCTCGTGTAACACTTTGAGCATGTTGTTTTTGGTCTAAGTTAGAAAAGTTTGAAACTTTGAGTTATCAATGCCTAGTTTCCAAGAATGAAATGATTGATGCCAACGTCCATCTGATCCTAATTTTCGCAGCTAGCCAACCTCATTCCATTTATACCCTTACTGTACACATATTTTCTGTGTGGGTGTAGTCCTAATTTTCCAGGACACTTGCAACTTCCAAATTTAGTTTTAAGATTATAACCTGGAATGTTCTGTATTCTGTGTGGCAGTTGGTATTTTAGTTTTCCTGGTCGTGGAGAAGGTTGTTAGATATGTAGAGGAATTTTCAGGAGGTGAACATTCAGGGACTCATACTCACCATCACCATCACAAAAACAGTAAGAAGCTGAAGGCTGATGAGGATTCTCATAAACAATCTGTGCAGTCACAATTTGATAGATCTATCGATGATAAGGTTTCAGAGCCTAAATCTGATCTTAAAAAGGTTTGTTTGGTTTCTTGAAGTTACATTCCTCTGATAGTCCAGTTGGCTGGCTCTGTATTTTTAATCTAATGATACCCGTAGATTCCTTGCAGCACTAATCATGATCCATGTTGACCTAGTACACGAGTATTATGCATTTTAATATCTCAGGCTTTCGTTTTTTTCTTTGTTTTTCTTGTGTGTGTGGGTGTGTGGGTGGGTGGGGGGAATGGGGCTGATATGGTGTTTATTGGTCCTCTCTCACCAATAAATGTAGAGAAGTATGTTTGTGTTGTCAAAGTTGTGCGACAACTTAATAGTTTTTTTCAGTTAATGTTCGTGATCTAGATTTGATACTATTGAATGTGCTATTTCCAACGTCTCTTAATTGGATTTGGCAATAGAGAAACAAATCTAAAGATGGCAAGCGAGACAAAGATGCTTCAAATAGAAAGACAGGCGAAGGAAAGTCTGCAACACAACCATCAAACCGAGTCTTTGGTTATCTCAATCTTTTCTCCGATGGTGTGGTGAGTTTTTTCCCAAAGGGCTTTTAGTGAGTTCTAAAATCCCTTGAAGTTGTCGCCATTTAAGGTCTCAATATGTGTATCTTTGCTGAGTAACTTTTTCAATGTTGCAGCATAATTTTACCGATGGCATTGCTTTAGGAAGTGCATTCTTGCTTTATGGATCAGTTGGTGGATGGTCAAGAACTCTTTTCTTGCTTGCGCATGAGATTCCTCAAGAGGTATTTGGTTAACTGTCTTGTAAATTGTACTAGTTTATTTTCCAAAGTTTTTACTTGTTCAAGTGCTTGTTTGGCTGTAGCTTTTTTAGAAATACAGTTGCGTTGCTTCATGCAATGCTATCATATGCTCTGTGTTACTCCAACATGCTTGATTATGGGCTGTATCCAGTTCGACCTGACCCAACACAGATTCCGATACATACGGAATCTGTAGAGGATCCGGCAGTAGAGTCGCGGACAATATTGAGTTACTACTTGAGTTGAGCGTATAATGATAGGGTCCCGAGAGAGAATTGTCATTAGAATTTGGCTTACCTCTTCATTGTCGGCGACTTGTTACAATATTGAGGCGGTAACCCAATCGTTTTAGTGGTGACGTATTCAGTCACGTGGAGGTGGGTGTGCACAGCTTTGGTATTTTTTTAGGGATTATATTCATGTTTTTTTGTTGGTGAAGTCGTTTCATGTGAGGCCTATAAACTTGGGCTTTGGATTTGGCCTTTTACCGTTAAGATAAAGCAATATAATGTTGTCTATTTTTTTGTTTTTTTTTGGAATTGTGACAAATGGCCAATGAGCACTAATTGCCTCGCATCCAATTGTACAACACGTGGTAGTCCTCCAAATTTTACCAATTCATGTTACTTCCTCCCATCCAAACAATTCTGCCCATTCACTTTTGGGTGGGTTTTGAGGCAACACATTGACTGTATTTTTTCTCATTTTTACGTAACTTTGTTAGAAACAATATACTACGTAATTTATGGAAGACTTTTTCATAACTAGTCTATATATGCTAGTTTCATCTTTCGAAGTTTCATAATTTTCAACATATTTCCACAACAATTATCAAGCTTGACCTCCCCAAAAAAAATGGTAAAATGGATTGGGTGGGAGGGAGTATTCATTTGGCTTATTGTGTACTGAGGTACTATTTTGACTAAATAATTTTTCTTCCCCAAATATCACAATATATTTCTAAAAATACTAGTCGTGCCACTGCATTCGTGACCAAATTCGGAGAGGGTTTGTCTGCAAATTTTTGAGTTTGGATTATCCAATATCCGATACCCATACCCTAATCTACATATCATAGCATATACTCCCTCCTATTCAATGGATTTTTTGCATTTGATTAAAATATTCGTAAAAATAAAATAAAAATGTAAATTATCTGTTGTGTAAAGGGAATTGAGGAAGTACATTGTATCTTATTGTTGGAGCTTTTTAATTTAACCTATTCTTACCCTTTTTTTTTGGACGTGTCCACCTTTCTTGGTTAGTGGGTTTTTTGTTTTTTACCTTTCCATATCCACTCTTCATTATGTTTAGGACTCTCAGTTTCTCCCTTCGTAATATGTGTATAGCTTTCTGCCTTTGTGGATAATTTTCTTCGAGACATCCCATAGAGCCATTGATAATAATACAAGTTTGGGGGCTTTGCCACTTGATTTTATTTATTTTACGCACCCTCGTCACCGAAATCCTGGAAGCGCCTCAATCTGAAGGCTACTTTGATGCTGACAGTTACGGAACAGGTTATAACTCATACGTACTGCCACTTAACAAATTTACTAGCTAGCTTAGCTAACATCTGTAGACTTGATTGAGTGTGCTTCCAGGCTCTTAGAAAAACATGTAGTGAGTGTTTTGCTCATCTGCTGTGCTTCGCCATGATTTTTTCTCTCATTACTCGGTTAGGCTACCTTGTAAGTTGTACTCTCTTGGTATTTTAATGTTCTTGCCACCATACAGTAACATGAAATTGGATTAGTGGGAACTTTGGGGATGTCATCGTGGATGTGGGTCAGAAATAAAGGGACAAGTTAATATCTAGGTGACATCGGTGCCCGAGAATGGAGAGGAAGGAAGAGATTTTGAGGTGGCAAGTTGGTGGAGGGAAACTGGGAAGGAGATCGAAGGGAAGGAGAAGGGAAGGTGATGTTATGTAAATATACTGTCAACGAAAATAAGACAATGAACCACACCGAATCGCAAATGCTTTCCTTATAGAACAATTCGTCCCTTATATTGATGCCTGGGATGTTCCGAATTTTCTACAGAGATAAGACGGCGTTCCTCTATTTTTGGCAAGAAAACAGAGATATAATTTCGAAGTAGTAATATGCAATTTGTTTTTCTGTACGAGATCTTGTATATTCAGTAATTTTCTAGGGTTCTTACTGATCTATTTCATCCTATATATATAGGAGAATGAAGGGGAAAGGGAGGGGTTTTGAGTCAGATTTCTGAAGAGTCGCAACTCTTCGAAATCACCCGCCAAAATCCGTTTTATTCGGATAAATTATTTGGCGCCAAAGTCGTTCGTAAGGCAACAATACCGCGAACTTATAATATAATAGGCTAGTGTACACTCCGTACTTCCCGAACTAACTTTATTATTTATAAGTTCGCCCGTCTCTGAACCAAACCCAAATTACGAAAAATGAACCGGTAATTACTCTTAAATTACCAACAGGTGAGGCACTGCTAGCTTGTAACATTGTGAAGGAATGTCTTAGATATCCTCCACTTGTGATTGTGGGACAAATGACCTAGTAATTAGCTTGTGTGTGCGTGTGGTGAAACGATTGTGGATAGGGCATCGAATCGTCATTTCATTCAAAGATCGCTAAGGCAAATTATACTAGCTATTTTATTATTAATTATCTCATGGCTAGTATTTTGCTTAGTTAGGGTTCGATGGGCTTTAAAAACCTTGGACTAATAAAATAAAATCAAGAAACGGATCAAGACCAAAGGAGGCTAGGTGGATGGACCACCATGTGAAAGTCACGGCTAGGCGTTGGGGCACGGATCCCAATGACCGTGTGGCTACTCATGGGTCACGACATTCTTGGACTCCTAATAGGCATTGGAGTATTCTTAATTTCTTAGTTATATTTATTAGTAGTTATTTTATTAAAGTTTGTTATCTAGTTTGTTAAGGTAGTTACTAGGTTGTTATAAGTTAGTTACAAGTTAGTTACTACCTAGCTAGTTAGTTATCTTAAGTTATTAGGATTAGTTATTTAATTCTTTTAATAACCTAGGATATAGTTTATTTTTAATAAGGATTATATTTAATCCACCTAGATAGGGTTTAGGACTTCTATTCTCATTAGGGTTTCGAGAATACGGAGGCATGTGGATTGTGTTTGGGACGTGTGACCTATGTTATAAATAGGCACATTGTTCTTCTTGTTTGACAGTTAATTATCAAATCAATAAAAATTTACAAGTTTTCTTTTAAGGTATTCTTAAAGAAATCTCAAGGACTCATCGAGTGTTGATCCGAACCGTTAATATTTGTCGCGTTTCAAGTATTAGCAAGATTTACGAACTATAGGTCTAGGGAGTAAATCACCATTGGGTGTCCTATAGGTCTAGGGCAAACAAATATCCTTCTACCTTGGGGATACACCTCAAGACCGTCACTACTACAACAACCATCATCACGACCACCACCATCGACGGCCATCACCACCACTTCGACATCATCGTCACCGTCGTTCATCATTCACCACCATCATCAATCAAGATTCATCCAAAATCGTTCCATATTTGCCCTATTTTGTTATTTCATTCAAGATTGTTCTAAAAGATTCCAAGAGGCTTCCGCGGACGATTTCTTTGTTCAAGAATTCGTATCATGTGGGGGGTGGATGGGGTATGGTGGTGGGGGAGAGGAGGGTGAAGGTGAGGTTTTTTCATGTTAGTCGACTAATGTTCTATTCTGGGTTTAAATTTAGCTAAATTACTTACACATAGTGAGTACAACCACAAATAAGGTTTTACAAGATTAATGTATAATTGGCTCATCTGTTTGATTGATCGTGTATATCACTAGAAATATTGATGAGATCTCTCTTTGGGTTATAAAGAAAATCAGGAAGAAAGTTGTCTTTTTCCTTTTTGTGTTTTAACGTCAAATTTCCATTGTGAGAACCAACTTGCCCACGTAGTAGTGTACTTCGGGAAGAGTTTTTTGCTTGAACTCGATCATTTTTGGAAAGGATGTCATGTCCATTTCTATGAGAAAATGCTGCCTAACTAGGTGGAACTCAAATTTCTCAATACCCCTCTTTTCACTAGAAGGATCTCTTTGTAGGTGGAGTTGTGTTTTTCATTTTCTTTGAAAGCTCCACGCTTATATCCATATATGTGCCTTTCTCCTATCTCATCTTCTTCTTATAGGACTACCCAGTAAGATTGTATCCATTTTTAGGCTTCTCTTACCTTTGGATGGGATCTTTAATGTTGTGACTGCTTTTGTACATTTCTGATTCCATTGAGGTGCATCTTTCTTTAACTTTGTTGAAAGTGTGGACCTGTACTTGGCTAGACCATGAATGAAATCTGCCTTGTAATTGACTAGTCCATGAATGTAATCTGCCATGCACTTCACAGGTTTCTTTTTTAGGTTTCGCTATTTCTTTCAATAAGGAAGAGATAGGATTATTATATTTCATCATGAACTCCGAACCGCCTTATAGGGATAAAGTGTTTGATGGTTCTAATTGGGTTATTGTTGATGCTCTTCCTCCATCTTTAATCATTGACCGTCCCTTTTTTGTGACATGTTATCCTTCAAGCGTACCCTTGTTGGTGAGAATGAGGATTCTCCGAAAGAACCATGTTGGTAAGAATGAGGATTCTCCGAAAGAACTTGGATCTTGGGGTAATGAAGGAGTAGGTTATGGATTAGTCATTAACGGTGGTGTGGTATGTATTGGGTAAGGAGTTAATATGTCTTCTGACATGTGAGATGGTGAGTTTGGTTTGGTTTGTTTTGTAAGGATTGTAGCTGTGTTTTTAGAGATTTTAGTTCAGACTCCTTTTATAACATGATTGATGATCGTGATGTAGCAAATAGATCTTTTGGTTATTTTCTTAATGGAATGAATTATGATTGTCACCTTTTTGTCTATGTTCTTTAGAAAATGTTTTTGGATTTGTGCTGTAACAACCCGACCCACCACGGTCGTAACACACCCCCAATAAGATGGGAAGTATGCCTTTTGGCCCATTATTTGTCCTCACTTAAGCCCAAAAGCACAAGGCCTTGTTACTAAGTGGTGGGTGAAAGCTATTATAAACATATCACAAGCCTCTCAATCTACCAATGTGGGACAAATCTCCACACATCTCAATTTCAACCTCATAATCGGATGGAGTGTTACAATCTCCCCCACTTAAGAACACAACGTCCTCGTTGTGCCTCAAACTTGACCGCAGCCAAGCCCAGAATCCTCCCCCGCTAGGTGTGTGACCCGGGTAGGTGTGTGACCCGGGTACTCCCGACCACAGGCTCACCACACGGTCGCAGGGTCGCTCTGATACCATTTGTAACAACCCGACCCACCACGGTCGTAACACACCCCCAATAAGATGGGAAGTATGCCTTTTGGCCCATTATTTGTCCTCACTTAAGCCCAAAAGCACAAGGCCTTGTTACTAAGTGGTGGGTGAAAGCTATTATAAACATATCACAAGCCTCTCAATCTACCAATGTGGGACAAATCTCCACACATCTCAATTTCAACCTCATAATCGGATGGAGTGTTACATGTGCCTGCAGCACAATATGTTTTGTGGAACGATATGGATATCGGGTTTGTGATTTTCAAAAGTGTGTAGAGTTTTCCTTTTCAAACTCTTTTGGTGGAAAATCACTTTCTTTGATGAAGACGGTTGAAACATATAAGAGTTTGGTGTATCTTTTTCGAAGGAAGGTGATTTTTCTTTTGGGTAGTCTGACATAGTATTCAAAAGCTCCTCTGCTTCATTGCTTCATAGCCTTCTGTGAGCTCTTGTTGCATAGATTTTCCATTCCCGAAATGCTTCATAGCTTTCTATGAGCTCATGTTGCATAGATTTTCCATTTCCTTCTTTGTGAATGAGCAAGGCATCATCTGTATCTATCATGATTTTGGACCTTATAAGCCATTTGATAATCCATTTGATAATGAAGTGTAGCCGCATATATGTTCCCACAAGATATTTTGAAGGATCTTCTAAGGCCATGTTGAAATTTGGAAATAAGGTGACGAATACAATACCAAAGTTTTATGGTGTTTTAAGGTTGTCATTGTCGTTGTCGTAGTCGTTGTCGTTGTCTCTAAGGTGGCTATGCATGCATGTCTTGTCTAGCAAGGCAGGAAGACCTTTTCTTCCCTTAAGAGTTAGAGCTAGCTTGACTATTCCATAATGGAGGTGTGTGTACCGATCGACTTGCCATTGATGAATCATAGCCTTATTGAGACGAAGTGGAATTATTTGTTCTCCTTCAGTTAAAGGAATAAGATGTTGCTGTAGTAGAAGGAACAAGATATTGCTCTAGCTTTGATGCTAATATGAGCTCTTTGACCGTATTTTTGTTGGGACCAAAAGCATGTCGAATACTCGAATTACTTTTGGGAAAGATGAACTTGGTTTTGTTAAAGATTTGTATCGGTTTAATGTAGAAAGTTGGGTGATACGGACCTTACTATCTTCACTCATATATTTAATTTCATAAAGATAATCTATTTTACTAGCATTAGATTTTCTATAGATAGAAGACCAGGAGGAGCGTGATAATGAGCCGGGAACCAAGACAATAACAGAGCCACTTTATTTCTTATCCATCCTTTGAAATTTCTGAGAATAATATGTGAAGATAGTTCTTGGGTTCTTACTGCAATAAAACCGAGTTGATTCATCTATTCATTATTTTCACCTCAATTAATTTCACCTCAAGGTACCAGAGACATAGAACTCCATGGTATTTCATATTCTTTTTCATATGTTGAAGATGAACTTTTGTTATACATTCTTTTTCACATGTTAAAGATGAACTTTTGTTATGCAAGATCCACTAAGTGACAAGCGCAGAGCATGCTTTCCACCTTAAGCATGCTTTCCACCTTAAACATCTTGTAAGAGATTTCTCCTTATTTACTCAAAACTTCTTAAGAGGAAAAGAGTCAAAGCTTATTCTGCCATGGCTTCGATGCCCAAATTACCGACAGATCAAAGAAATTTTACATGACCAATGTATATATAAGAGTATTATTATGAAGTTGTAAGACAAGATTATGAATAAGGGAAAACTTATATTATAAGAAGAGAATATATTTTACAAGGAAGTTTTACAAGAGATGTTTTTGTGAGATATCACACTTAGACATAGCTTAGCTTGACTATGGCTAGTACCAATCACCTCTATTTATAGTACAAGCTAGGGAGAATATTACACGCATACACTAATCACATCACCCAATATACACTATAAATTTAGAGCTTATATTTTGACATCACTCCTTTATTAGGCTACTATTTAGATGTCATTTCATGTCTTCTATTATTGCCTTTTTTGGTTGATTAATTATTACAACTTTTTTTTAAGTGTGTAATAGTCATCGGGAAATGGCATACTTACTAAAAGTGGAAATAAAAGAAATATGAAGAGCGAAGGAATACGTTCTTAAAGAAATACAGATTGAACATCTAACTAAAGTGGGAGGTACTCACGAACTGTCATCTCACTTTCCTATATGTATTCAGCTTCTCTCCCACTTTTGAGTAGAAGTAGCTAGCCTGTCTCCATCACCCAATATACAACATATATTTAGAGCTTATCTAATCTATAAAAGCAACAACCACAGAGCCTACGTGGCGCTCTGTGGTTGAAAGTAGATTTTTAATATTTCTTAAATAAGGGTCCCACCATGTTCTATGTTCTTCTTTTATTTTCAGAATTGTATTCATCTTTAATTTACAGAATAAATTTTGTATATGTGTCTACAAGTTGTGTAATACAACTATTCAATAATCAATACGTGTATGTGATTAATGTAAATCACCCATTGATTAACTTCTCGGTAAAATAATTATTTATAATTTTAATTGTTAACTTGGGTTATTAAAAAAAATAAAGGAAATCATCATCTCGAAAATACCATCTTGGAATAATTGTTTACAATAGAGGCATACACTTGATCTTTGGCTTTAATTAAAACAAAAAGAATTCAATTATGTTTAGAAATTTAGAAATACAGATAAATAAAACTATACCAGAATCTAATTTATTAAAGCAACAAGCACAGAGCTGTGGTGTCGCTCTTGGTCGAAGGTGCATTATTTAATTTATTTTTATACAAGGCCCCACCGTTTTCTCCATGTTCTATATATAATAATTTCTTTTATATGCAATTAATTTATACTTTTTGTAATGCCGTAAAAATATAGTCTACAATTTTAATATATGATCGCACCAAAAAAACAATTTTAATATATGAGCACTTAATGATAAAGTAAAACAAAAAATTATAAGCTCATTAAATAATTATTATTTTAGATTTGACATATATATAGCTATATTCAGTAAATTGTTTAAAAAGAACTTACACTAAAACATCATTTGAAACAAAAAACATATTTAGATATTTATAAATACAAATATAGGAATTAATTTCCAATATGGTTGAATTATTTCTCATTACCTATTGATTATCCTATATATTAAAGCAACAACCAAACCGCTTCTATTTTGGAATTAATTTTCAGTATACTGTATACTACTACAAACATTACAACAATCAAATAAAGCTTACCATATAGGATTATTGACCATTTAAACAAAAATAGGTTAGATATATCATAACTATAATTTATAATAAAAAAATCATAGATAAAGAACTGCTTATAATAAAAGTTTAAAATAATATTTTATATAAATAATAATAGTACTAACCAGAAATTTCATTTTTATAAAAAACAAGTCATAGTTTACAACAATAATACTAAAATTAATGTTTAAAATGAATTTTTGATATACAATAGTGAAAGTAATAATACAAAAATATTACAAAACAATGAATTTAGCGAGATTTTTTTAAACATGGGTTTTTAGCGGGTTAAATTTCAACCTGTAATGCAATGTATAAAGTAATATTTGAGAAGGTGTAATAGTGTAGAATTATCTTATTTATCAATGCAACCATGTAGAAATATCTCTAATATTACTATACTTAAATTTGAAATATTTATATATCACTTTGTAACTTACATTATTACAAATAAGTCTCTCTTGTGACGGGTATATCCGTCATAAGTTTATGACGGGTCAAGTTTCTACCACTTGTGTAGATAAGATAAGTCTAGGGAACCGTCACAAGCTTGTGACGGATATCTCTGTCACAAATGAGAAATTGTGATTACAAATAACACACATTCTGTTGAATAACACAAATAAAAGCAACAACTAAGTTGCTTAGTTGCTTAAAAGTAATAAAGTTAAAGAGAGCACTTTTATTTCGGGATTAATTATTTGGATATTGCAATGAGAACAGCAGTGTACCACTATAAATAACATTACAATTAAATAAGGCTTACGACTTATAATGTTTACAATTTAAAAAAAAATAGTTAGTTTTATCAATACTATATTTTATAATAAAAATTTCATAAATAAAAAATTGCTTATGAAGTTCAAAATAATATTTTATGCAAATAATAATAGTAATAACTACAAATAACATTTTAATAAAAAACGAGTTATAGTTTACAACAATAATACTAAAATTAATGCTTAAAAAAATTTACGATATTAGTTATGAGAAGTTTGTAATAATACAGAAAAATACATAACAATTAATTTAGTGATAATTTTATCATTCATATTTTCATATGATTAATTATTTTCATGTATATATTTCCTTGATTTATGATTTATCTAATTTAAGAGTATAGGTACGCATTGGACGAAGGTTGTCCTTAAATTAGCGGGGTCCTTTTAAGACACGAGTCATTTATTAGTAGGTCAATTTTCAATATTTTTACAGGTGACATTTAGCGGAGTTTTTTTTTAAGACACGAGTCATTTAACGGGTCAATTTTGAACATAAACTATAGTTTATATATATAATTATATAAAGTAATATTTGAGAAGTTATAGTAGTGTAGTACTATCTTACTTATCAATGTAAAAGTATCGCTAATATTACTATACTAAAATTTAAAACATTTACATATCACTTTGTATTCAACTTAAAAGAGAACAAATATCCTATAAAACATAACATAAAATGTCAACCCGTGCAATTTGCACGGGTTTAAGACTAGTATTTTATGCAATACTCCCTCCGTTCGATTCCACTTCGCAGGTTTGCTTTTTCACGTTTGTCAACGCACGTTTTACATGTTAAATATCTTTAGCTACGTAGTTGCAAAAATTATAAAAGTTAGATATTTTCAATGTACTCGTAAAGACGAATCAAACAAGACCCCACATGAATATGTTTTCTCTTACGTATTAGGAGAAAATCGAGATTAAATGTCCACTTGTGAATAGTGTACAAAAAGCAAACCTGCGAAGTGGAATCGAACGGAGGGAGTATAAATTTAAAGCTTACTCCTTTATTAGGCTACTATTTAGATGTCATTTCATGTCTTCTATTATTGTCTTTTTTGGTTGGTTAATTATTAAGCTATGCTTAATAATAGAACTTTTTTTTAATTGTGTAATAGTCGTTGGGAAATGGCATACTTACTAAAAGTGGAAATAAAAGTAATGTGAAGAGCGAAGGAATACGTTCCTAAAGAAATACAGATTGAACATGTAACTAAAGTGGGAGGTAGTGGGAGGTACTCACGAACTGTTAGTCACCTTCCTATATGCATTCAGCTTCTCACCCACTTTTAAGTAGAAGTAGCTAGCTTGTCTCCATATTCTCTGAATGCAACTAGAAGTTTTGGATTCACTGCGAACCTCTTCCGCATCCTATTAAGTATGGACTAAATATTACTATGACTAAAATGGCATAGTCACAGCTGCCATTCTCACTTCTAGACACATCTGCTATCTATGTTCCCTTATCTCCCCTCGAACTAAGCTGTTGTTGTTTGGGGTGATCTAGCCTATTTGTGTTTTTGAAAAGAAAAATTTTTTGTAAAATATAGAGATCGCAATTAGGTGGGCAGAGTCGAGTTGTTTCAAATTCAGGAGTGCTCCATAGGGTCACATACTCATATCTGGGATATGTCTTTGTGTTTGTGATTAATGGTTGATCTTTTCATCTCTCCCAGCTGCCTTGAAACTGGCTTGTTTACAATACAATTCACTTTATTTTGTTATGCAGGTTGGCGATTTTGGTATCTTGGTACGTTCAGGCTTCAGTGTTTCAAAAGCCCTATTCTTCAACTTTCTTTCGGCACTTGTTGCACTAGCAGGAACTGCACTAGTGAGTACTGTTTGGCATTTCTGACACACTTTCAAATTCATTTCAGTTTTTGTTCAAAGCACAAATCATAAGATGGTCTTTCGAATCATGATAATATTATGATGAGATGGTCTCGAAGTAGTTATTTCTATAGTGGACTAGTGGTTATAGGCTCTGTTTGGTAAACAGCATATTGGCCAAATTTCAGCATATTTGAGAGATTTAGCATGTTTGACTTACCAATATGCTATTTAGAATGTTTGGTTAATGGCATATTGAAATAGTATATTGGGGTCCAATATGCTATTTTACAATATGCTACTCCTACCAGCATATTGGATTAGCATGAGACCCTTTTTAATGGTAATATATATTTTTGCTGTAGGCATTGCTTCTGGGTCAAGATCCAGGGCAATCTTCTCTCATTGAGGTAATGGACACTTCAATATCAAGCGTCATTCATTCTTGATTTCGATGTATGAGTGGCTCACTTGAATTTGTGTTGTTTATTAATTGATACCAACCATAGGGTTTTACAGCTGGAGGATTCATCTACATTTCGGTCGCAGGAGTTCTTGCAGAGATGAACAACAATGGCAGCCCTAGTCTGAAAAGTAGTGTAAGCCAATTGATTTCTTTGGTTTCAGGAATGGCTGTTGCTCTTGGTATCTCTCTTATAGAATGAGAACAAGTGAATGAAATTGCTTTTATGCAAGCAATGCACACATTTATGCATTGGCTGATCTAGTCTTCTGAAATATGCATATCGTAAACCTAGGAGAAGTTGCGTATTGAGGTTATATCAGCTGCATTTGTGGTTAACAATTATGATTAGGCCATGACAACCTATTTTAAGATCATATCTAGATCTGAAAGTTAATAGTTTAATACTAGTACAGGATTATGTGAATGACCGGTATACACAAGTCTGTTTCCAGTTTTACTTGGGTTCACGGATTAGTTTTTGTTTGTTGGTTCATTGTAGTCTTATGCAGCACATATAAACTTTAAAGCTCATTGTTTTGTTAAATGCATAGCTCGACTGCATGGTTGCTTTAGAAATCGCAAAAGATTCATTCGGCCAGGCCTGGGTTATGTCAGTTTGTGGCGAGTCATGTTGTAAAGCACTCCAGGAGTCGGTTGTCGGGTCAATTTAGATTTAAAGTTGTTTTTTGGTATAATTTGAATTTCAGCCTGAGGATTCGGACGTTGTTAGTATTGTAAAATTGTAATCTTTTTATCTGTTTGCATGTTGTAAAATGATATTCATGCAATGCACTAGTAACCAATGGCACATACTACATACTCCGTATCTAATAAAATTGACCCGCCCTGAATGACTCGTCCGAATAACCCAACCTGAACCCCACGCAACACCCTCGCCCTAGTTTGATCCTAATTGATCATGACTAATACTGGGATTTTTATTGTTACAATAATATAACCTCGAAAATGACTCGAATCATAATCACCTAATTCTACCTCATCCTACTCGAACACTATAAAACCCAAGATTTGACCTGCACATGACCTGATTGACCTGTCTGCTAAGTTTGCCATGCAAGTAAAATTTCAAAACAGGTCGGGTGGGTCAGGTTCTGGGTTGGGTCATATAGGGTAGGAACTGTATGATACGGTTATGGGTCGAATTAGGGACAGAAGTAACATGTGTGCTTTGTTTTTTTTTTTTTTTATTGAATTGTGGAATATTCTGTTGCTGCGCTCCTTCCAGCTCTATTTGCCACCAAGAGAGTGAGAAGTCTCAAGTTGAGGAAGTAGAAGTAGAGGAAGTTCTGGTCGATGTCGATGTCGATGACGACCCATCCAAGATAGAATACTGCTCCAGATTGCAGAAGAAAAGGAAGATGAGAATAAGAGATGCAAGTGAGATTCAGCCTGAATTTCACAAAGGGAACATATATTAGCAAGGTTAAATAAATCCTCCAGTTTTTAAGCTGTCCAATGTTGCAAGTTGATCTTGTGCTAATTCTTTGGCATTCATTCTGAGATAAACCAGTGACCAAATATCAATCAATCGTATTTGAAAAACGGGTTAGAGCGAGTTTATGGATCGACCAGAATTTGACAAGTCTACGTTTAGGAAGAGGACTTGGTCTGAGCATGACCGCATGACCGTCTTTCTTCAAACGAACATGATGTGAATAGGGTGTTCGGCACCTATACAATCGTATGTTACTATTTAGAGCATCTCCAATGGTTCCAATAGGGACTTCCTTGCAAATAAAAAAAATTCAAGCTACTAGTTTGACCATTGGAGCACTTCTGATCATGAAGTAGCTCAAAATGAGCAACTAGCTCCATGAAGCTACTAGCTCAAATGGTCCCACAAAAAAAAATATCAACTACAATTATACATGGGAAAATAAAAATGAGCAACTAGCCCCATTTAAGCCACAACACTACTAGCTTACCATTGTAGTACTTTCTAGCTTAGAAGTGTTGTAGCTTAAAAATCCTAGTTGGCAAAGGTAAGCTAGTACCAACTAGCTTACCACTGGAGATGCTCTTAGCTACGTGGTTATAATCTCTATACACCTATACTATAAAAGAGGAACCATTTTTAAAAAAATTATTGACTCTTAAATTTTAGTGCATGACAAAAAGTAAATTGTTCCCACTCTTTTTCCTCTCACTATGATGACCAATTAATTAATGTTAGCACCTAAAACTGAGAGTCCTTAATATTTATTATTTTAAGGGTTAAAGGGTCTATAAAAAAGAGTGCGTCAATTGGGCCAGCGTAAAACTATGTGCATAAAGGGAGAAGTGGGACTCAAAAAGGAATCCACAGGTCATCATGTGGAAAGTTAAAGCCTAAGCGGAGCCAAAGAGAACAAAAGTCTAGCGCTCCACAAAGGCGTGCCGCGCGTGTCCGTGTCATCATGATATTGGATTTAACAATCCACGTTTCCACGGGAAAAACCTAAATTCCATGACATGCGTGTCGTGTCACGTGTCCGTGTCCGTTTTGGTGCTACCTATTGAGTCCTTAAACCTCCTAGCCTATGTTCTTTTCGGCTGAAACGAACTGAACTGAATTAATTAATTGGAGTTGAGTTTAAAAAAATTCAACTTAATGGCACCGAGGTGAACTGAATGCAGTTGATATAAGAGTTAACTTTATGCGAGATAAGTTGAATATAACTGACTGAAATTGAGCAGAATTGAACTAAATAAAACTGAGCTGAATTGAAATGAGCTGAAATTAAATCCGAAAAAATAAGACCTCTATTCTCATTCAATTGTTTACTGGCTAAAAGGGACTCAACTTCAGACTGTTAATCATATCATTGGATCATTAGCATAACTTCAGAATCCAAAGTCTTTCCGACTTCGTTTCGCTTCTACTTTTCACCACTGAGAAGTACATGATGCCTAAAACCAAAACATGAAACATAAGGTTTGTTGGAAGCAGTTGTAAAAGCAAAGCACATTGTAGTATCAAATGTTTGATGTTCACTTATTATATACATTAGTTGATTAATCACATTACAAATATTGGGTTTGGAACTCACATACACCCCGCGGATCTTTCTCTCTCTAAAAAATCTAGAGAGCTAAAACTCTCCCAGTTGAGAGCTTTCATTTTTTCGCGTGAAAATTAAAATCGATTCTACGCTAATTTCGTTCATCAAATCCAAAAACAATAATCAGAACTTTCAATCGTAAAGATATCCTTCTATCATTTCTTCCGCTAATCTACTGTTTCTTCTTTTTTGGTTCTTCTGGTGATTGGGTTATCGTCCTGCGAAGATACTCAAGTAACCCTTTGCTTCTGGGTTTTCTTATGATATGATTGAAATCTACTCTTTTCAAGCAAAAGATTAGGGTAGTGATTTTATTAATCAGTTTAAGTTACTTCTTAACAGCTTATAATTATGGCTGGTGTAGGGTGATTTGGTATTGGGGTTTCCGAGGAGCCGTTGTCAGGAGGCGTTAATTGGGTATTCATTTTGGGGCTCTACAACTTCTGGATTATGCACGCCTAGCTCACTTACCTGCACGCAATAATACTAATGATTAAATGTTGTAAAGTTGATTGGAGGATTTCTATTGGAATGTCTGCATGGCCAATTGAAGGCAATCGCCTTTTTTAGGGTTTCGAGGGGTCTGTTTTTTAGGGGTGACGTTTAGGGTTTGTTTTGTTGCTATATATTGAGTGGGTTTGTGTTCATCTTTTCTCATTCTCTTTTCTCTCCTTTCTTTCTTAATAATGAACATCTCACCTATGGATTTTGAACATCAGTTTGGCCGTTATGTGGGCAATGGTAGTGGGAGTAGTGTTCAGGGGGGAGGTCTGGGAAATCAAAATCACACTTTTCACAATCAACATGAAAATACTACCCAGGAAACTCAGGCTACCATGCATAATGAGGATTTTAATCCTCTTAACCCTATGCATGCCAATGCATGGCGTTTTCCTCGTACTGCAGGAGTTGTTAATATTGATCCAAGAACCCTGGGAAAATCAAGGGAGTTTTGGAACCAGTGTCTAATTGGTTTCCTCGTGGATTATCGGGTATTTGAGGCTGAGAAGGTTAGTAGTATTATTAACAGGAAATGGGACACAAAAGGGCAAATTACTGTCTTCACCATGGGAGAGCTGTACATACTTCATTGTGCAAATTATGATGATGCGGAGGAGCTTTTGCGAAGGAGTATGGCGACTCTTGATGGCGCTATTATGGTGTTTGCAAAATGGTATCCAGATACGGTGCCACGAACAGTACGTTTCCCTTATGCGGAGATGTGGGTGCGTGTGTGTGGTTTTCCATTTGAATTTCTATTCGTACATGTAGGGCATGTGGTTGGCAACCTTCTCAGTGAGCAGTTTATTGTGGAAGAGTTTGAGGTGGTGCCAAAGAATGATTATCTAAGGATTCGGGCCTATATCAAGCTTAATGAACCGCTTGTACCAGGTTTTTTCCTTGCACTTCAAGATGGTACGCTGTTATGGATTCAATTCCGTTACGAAGAAGTTTTTAAGTACTGTCTGAGGTGTGGTAAAATTGGGCACCGTGCTACTCAATGTAAGGATAGCATTCTTTCTGCGGTGGCTAATATCAAAACAATGTTGGAAAGAACCTCGGATAGAGGTTTTGTTATTTATCAAGCAGAATCCAATCATACTATGTTCAACTTGGATTTACGTGCTACACCCTCAACGACTAAGTTCACTTCTTCAAAGTTAAAATTGGGATCAGCTAGAAGGAGGAGAAATAGGAGACTTGAGGAGGATGAAGAAGAAAGATTGGTGGACTTTGAAATTGGTAACACTCCAGGGGGTCGTGTGCATCCAGGGATGCGATTCACGGTCACAGCTCAACCTTTTGCTGGACCCGTGATATTCCAAACAGGGATGGGAGAAATGACCAATGGTGGAGCTGGAAATGCTTCAAGTTCGTTTTCTGGGGAGCAGCAGACTGGAGGGCATAGGGAATCATTGCAGAATCAGGAGGCTATAGTGGGTAATAGGGTTAGCCTGGGGGGATGGTTAGAGGAGGGGCAGGAAAATGAGGAGTTTCATTCTGCCAATGATGATTTTGGAGTCCAAGGTGTTGGTAATATTCAGACAATGGATGTTGATCAAGGCTTAGGATGGGATCCTTATGTGTCTAATATGAGGGAGTTTGGGGGTTTGGAGGTTTATGATCGTGATGTCCAGATCCAAGGTAACATAGCTGGTCGGGTTGCTAGTGGGGGTGTCAATTTTTCGGCTAATCTGGCAGATCGTGGTTATAATCAGATTTTTGAACCACCAGAAGAAGGGTTGCCAGTATTTTATTTCTATCCGGGAGGTGAACAACAGAGGCAGGAGGAGGAGGAGTATTTGCGGGTCCAGAATGAGTTACATCAAGCTGTTAATGTGGGTGGTTTTACGGAGGCTGGGAGTAGTGGGAATGCTGTGACAAATAATTTCATCATCATTAGTGATGACTTTGAAGATAGCAGGAATCCTACTCCTTCGCCAATCTTTTATGGGACAGCAACTGAATCAGTCACGAGGAGTGACTCTGAAGAGGAGTGTGGAATGGAATGTGAGTGTTGGGGCATGAAAACTACAGCTGCTGAAGAGGATGAGCGTATGGTGGTTGCTGAGCTAGAAGCAAGAGATGAGAGGAGGGCAGCGGAAAATAGGGGGAGTGAGGAAGCTTTGGAGAATGCTGATGGGAAGACGGAAGAGGAACTGGTACAAGCTGGTAAGGATGTTTTGCGTGAAACTCCAGTTTGCCTTATTAATAAGGAAGATGAACTGAATGTATCAGCAGAAAAGTTCTCATTCAAGAATATGGTTGAGGGTGAGGGGTCTGGAATGGGGGAGGCAGGGAGGCATCAAACTGGTTTGGTACAACAACGCATGAAAGTGCTGGGTATGGACAAAGACGGGAATATTGTTATGATATGTTCAGTAAAAGAGAATGAAAAAGACAAGGAATGGAAGGGTGGGCTTTTGGAGAGTGCATCAGAGGGTCGGGGGGGCTGAGAAATTTGTTCTATAGAACAAAGACTAATGCTCTTATTCGTACTATGGAGTTCTCATTTAAACGGAAATGTGCCAGTGAGGCGGAAGTGTATATGGTGCCTGAGGGGGTGCTGGATTCAAGGGTTAATGCTCAGAGATATCTTGCTGCTATGGGCAAAAGACGTTGTATTGCGACTGAAGGGGATTCACAGGGCTCTGTTGATTTTGATGGTATGAAGGGTGCTTCTTCTGGGTATGGATTTCGTATCCACGCACCTGAAGTGGACATGGAAATCTCAAGTGACACGGAATCAGTGGGAAATGAGAAGGGCGTTGCGGAGCTTGGCCCATCCCAACCTCCACAAAAATAATGATTGGTATGACATGGAACTGTAGGGGTTTAAATGACACGCTCGCCCCTATAGTTCGAAAAATAAGAGCGTTAATTAAGGTTAAGTCGTATGATTTTATTTTTCTTATGGAAACCAAATGTCAAATAAATAAAGTGTCGAGTCTATTTCGTTCTTTTGGTTTTAGGAAGACTAATGGCTATGATGCATGTGGTGCATCAGGTGGTTTGTGGGTAGGTTGGAAGGACGAAGCATGCATGAGCTTGATCTTTGCTTGTCCTAATTTTGTTATTTTGCATTGTTCCAAGTACCCGGATCGGTCGTTCTATTTGGTTTTGTTGTATGGGGCACCAAAGATTAATGAAAGAATGACGGTTATGTATTCGTTGAGTGAGTGGTTGGATGGTTTTTGCTTGCCCTTCATTATACTTGGGGATTTCAACCAAGTTGAAAGTGTGAGTGATAAGCTAAGTATTAATACTAAACCGATTGATGGTGCACTCGCGTTTAACGTTTGGAAGTTAGAACACGAGCTTGTTGATATTAACTTCAAGGGGCCAAGGTATACATGGTGCAACAATCGTAAAGGAAACAAACGCGTTTATGAACGTTTGGATAAAGCACTTGGATCGAAAGGCTGGTTGGCTTTATTTCCAGATACAGGGGTCCGTCATTATCCGATTCAAATTTCAGATCATGCACCAATTGAGATTGACTTTCATCTGCTTAAGAATAACTTCAGAAAACCGTACAGGGTGGATGCTTGGGCTTTAGATAATAACGAGTGTATTGATTTAGTTAAGGAGAATTGGGTTGGTGAGTTACGTGGTTCGGCTCCTTTTCGTCTAACACGGAAACTGGCTCGAGCTCGTACGGATGTCAAGAAATGGACTTTAAAACAACGGGATAAATGGAATCAGCCTTGGGAGAATTTCGATGAACGCCTTGACAAGGCCCTGGCCATCTCGTTTGAACGTGGGGAAGATCAAGAGTATAATGCTGTGCATAATGACCTTATTGCTTTCTCTAAAGCGGCAGCTAGGTACTGGAGACAACGTGCTAAACTTAGATGGATTGTAGATAGTGATACATGTACCAAGTTTTTCTTCAACTGGGTAAAGGGTCGGGCAGGAAAGAATTTCATCTATGGGATCAAAGATAATGATGGGAGGTGGATATATGATTTGGATGAAATGCGAACGGTTTTTCGGGAATCTTTCTTTAATCTTTATAACCCCGGGTGGAGAGCTGGGGATGATGAAAACCGTTGTTCTTTGATTGATAAAGTGCTAAGAGATGTGGAAGTCCGTGTTAAGGAATCAGATTCGGAGAGACTAAATCGGCCTTTTACAGCTCAAGAGGTGCGGAAAGCTGTGTTTCAGATGGGAGCATTGAAGTCTCCAGGACCGGATGGAATCCCAGGTATTTTTTTTCCATAAATGCTGGCATTTTGTTAAGAATGATGTCACGATGGCTGTTCTTGGTACGCTGAATTCTGGCCATGTTTTGAAGGAGATGAACAGAACGTTCATTGTCCTTATTCCAAAATGTGAGCATCCGGAGACGGTGAGTGACTATCGTCCTATTAGTCTATGCAATGTCATCATGAGAATTATATCTAAATGTATTGCAAATAGACTGGCTGGGGTCATGAAATATTTGGTCGGGGACTTTCAAAATGCTTTTATTTCTGGAAGACAAATTAGTGACAGCATTCTTTTGGCAAACGAGGCTATCCATAAGATAAATTCACATCGGCATGGGAAACATGGTTTATTTGCTTATAAAGCGGATATGAGTAAGGCCTATGATAGAGTTCGATGGGATTTTCTTAAGGCTGTACTTCTGCGATTTGGGTTCCCATTGAATTTGACAAAAATTATTATGAGTACGGTCACTACTGTTTCGTATGAGTTATTGTTCAGTGGAGGACCATGTGAGCAGTTTATGCCAAAGTGTGGATTGCGTCAGGGTGATCCTTTATCTCCATATTTGTTTATCCTTTGTATGGAAGTGCTATCCGCAAATGTGAGTTCTGCTGAGTCTCATGGTCTTGTTCAGGGAATAAGGATTTGTCGTTCTGGGCCATTGCTGTCTCATTTGTTTTTTGCGGATGATTCCATTTTCTTTCTCAAAAATAAGGGGAATTGCTGTGGTAATCTTAAGGAAGTGATCTGTGATTATTGCTGTGTTTCGGGACAAATTCTGAATGACGCCAAGTCCGGTATTCTCCTTAGTCCATCGATGACGCTTTCGGGTGCAAGGTTGTGCTTAAGGACCTTCAACATAAGACAAAATAACGGAATAGGAAAGTACTTAGGTATCTCCACGGAGTTTCAGGGATCGAAGCAGAATATTCATAATAGCCTGGTGGAGAGTGTGGTTAATCGTATATCCTCCTGGAATGGGATTTTTCTATCTGCGGCATGAAGGCTTTCGTTGATTTTGTCTGTCCTATCCAACATTTCGATTTACTTTCTATCGACTTTTAAAGTTCCGGTAAGTGTGGCAGCAAAGATAAATTCATTGCTGACACATTTTTGGTGGGTAGGGCATAAATCACATCGAGGCATTCATTTCTGCAGTAAAAATTTTCTGGCTTTACCAAAGTCTAGAGGAGGTTTGGGGATACGAAATGTGGAATGTATGAATCAGGCGTTGCTGGCTAAGAATGCATGGCGTATTATGAATGAGCAGGAATCTTTGTTCAGTAAGATTTTCAGAAATCTTATTTTGAAGAATCCGGATCCAAAAATGGGAATGGAAATTCGGGGTAAGCGTGGTTGGTCTTGGGGATCGCAAAGTATTATTCATGGGTTAGAACTCATTCGGGAAAAGGTGGGATGGAAACCAGGTATTGATTCTGCGTTGAATGTATGGACTGCAAGATGGATGGATGGCGACTGTCCTGAACCAAATCCAACTCTGTTGACAGTGGCTAATTCCTCTATTTATAATTTGACGATATGTGATTTGATAAAGGAGGATGGTTCGTGGGACGCGCTTATGGTACGTCATCTGTTTGATGAAGCATCAGCTGTGAGAGTTCTTTCTCAACCAATCTGTTTCTCACAAATGGAGGATATTATGTACTGGTTGGGTACCTCGTCTGGGAATTATACAGTGAAGAGTGGGTATGCTGCTATTTTCAATGAGTTCTTTGAAAAGAAGATGTCAGTACGGGATGGACGGAGACGGGATGCGATTCCATAAGCGTTTTGTAAGGGTCGATTATGGCACTTGCCAGGTCCTCAAAACTGGAAAATTTTGCTTTGGAAAATTATTTTGGGATCTCTATCTGTGGGGGAGGAGTTATTGCGAAGAGGGGTTAATTTCAGTGGGACTTGTGTGTTCTGCAGTGTCACTGAATCATTAGATCATCTCTTTAAGGATTGTCCTGTTGTTCGACGTATATGGAAAGGTTCATCGTTAGGTATTAATTGTAGTAGTACTGACTTGGTGAGCGTCTCAAGGTGGATGACTAACTGGATTGATTATCTTTGGAAGCTCGAAGACGGTATGGATCGGGTTGTGATGTTTTTGGCTATCAGTTGGCAAATCTGGGTTACAAGGAATAATATTCTTTTTAATGGGGGTAATTTCCTACCATCGCTTTTCTATCATCAGATCCAGATTCAGGTTGATATGGTACAACAAACAAGTTTAATTAAGAAGGAGAGTTATGTTTCCAATGGTTATTTGGAAAGGGATTGGATTGAGAAGGATGGGTTGGTGTGTGCTGAAAGTTTGCGGAATTTTATTCCTTTCTTCTTGATAGGGAATCCCCATCATGATTTGTCGTATCGACTTAAAGTTGATGCAGCTTGGAAGGCAAGGGATATGGCATCCGTGGGATGGGTTTTATTTTCCCATGACGGGAGTATATTTGAAGAAGATTTCTCGGTTATGTTCGCTGAATCTCCCCTTCAGGCGGAAGCAAAAGGGATTCTTAATGCTGTCAAATGGGCCAGGAACTGTAATATCTTACATCTTAATGTTTTGTCTGACTGTCTTCAGGTTGTTCTTCAGATTGCAGGTGTTGAGAAGACTCACCATCAAACACAAGGGATTCTTGGTGATCTATGGCATATAGCGGAAGGGTTTCACTGCTTAAGTTTTAGCTTTATTCCGCGTACTCTGAACAAACGGGCACATAACATGGTTGCCTTAGCCCTTGTGTAATTCTATTTTACGCCTGCCAAAAAAAAAAAAAATATTGGTTTTGCATAATCGGAAGCATTAATACAGTTAGTGCTAAAACATAATTTGCACGAAGACATAACCATACATCCTCACGGAGTTGCAGGTAGCACCTTCGTTAAGACTGCAGTAAGAGACCACACGCAGGCCACACAACCATTAGCACGCCTCAAGAGTCAAGACATAAGAATAACCGTGTCATCATTCACAAGGTTACCCCATAGTATAGTGACTGCATCTAAAATGTTGCCAGTCTTCAAGACCCTAATCATTTGATTGATTACAAGGCATTTCGACAAGCCCATACTGAGTCTTGCGCTCAAGTGCTCCTAAGATATTCCTTATTAAACTAAGCTTGTAAGAGTATCACTGTATCAGGCTATAACTTATGTTTACAGAAAGACAGCATCCAAGTACCATTTATGTTTTTATTTATAGCTTTACAGTACAGCATCGACCGACAAAGACTTATGCAATTAGGAGCACAAATTCAACCACACCTATTTTCAAATGTACAAATGTGTAGAGTGAACAATGCATTGAAAGCGATGCTATATACAGAATTAATAATGGAACAAAGGGTAACACATTTAATGGCAGAAAAAACTGACATCCATTCTGGATCAATAGACAAATATCATTGGTAGCGTCGTACAGGCTTATGTCGTGCATCATATGCACCTGCAAAATTGAAGCATACAACTAATAAATTTAGACAATTAGCTACATACATATTCAGGTTCGCGTGCAAACATCAGTAACTGAGCACTGGCAATTCTCCATCTAATTAATCAGTTTATAAGGCTAAACACTCAGTGGCATAAGTACAGTTTAACTTCACTGAAAAGTCATAAATTACAAATAAGTGCAGTATACAATTAACACGGGTTTAATTATCGGAACATATAAAGTAAGATTTTCCGACATTTAAGGGGAAACATATCAAAAGATCTAGGAAACAAAACTGATCAACTGAATTAGAAACAATCCCCAGAGAGAAGCCGATATTATTTCAAGAGGAGCAATAATTGCATGATCAACTCAGTACCTCATTCAATAACCAAAAATATGAAAAGTATGGACATATTTGTGTACATCATAACAACAGAAACAATCAAATGAAGTCAAGAAAATAAGATAACAACCATTCTTTCACTGATTGCATACGCTAATTGGGCAGCAAAGGATCATTGGACAACCAGAGTTTAACCACCAGAATTCGAATCAGAAAATATGTATGAGATAAAGGGAATATAGAATAACATTACATCAGCCATCAATGCCTCAATGGCTCCCGCAAATTGCAAGTAAGAGGGGGAGGGAGTATATAACGTAAAATTCCAAGCATACTGTTATGCCCTAAAAATAGCATTTTATAAGCTAACACGTGGCATCACGTAATTGGAAGGAAATTATACATTTGGCACCAAAAGTCAATGGAATAAAAGAAAGGGAAAGTCAGCGCATGAGGAAGAGTGTAGGAGAAGGAGAAGAGCAGCAAAGACGAGGAAAGGGAAAAGGTTAAAAGAAGCAAGGCTCGAGGTTTGCCATAAATGGCCACACACCCAGGCTCCGTCAGAAAAAGTAAGCAGGAAGAAGAAGCCTAAAGGGCATATAAGAGGAAGAAGAGATCCGTTGGATTAAAGCAAGATCCAACGGTCCATAGAATCAAGTCCTTATATATATGTAAACATAGTGCATTAGGGAGGCATTCATTATCATCCAACTGAGCATACACATCACTAAGAAAAACTCTAAGAAATACTTGTAAACTGTAACATACTCTGAAAGAGAATTCTAGTAGAACTTGGAGGAAACCTTCCTCCCGCAGTTTTTCCCTAAGGGTTTCCTGCGTCATCATTCTTTGTGTTCTTCTACATCTCTCTCCCAAATCTTCTAAGTGCTTAATCTGTTTAACATATCCTAAATTGGGCTTGGAATCATTACAACCTCCATAAATAACATCAGGTAAATTTTGACCTAAACATTTTGGCGCCCACCGTGGGACTGTAGTGATTATTCAACCCAAAAGTGCAAAAATCCCAAAACTCTTCAAAAAACCTCTCAAAATGACAAACACAACCTCTCAAACAACCTCACAACCCATTTCCGCAGTAACAGGAGCCACTTCCACCTCTGTGGGGGCACAGGAAACTCCAGCTCCAGGAGCGGCGGCTCCCCTCAGCGTCAGCACCCCCCAGATGCAGTCAGGCATCATTAGCGGCGGCACGGTGGCCAGCTCAGGTGATACCAGTGGAGACACTCCCACCCCAGCCATGTTGAAGACCATGATGGAAGGAATCTTTGCCCTCCACCAAGCGGTCGACGGCTTGAAGAAGGACAACCAGGAGCTAAGAAAGTTGGCCACCGCGCAGAATCAGCCTCCACGCGTCAACGGAGGGCCAGGCACGGAAGCCGGAATCCGAAGGCCTCCCGGACTAGACCTCGCGGGAATAACTCCATCAGAAAGAATCACTCCTACATGACTGGGCTACCTTTCCGCCGACCCCCCACCGCAAACAGGGGCCCCAGGTAACGGATCTGTAAGATTACCCATTAGTACTAACCGTCATGGTAATGCAGGACTTTTCTCCACCCCAACCTCGGGCTGGACGCAAGGAGAAGGATCGTCGGCAAGGCAACCACTTATGCTGGGAGCTGGATCGCCAGGATACTCTGCCCAACAGGCGCCGTCAATAGTCCACACCGTACCGATGAGGTAGCAGGCACTCAGCCAACCCACGGTCGGTCAGACCCCAGGAGCGCCAGGGTATGCACCTCTCATTCATAATACCCCTTGGAATTTCGCTAACCCTCTTGCAGGACCAAATCTTTGGGAGCACCAATACAAAGAGCTGTGGGACTTAGTCAGCCGCATACCAGGAATGCCAAGACCCCTGGAGAAGGCGGCCCCAGACAGCTACGCAGATTCCCCGTTCACCCACAACATAGTCTCGGTAGACGTGCCTAAAGGGTTCACCCCCCCAAACATGACGAGCTATGACGAAACGGCCGACCCGATAGACCACATCAACCAGTACAAGCAAAAGATGATGGTGATAACAGCCTCTGGGTCCCTGAAAGAGGCGTGTATGTGCAAAGGGTTCGGGTCCACTCTCTCAGGAGCCGCCCTCCAATGGTTCGTCAACCTGCCCAACTCCAGCATCTCCAGCTTTGCAGGCCTGGTGAACGCGTTCAACCAACAGTTCGCCAGCAGCAGGCGGCCAGAAAAGCAGAGCATCGATCTCTACCAGATCCAACAAGGTGATGAGGAGTCCACCAGAGACTACCTGGCCAGATTCAACAAGAAGATGCCATCCACGCCTTTCGCTGGGGGCTACCACAGGCCTTCGACCTATACAAAGAGCTGACCAAATGGCCATGCACGGCGTATGCTCAGGTTCAGCAAAAGGCATTGGACGCCATCCGACTGGAAGAGGACGCAGGACCCAGGAGGATCAGCTGCAGCTCCGCCTCCACCAGTAGGAAGGCACCAGCAGCAGACAGGCAGGAGAGGTTAAAACCCTACAACAGGCCAGTGCATAAGATCTCTGGGGGGAAAAGCTGGAAGAACGGTCCGAACCTGCCGCCAAAGGTACAAGAGTATGGTTTCTGTCAATCTTGCAGGATTATTCAAAACCCTGAAAGAGCTGGGAGAAAAGGTCAAGTGGCCCAAGAAAAGGGCAGAAGAAAGGAGCAAAGACGGAAGGGACACCAACCTGAGGTGTGACTTCCATAACGAAGACATCGGGCACACGACCGAGGACGGTATCACCCTCAGAAAGGAGGTCCGATATCAGTACGAGCAGGGTAACCTGAACCACATCCTGCCAAAAGGGACCAAGGTGAATGCAACTCGTCAGGTAGCACCCTCTAGCCCTCCTGTCTGCACTAGAACTATTAACGTAATAACAGGGGGCTCGGAACTGTGCGGACTCACCTACTCCGCAGCCAAGAGGCACGCTACCAGAGTCAAAGGAGACAAGCCAGAATCCTCATGCAGAACCAGCGCCCAGGATCTGCCAGTCGTCAGCTTCGATGAAACGGACGTGGAGGAAGGCGCTGAGTACCATGATGACGCCCTGATCATCACCCTATCCATAGGAAACTGCAGGGTGAAAAAGATCCTGGTGGATACGGGGAGCTCGGTCAATATCATCATGTTGGAAACACTGAAGAGCATGGGATTTGGAGAAGCAGACCTGACCAAGAAGGCGGTTCCGCTGGTGGGATTCAGCGGAGAAACCAAGCACTCACTTGCAGAAATCCTGATCCCGACCTACGCCGGAGGAATCAACAAGCAGGTGAGGTACCTGGTGATTGACGGTCCCTCCACCTACAACGTCATCCTTGGCAGGCCGTGGATACATGACATGAAGGCCATTCCATCTTCATACCACCAGTGCCTCAAGTTCCCTACACCGTGGGGAGTCCAGACTATAAGAGGAAATCAGGAAGAAGCAAGAAGCTGCTACAAAGTGGCACTCAAGCCCATAGCCACCCCTCCTCCAGCATAGCAATCACAGGCAAGGCAGGTCAGGGGAACCTATGAGGAACCTCCCCAAGTAGAGGTAGAGGAAATTCCCCTAGACCCGCTGCATCCGGAGAGGAAGGTACTGGTGGGAGCGGAATGCACAGATATTGTTCGTTCAGAGCTGTTAAATTTGTTAAAAACTAACATCGATTGTTTTACGTGGTCCCACGAAGACATGGTGGGAATAGACCCAAACATAATCTCGCACAGGTTGAGTGTAAGCCCCGGCTACAAGCCGGTCCAACAAAAAAGGAGGAAATTTGCCGCAGAAAGGAACCAGGTGATAAACCAGGAGGTGGACGACCTCCTGGCCGCAGGAAAAATCAGAGAAGTAACATATCCACAATGGCTATCAAACGTGGTGGTGGTCCCCAAGAAGAATGGGAAGTGGAGAGTATGTGTAGACTTCACCGACCTGAACAAGGCGTGCCCCAAAGACCCGTTCCCTCTGCCGCACATAGAAGCAATGGTGGATGCGACAGCAGGCCACGAGATGCTCACGTTCCTGGACGCCTGGAGCGGATACAACCAGATCAAAATGCATCCAGAGGACCAGGAAAAAACGGCATTCAGGTCTGAAAGAGGTATCTACTGCTATAACGTTATGCCATTCGGTTTAAAAAATGCAGGGTCCACCTACCAAAGGCTGGTGAACATGATGTTCAAGGATCAGATAGGCAAAACCATGGAAGTCTACATAGACGATATGGTAGTCAAATCCAAAGCAGCCAGCAAACACACCCAGCACCTGGAAGAAACCTTCAGCATACTGAGGAAATACCAAATGAAGCTGAATCCCTCCAAGTACACATTCGGAGTCTCCAGTGGGAAGTTCCTGGGGTACATGGTCACACAGAGAGGGATTGAGGCGAGCAGCGAGCAAATCAAGGCGCTCCTTCAACTGGAATCTCCCCAAAAGCCGAAAGACGTGCAGAAACTGACTGGCAGGGTGGCAGCCCTCAACAGGATTATCTCCAGATCCTCCGACAGATGCCGGCTATTTTATGACATACTACGAAAGAGCAAGAGATTCGAGTGGACGGAGGAGCACGAAAAGGCGTTCACAGAATTGAAGAAGTACCTCAGCACTCCTCCGCTCCTGTCCAAACCGGAACAGGGAGAGCCGTTGTACCTGTACCTGTCGGTAACAAAGGTGGCGGTAAGTGCAGTCCTGGTGCGGGAACATGAGGGAACCCAGCATCCAGTCTACTACATCAGTAAGTCTCTGCTTCCTGCAGAGACCAAGTACACAGCTCCTGAAAAACTAGTTCTTGCTTTAGTTACAGCTTCATACAAGCTGAGACCTTACTTTGAGTCTCACTCCATATCAGTCTTAACTAGCTATCCCTTAAGACCCATATTGAGTAAGCCAGAACTTTCTGGGAGAATGTCCAAATGGTCAGTCCACCTGAGTGGCTACGACCTAAAATTTGAAACAAGAACTGCGATAAAATCACAAGCCCTTGCAGATTTTGTCTCTGATTTTAGCCCAGGAATGGAAAAAGAAGCAGCCAAAGAAATTCTACCCCCAGAAATGGACTCTGAAGGAAATTGTTGGACGCTGTACGTAGATGGAGCCTCCAACAGCTGCGGAGCAGGGGTAGGAATGGTGCTCAGGTCCCCTCAAGGAGACATGATCGTACAGGCGGTACGGTGCGAGTTCCAAGCAACCAACAACGTAGCAGAGTATGAGGCCTTGATCCAAGGACTCCAACTAGCCATGGACCTCAAGGTCAGATACCTCCAGGCGTTCAGCGACTCGCAGCTCATAGTAAACCACATCAATGGCGAGTATGAAGCTAAAGACCCCAGAATGGCAGCCTACCTGGAGGTAGTCAAAGACAAGAAGGCAAGGTTCATCACCTTCAAAATAGAAAAAATCCCCAGGGAGCAGAACGCAGAAGCAGACGCACTGGCTAACCTGGGGGCAACATTCAAACCAGGAGACATCTCCTCAATCCCCATTACCCACGTGCTGGAACCGTCAACTTCCCAGGAAGACCGGGAAGTTGAAAACTCCAGCACCCAATGGGAAGCCGGATTAGGCGTCCTTAGCAACACCACGGAGCAACCAGAGCGAGAGGATTGGAGGTCACCTTACCAAAACTGGCTGAAAGATAGAACTCTACCAGCAGACAAGAAAGAGGTAAGGGGATTCAAAATGAAAGCTTCCAGATTCATACTAATAGACGGCGTGTTGTTCAGGAAATCACTCGCAGGACCCTACCTGAGATGCCTGGGCGACGAAGAGGGACAAACAGTCTTGTACGATCTCCACAGCGGAGACTGCGGAAATCATGCAGGGGGCAAGAGTCTGTCCAACAAGGTAATCAAAATGGGATACTTCTGGCCAACAATACGGAGAGATGTAGTGGAGCTCGCCAAGAAATGCGAAGCCTGCCAGAAACACGCTCCTGTCACACACCAGCCCGCTGAACCCCTACATCCAATCATATCGCCATGGCCCTTCATGAAATGGGGGATGGACATTGTAGGACCGCTACCCAGAGCACCCGGAAACAGAACCTACATGCTCGCACTAACGGACTACTTCTCCAAGTGGATAGAAGCAGAAGCTTTCCCCCAGGTTACAGAAAATCAGGTAATATCCTTCCTTAAACGAAACATCATCTGCAGATTCGGTATACCTTCTGAAATAGTGTGTGACAATGGCTCACAATTCATATCTAATAAAACCGAAGCATTTTGTCCTAGTTGGAATATAACCCTACTAAAAGCTGCTCCCAGGTACCCGCAAACAAACGGTCAGGCATAATCCAGCAACAGAATCGTCATGAACAACATGAAGAGGAGACTGGAAGAAGCTGGAGGCAAATGGGCGGACGAGTTGCCTTTGGTCCTGTGGTCTGACAGAACCACACCAAAAACAACAACAGGCCAGACCCCCTTCAGCCTAGTATTTGGAGCAGAAGCCGTCATTCCAGCAAAAGTAAAGGTGCCAACCCAGAGATACGGTTGCCTAACGGAAGAACGCAATCAAATAGAAATGGCCAGCAGACTGGACACGATCGACGAGCTCAGAACCAGCGCCGCCATCAGAATGGCCGCTTACAAACAAATGGTGGCCCGAAGTTACAACAAAAACGTGAAGATCAGAACCCTCCAGGTGGGAGATCTAGTCCTAAGAAAAGTGTTCCAGAATACGAAGAATACAAGCGCTGGGAAATTCGCCTACAATTGGGAGGGACCCTATCAGGTGGAAAGCACCACGGGAAGCGGATCCTACAGATTAATGGACATGAAGGGAAACATGGTACCCAGACCCTGGAATATCCTCCATCTAAAACAATATCACATATGAGGAAACATCCTGGGATACTTCCAGAAACTGCGCCCAGAACCTGCGTCCGAATTCTAGGGTACTTACTTATTTATTTTTGTGGTCTTTTCATTTCGTATCTGAGCTACCTAAAAATGTATCACCCCCAGGATCCAGCTATCCTGAGGGAGTTATTTGGAAAGCTAGTTTGCCTATAAATGAAAATCTACTTGAAGTATTTTCTATCATGAATACTTGCAATGCGTCGTCTCTATCAAAAGCGAACACGAGTTAAATCACACTCAATTCTCTACACTGCGTGAGTAAGGCGAGGTACAAGCAACTGGGACACTGTCGCCCACGATACTTAGCACTCACGAAAGTCTGACAGCCTCTGACTGAGATGGGTATACCCTGAAGCCAGCACCCACACATGGCCAAACACACACAAGCATGCATAAACAGAAAACAAGAAAACGAGACATAGAAAACCATCCGCAGACGCATAATTAAAGCAGCATAACAGCTGCTGGAAGTTTCTGGGTAGCACCCAGCAAAGTTCAAACAAACCAACAAAAAACAAGATAAAAAGCCCCCCACGCAGGGCCCAGGCCACGAAAATATCATGGGCACTAGCCCAGCCAACAACAACAAAAAGAAACAACAAAGTTTTAATGCCACCAAGGGCGCAGAAATTAATCGACAACAGCTTCCTCCACCACCTGCTCGCCACCTGAATGCCGGGTGGAGGAGGAGCCTTCTTCAGCAGGAGTCTCAGTAACCGGGTCCTGGAAGAGATAGCAGGAGGAGGAGGACAGAAAGGGCCGACAGAAGGGGCTGACTCGGAGGGAGCAGGCAGGGTCGCCCTCTTGGAAGAAGGCAATGGTTCACCAGGCTCCAGTTTCCTCTTCGCTAAGGGCTTCACTGCCGAAACCATGACCATCTTCCTGCGCTCTGCCAACATCTCCGCAGGGGTCTTTTTCGTCTGGGTGGAGCTAGTAGACATCTCCTCTGGTTCCTCCTGAGCAAACAGGTTGTTGAAGCGACGAGCGTCGATGTCCGGTCCAAACAACTTGCTGTAAGTCTTGTTAATGTCGGGCGAAAGAACCAAATCCTTCACACCTGCGCAGAAAAAACAGTAAGGCCGTGAGCAATAACAAGAACAAAGGGCAAGAGGAAGGGTCTGCAAATACCTTTACTCCCAATAATAGGGTCTAGGTAGATGTAGTCAGCGGGCGAAGGAAGTGAATCCACCCTCACGAAGATATACTGCGTGGACCACCCAGCGTCCTTAGCCTTTGCTGGGAGAATAACGGGGAGGTCCACCTTAGAGTTAGCCCGGAGGGTATACTGGGCATCACCAAGGCCCCTAACCGTATAAAAATTAGCGAGATCCCCTAAAGAGATATCAAGGGAGTAGCGTTTGCTCAACAAGGAATGGGAGATGAGTATCCTCCATGCATGTGGGTTTATCTGCCAAAGCGGAAGTTTGGAATGGTGGAGAAATTACTGCACAAGTGCAGTAAAAGGGAAGGATAGTCCCAAGGAGAACGGGTACAGATAAAAGGTAGTCCACCCGGGGCAGTGTGCATCAGGCGCTTGTCCAGGGCGAGGGACAATCAGTTCGACGTTTTCATCAAAAGGAAAGAAGTCCCTGACCACCGACGGGTCCATCAGGGTAAAGCATGAATCGATACGGTATTTACTGTGTAATAGGGGGCGTGGAGAAAATACGTTTGAAGCCACTGGAAGCGTAATAAAAGGAATCATAAAGGAATCGTACCTCGGTTGGAAGAAAGAACGAAATAGCGGTTGCAGGAGGCGGAAGATTGGGAAGTTGAAGAGAGAAAGTTTAGAAAGCAGAGAGAGGAGTTGAAAAGAGAAGATGAAAAGTGAAGATGAAAGAGGTAAAAAGAGAATAAATAGAAGAGTAAATTTTGAAATTAAGGATAGTGGGGGACATTTGGCGACGGTTGGAGGGCATTAAAAGGGGTTTTCTGGCAAACTGTCACGCGTCACATCGGTGTCTCTTCAACTAGCAATTATGTCCGGCTTTTTTACAAGAGAAAATTGCATCTCAATTCTGAGCCCAGAAGCTGCAGGAATTCTCGCATAAATACATTCATGCAAGAACTGGGGGCTAATGTTATGCCCTAAAAATAGCATTTTATAAGCTAACACGTGACATCACGTAATTGGAAGGAAATTATACATTTGGCACCAAAAGTCAATGGAATAAAAGAAAGGGAAAGTCAGCGCATGAGGAAGAGTGTAGGAGAAGAAGGAGAGCAGCAAAGACGACGAAAGGGAAAAGGTTAAAAGAAGCAAGGCTCGAGGTTTGCCATAAATGGCCACACACCCAGGCTCCGTCAGAAAAAGCAAGCAGGAAGAAGAAGCCTAAAGGGGATAAAAGAGGAAGAAGAGATCCGTTGGATTAAAGCAAGATCCAACGGTCCATAGAATCAAGTCCTTATATATATGTAAACATAGTGCATTAGGGAGGCATTCATTATCATCCAACTGAGCATACACATCACTAAGAAAAACTCTAAGAAATACTTGTAAACTGTAACATACTCTGAAGGAGAATTCTAGTAGAACTTGGAGGAAACCTTCCTCCCGCAGTTTTTCCCTAAGGGGTTTCCTGCGTCATCATTCTTTGTGTTCTTCTACATCTCTCTCCCAAATCTTCTAAGTGCTTAATTTGTTTAACATATCCTAAATTGGGCTTGGAATCATTACAACCTCCATAAATAACATTCGGTAAATTTTGACCACGTAAATTAGTAGTATGATACACTCTCCCGTGCAAATCTTATTTACGTTGATTAAAATTCCATTTACAAATAATAAAAAGTAAACAAACTATTAAGACGAGAAGTATCCAAATTCTTTTTCGTTAATTATCTTGAATGACATGGTCCTAATAATTCCAGCCGTATCTTATTAGGGTCCCTGAATTTACATGCACGAACTAAATTTTATATTTATTATTTCTAAATAATTTGAAAATAACTCCCAAACACGACACAATGAGTTGCGGTATGCCATTTTCCTTTAGGGGATATCATTAGTCTATAGCTGAAAGGATTTTATAATTTTGATCGTCCTATACTAAAGTTTTTCACAAAGTATACATTCACAATTAATTTTCTGTGACAATATGAGTAAAAAAAATCATTTCAATTAACAAGTACGAGTACAAATTAATTGATAAAATAAGATAAATTCATTCATAATATATTTTTCGACAATTTAAATCGTGACAAACTACAAACAACCTAATTAAATGAACTAAATATATTAGTTCAAGTAATACAATTACTTATTGCTCCACATAAACAACAACTACTCCAAAACGCAATTTAACGGAACGGAACCGTCTCACACAAGAATTAAAATTTCACAAACTTTGAACCGCAATAAGGTCCATACGACGCAAAGGGCAAGAATGAGTAGCAACCCCCTTATGCACCATCTCCACAACACAATCTCCATAGAATACATGATTAATTGATTACACGGTGTTAGGGTGCAAACCCATGTCCCACATTGGTAGTTTAAGGGTGAAAGATCATATTTATAAGTGCCCTGAAAATATAATAGTACGAGGCCTTTTCGGAAGGAGCCCAAGAGTAAATCCGTGAGGGCTTGGCCCAAAGCGGACAATATCTTACTATTATGGACATTAAACACCGGCGCAGCAGAGGCCCAACACGAGATGTTCACGCTTCCGCACAACAAGTGGTATTAGAGCCCAAGGTTTGACTTGGGCTAGACACGAGGATGCATCAGCACGCCTGTTGAGTAATATATTCTATATAAGTAATATATTGTTTTATGTTTTAATAATGACAAGTCTAAACAATTATGTTTTATATGCATATGCGTGTAATCGTGTGTTTAAGTGTACAGTTAATTTTAGAGCGAAGATCGTAGTTTAACAAAGTATAATTCATTCGAAGAATCGAAGAAAGATCAAGCTCATAATAAGTATCAAGTCTTTTGAATATTTACAAGACAAAAGTTTCATTACAATATCAAGAGTTCTTAAGTTATAAGTCTTTCTTATAACTATCGAAGAAATGAGATTTGCGTAAAATAAGTCAAGGCGTGAAGATTTTTGCGGATTATTAATATGCTATTATATATTAATTTAGTAATCTTATAAACGGTTTTAAAATAGAAATATTCTTTAGTTGACAAGAATTAAGATATTTATCTTATGAGATAAATATTAATTCTAAAAATGCTAAAGATTTTATTTTAATCGTTATTGTCAAAGTTCAAATTCCTAGGGAAACGTGCCTCGAGAATTATGTCTCGAAGAACGTGTCCTATGAGACGTGCGTTGGAAGTCGTGCGTGGAGAAGTGTGTCTCACGGTTCTCCATACGAATTCTAATACGTTTCGTATTATCTTTATGGTTAATTAAATAAATAAACTTGTTTATTTAATTTACTTTAAGATTGACTAGGATTTGATTAAATATAATTTATTATATTATTGACAAGAATTAGGAATTGATTCAAAGTAGGATTCTATATTTTAATGATATAAGATATTTCCTAAATCTAAAAGGATTGTAGAAATATTATCTTATATCTTAATATAATATTATCTTATTAGAATCCTTTCCTAAGCCAAATAAGATTAAGTTTAAATATTACCTAGAATTAGTATTCTAGATAAAGTAATATTTCTAAACTATCTAGGATTCAACCTAGATCTAAAATTAGTATATAAGCATTCAAGCATCACACGCCTAAGAGACCTGAACGAAACACAAGAAGCCTCACGCAAATCGAGAAAAAAACAAACGGACGTAGTCTCTCACGCGTCTCGATATTCGTGCAATCATTGTCAAATTTCGTAATCAAGACTACAAGCATAAAAGAAGATTTTCAAGCATTCAACCATCATCTATACAAGAAGTTGTTAAGAAGTTTATCTTACTTACTCAAGATAGATTCGAGTATTTAGCGGTACTCATTGTAAACAAGTATTTCACGGTACTTGTCGTAGCTAGATATTTAACGGTATCTAGATTGAGTTACAACTAACATCAAAGTTGTACGAGTTGGGTTGATAAAATTGTAATCCGGAGAAGGTACTAATTTTATTAATCGAGAATAGTGGACGTAGGTTTCGATTTGTGAAACTGAACCACTTCAAAAGATCGTGTCTCCTTTACTTTATCATTCTTACTTGTTACTTGCTATTACTTCATCTTGACAACCACCATCGAAGAAGAAACGAAAAAGCTGGCATACTCAATTCAACCCCCCCCCCCCCTTCTTGAGTATATCTAGGTCAATAGACTCTTCAATTGGTATCAGAGCCTCGTGCTCTTGAAAGCTTTACAGCCTGAGATTGATCCCTCTATTGATTTCCAATGGATTCAAAACACCTTAAGTGTCCTATCTTCGATGGAAAGAACTATAGCTTGTGGAAGAACATGATGACCCACTACGTCAAAGGATGTGACTGGGAATGCTGGAAAATAATTCAAACTGGACCAAAGAAGATATTGGTTGCCTCTGCAAATGGAACCACATATGAGAAACCAGAAAGTGACTATGTGGAAGCTGATTACAAGATTGCTGAGAAAAATTCAAAACCATGAGTCTACTTCAAAACGGTATGATTACTTCCGAATTTGATCGCTTCTCCTCTTGCAATTCAGCTAAAGAAATATGGGATGGCCTAGAACTTGCCTACGAAGGTACTTCCGTAGTCAAGAAGCATCGCATAGACTTGCTCATTCAACGATATGAACTTTTCACTATGGAAAAGAATGAATCGATTGATAGCATGTCTGCGCGATTCTCTTGCATACTTAATGAACTACGGAACCTTGGTAGGAAATATGATTCTGAGGACATAGTCAGAAAAGTTCTTAGAAGCCTAACCAAAAAGTGGCTACCAAAAGTCACTGCAATTGAAGAGGCTCGTGATCTCACGACCTTAACTTATCAAGAACTCATTGGATCTCTAATGGCTCATGAGATCATGCTAAATAGAGACGACGATGATCATCCTAAAAGTAAAAGCGTTGCACTACAAGCCTCTACAAGTGGAGAATGCGAACCTGAACTGGAAGATGAAACAGTTCTCTTCGCAAGACGCTTTAAAAAGGCAGTCTTCAAAGGGAGATTTACCAAATCCAATAATAAAGCAAACGACAAGAAAAATAATGACTCTAAGCAAACCTTTTTCAAGCAAGGGTGCTTCAAATGTGGTGATCAAGGGCATATGATCAAGGACTGTCCAAGCTGGGACAAAATTAAAGACAAATCCAAACGAGATAAGACCAAGACTGAATTCAAGAAGGTTATGCTCGCATCTTGCTGGGGAGAATTAGATTCCGAAGATGACGAAGACTCAGAAGAAGAGGAAGTCGCTAACCTGTGCCTAAGCAACATCAGTTTGGATCTAATCTCCGACGATCATGACTCATCACAGTTCTGCCTCTATGGAGAATCTGATTCAGAGGATGAAGACCAAGAGGTAAATTTTTTACAGCTTAAGAGTCAAGTCAAAAATTTATCTAAATCTGCTTTAATTAATTATTTCGAACAAACCCTAGATCAATGTCACGAACAAAGTCTTGAAATAGACGAGCTGAAAGAACAGATTCTTGACATTGCTGAGGAAAATCAACTCCTAAAGGCCAAAGCTAAGAAACTGAAATCCAAGGTTAACATTGATACAAATGTTAAATTGGAAACAGTAATGTCTGAGAAGAAAATTCTTGAGTCTAAAGTTACAGCCAATGAAGCTGTAATCTCAAAGTTGAAACTCAACATTAAAGAGCTTGAATCTAAGATTATAGCCAATGAAGCTATAACCTCAGATCTAAAAAGGTCTAATGAACTTCTAAAGAGTAAATCTGCACCAGTTGTTGTAGATGAAACTCATCTAGAAGAAGTTGAAATCCTCGAGCAAAAAATCATGGATCTAGAATTCAACTTGTCCAAAGTTAAAAAGGAACATGCGCAAATCGTGTTCAATTTTAATAAAGACATTCAAGACTTAAAAGATCATAACAATGTTGACCATTCCTCCTGCATAAAAGAAATAGATTCCTTAAAAGACCTTCTTTTTCATGCTCGTAAGGTTCACGAAAAATGGGAAGGAAGTACTAACGTACTAAACTTCTTAACGGAACAATCTGATAACAACATGAAGATGGGTCTAGGTCATGAGTGCTATGGTAGGAGAGACCATTCTAAATGTCAACAAAAACCTGATGAACGTGACTTTAGAAAAAGAAAGTATGTAGATTTACCTGAATACTTAATTTGCACTTATTGTGGTCATAACGGACATCTACGAGAAAACTGTGTAAAACACGCACTCGACTTCAAAACTGGAGTCAAATTTGTTAAATCTCTCGGTATACCAAATGACTCCATATCTATCATTGATAGTGAGGAAGGTAATGAAAAGGTTGAGGAAAGAAACAATGACCATAGATGGTTCTATGACATGTCCTTCGATTACGCAGAAAAGAAAAATAGAACCACTCAAACTCATAAACCTACAACCTACAAAAAACAAAACCCAAAGACTCACACTAGACCAACAAAGCCTAACTACCACAGTTACAAGAGACCTATAGTGAGACAAGTCTGGGTTAAAAAGGAAGATGTTTTCATTATCACTAACTCAAAAGGACCCAAGTTTGCTTGGGTACCTAAGTCCTGTCTTTAAACTACTTTGTGCAGATAATCGCTAAAGAGAATAATCTATGGTACCTCGACAGTGGATGCTCCCGACACATGACAGGTGACGCCAACCTATTCACTACCTTAGAACCATTTGTCGGAGGAAAAGTTACCTTCGGTGACAACAAAAAGGGAAAGGTAATAGGTGTCGGTAAGATAGGCGTCTCAGCTTCTCACTCTATTAGCGATGTATATCTGGTAAGTGGTCTTAAACATAACTTAATTAGTATATCCCAATTATGCGACAAAGGAAACAAAGTTGTTTTTCATACAGATGTTTGTCGTATAATTATGGAAGGTACAAGTAAAGTTATTCTTGAAGGTCATAGAAAGAAAAATGTCTATATGATTGATTTAAACGTTGTGCCTACTGACTCTCTCTCATGTATGAAAGTTACGTTAGATGATCCATGTCTCTGGCATAAGAGATTTGGGCATATTAGTTCTCCTATTCTTAGCAAATTGAAGAGATGGGACTTGGTCGAAGGTCTCCCCAAGATCAGATTTGATCAAGAAAAGATGTGCGACACATGTGCACGATGTAAACACGTCAGATCATCCTTCAAACCAAAAAGAATAGTAAGTACTAACCAAGCTCTTGATCTAGTACATATGGATCTCTGTGGCCCTATGAAGGTAAGAAGCAGAGGCGGTTCCAGGTATGTTTTCGTTCTAGTTGATGATTATTCTAGATTTGTTTGGCCTATCTTTCTTCACTCTAAAGACGAAACATTTGATGAATTTGTTAGTCTTATGAAACTTGTTCAAAACAAATTAAAAACTAATCTGGTAACTATTCGAACTGACCATGGAACTGAGTTTGACAACCATGCTTTTATAGAATTCTGTAAATCCAACGGTGTTGGACATAACTTCTCTGCACCTAGAACACCACAACAAAACGGAGTAGTAGAACGCATGAACAGAACCCTAGAAGACATGGCTAGAACAATGCTTCTTTGTAGTGGGCTACCTAGAAACTTTTGGGCTGAGGCTATTAGTACAGCTTGCTATATTCATAATCGTGCTATGATTAGACCTATCCTTAAAAAGACACCCTATGAACTTTTACGTGGTCGTAAACCTAATATATCTCATCTAAGATGTTTTGGGAGTAAATGCTTTGTTCATAACAATGGTAAAAATCGTTTAAGCAAATTTGACCCTAGAAGCGATGAGGCAATTTTTATAGGATATTCTGATCATAGTAAAGCCTATAAAGTTTTTAACAAACGTACTTTCTGCATAGAAGAGAGCATACATGTTATCTTTGATGAGAATAATGCTTTCGACAAGCCTTTACAGGACGAAGAGGAAAACCTAGACGAACCTGACTTTAGGTTGTCAAGGGAAGATCCTCCTGAAATAGAAAATAACGATGAAGGTGAAATTCAAGGAAACAATGATGAACTTGACTTGGAAGGAAATGGTGCGAGAGATGAAACTACAGTTGATGATACTGTAGATAACTCTCAAACCAATGACTTAGAACCCAGAGTTATAGCTAATGAAGCTACAACTTTGAATCAAAACCAAAGGGAAGAGAGCATAGTTATACTTGACTCTCCTACAAACCCCGGTTTGGATTCAGGGGGAACAACTCAAAATCCCGAGTCAAGCAATAGCAATGAAAACAATCAATCAAGAAACTGGAGATATAAAGGCTCTCACCCTCTGGATAATATCATAGGAAGCCTTACAGAAGGAGTTCAAACTCGAAGAAGCTTAAACAACTTCTGCTCTTTTTACTCTTTTCTCTCTACAATTGAACCTACAAATATAAAAGAAGCTCTTGCAGAACCTGACTGGATAGTCGCCATGCAAGAAGAACTACAACAATTCGAAAGAAATAAAGTATGGCATCTTGTTCCCCGTCCAAAAGATAGATCAGTAATTGGAACAAGATGGGTATTCAGAAATAAATTAGATGACTCTGGAGTCATCGTTCGTAATAAAGCAAGATTGGTCGTTCAAGGATACAACCAACAGGAAGGGATCGATTATGACGAAACTTTTGCTCCTGTTGCTCGCCTTGAAGCGATTCGCTTGCTCATAGCATTTGCTGCACATAAAGGAATGAAATTATTTCAAATGGATGTTAAAACTGCATTCCTTAACGGATATCTTCAGGAGGAAGTCTATGTCGAACAACCTCCTGGATTTCCTGACAGCAAACTCAAGGATCATGTGTACAGATTGGACAAAGCTCTCTACGGGCTGAAACAGGCCCCTCGAGCATGGTACGACAGACTATCAAAATTTCTATTGGAAAGCGGATTCAAGAGAGGATCAGTAGATAAAACACTATTTCTAAAAAGTGAAAACTCCGATCTATTAGTTGTCCAGATCTACGTTGACGATATTATATTTGGCTCAACCAACAAAAAGTTGTGCCAATATTTCTCAGAATTGATGACATCCGAATTTGAGATGAGCATGATGGGAGAATTAAAATTCTTCCTTGGTCTACAAATTCAACAATCGAACGAGGGTATTAAAGTTCATCAACAAAAATACGTCAAAGAGTTAATAAAGAAGTTCGGAATGGAATCCTCTCATCCTATGCCTACTCCAATGGTAACAGATAAGAAACTCACCAAAGACGAAGACGGTAAGTCAGTAGATGAAACTACTTATAGAGGTATGATTGGCTCACTTCTTTATCTTACTGCAAGTCGTCCAGATATAATGTTTAGTGTCTGCGTCTGTGCTCGGTTTCAATCTGCACCAAAAGAATCACATATGATTGCGGTTAAGAGAATCTTAAGATACCTCATTGGAACATCAAAATTATATCTATGGTATCCTATGGACTGTAATTTTAACCTATTAGGATATTCAGATGCGGATTATGCAGGTTGTTCTTTAGACAGGAAAAGTACTTCTGGACTTGCGACTTTCGTTGGCCCATGTATTATTTCTTGGGCATCCAATAAACAAAATTCAGTCGCCTTGTCAACCGCAGAAGCAGAATATATTGCAGCCACACTGGTATGTTCCCAACTTCTATGGTTAAAACAACAGTTACTTGATTATGGTATTGACGTGGGATGTGTACCTATATTATGTGACAATACGAGTGCTATTATAATATCTAAAAACCCGGCTCAGCACTCGAGAACAATACACATAGAGATTAGACATCACTTCTTACGTGACCATGTAGAAAAGAAAAACATTAAGTTGGAATTTTGTAGTACGGAAAAACAATGGGCGGATATTTTTACTAAACCTTTGGCTAGGGAACGATTTGAGACTTTACGATTGGAAATTGGTTTAATCGGTGGCACCTAATCGATCTTAAGAGCAGAAAATAACCCAATGATTGACTATGAAAAGACTGAATTATATGACTGTGTCCGTATATTCCGCTGCATGCCTATGTGTGTTATTTTTTATTAAATGCTCAATATTGATTATATCTTGCTACGTGTTATACGAACGTACACAACCAATTTCTCAGGTCAAAATAATAATATTCACATATTAATAATTTATGCCCACAATATTATATTCATAATATATATATATATAAATATATAAGCATAGTTACGTATCTCAAATACGTAACTTATAATAAACCCGTACCAATCAAGTTACCAAACTTACGTAACCGACAAAATCAAAATAAGCTATACGGTTTTACCTAATATTACTTACCTCCTACCTACTCCACGTGACACCTCACCCTTTACCACACAAATCACACCATAAACCGTTTCCCTCTAAAACCAAGAATCCAAGAAAACAAATCACCATTGAAACACCATCAACCTTGACGACAAAGCCTCCCATGGCCGCTCGTCGATCACTAAGGAAAAAGAACATATCTCCTCCCCCACCATCACCCTATCCTTCACCTCCGCCATCACCAAAACCCGTGTCTATGTCTGTACCCAAATCAGAACCTAGCAAACGTCGTAAAGTGGACAAGGGGAAGTCGATAATGGCAGAATGAAAAAAGAGGAAGGTCTTGATTGTGCTAGAATGATAAAAGGGGAAGGATGTGTGATAAACTAATGAAGATTGATGGGAATCTTGTTAGATAAGCGTGAATTGTTGTTTGGGCGAAATAATGGTAGTGACGAAGGAAGAGTAATGCAGATGGATTGGAAGGGAAATTCGATAAGTTGTTTGTGTTAGTATTTGGTTTACAAAATCCGAAAGCAGAGCAGGCTCGTGACTCCGAGATGGGAACTGATTTGCGTGAGTGGATGAACGAGGTGGACGGAGTTCTTGAAAAGCTAAGTCATGATATCCGGGAAGTTCGTGATGAAGTGTTACATGTCAGTGAGCGTCATCACTGTTTGACGTCTCAAGAAGATGCATTAGTGCGCGATAGTCGTTTGTTGAGAGAGGATGGTGCGTAGTGTTTAGAAGTCGTCAAGGCTCTATCTCTTGAAATTCTTAACTTTGAAAGAGCCATTGATGCGCATGGAAGGAATATTGGTAATTACTTAGATCGCCTCTCGACATTGGAATATCGTACGAGGCCGGAGTTCGTTAATCCTCACATTATTCACCATCCTGAAGAAGCTTGAATTTTTTTTAGATGTTCGTATTTTTGCTGGGTTTTGGGGAAGTTTGATTGTTGCTGGACTCTGTTTTGGGTGTGGTACGACATGGGTACCCGGTTTCTAACCTGTTCCTTTTTGCAAACCCATTCCAGCCTCTTTTGCTTATTTATTCATTCCTTGATTTATTCAACCTTTTGGTCCATCACTTTTCTACCTACAAACTATTCGGCCCATTAGGCTCTTATTCGACACATTCGGCCCATGTGGCTTTATTTTGTATATTCGGCCCTTTGGCATCGTAGTATATGGTTGTGTGTCGTATTTCCGTTCGTATTTCGTGTTTGCATGATTTTAATTACGTTTGTGTATTTGTTTTTGAATTGCATGCTTAGGTTTGTTTCGTATTATATTATTCTAGTTGTTTTATGTCTTTGTTTCCGTCTTTTCAATGATGTCAAGAGGGGGAAAAGAATGCGACCTAGATTACGAATTTGCCTAAGATTGCTCCTTGTCGTAACGTATTGTCTCTCATAGTTCTTTAAGAAATTGGTTTAATTTAAAAATAGAAACCCTAGTTGATCTATATTATGAATGACCAATATTATGTTGAGGGGGAACGTTACAATATTACACTTAGACACGATTCTAGGTAAAGACTTGCCATCATTAAAAAGGGGGAATTTGTTGAGTAATATATTCTATATAAGTAATATATTGTTTTATGTTTTAATAATGACAAGTCTAAACAATTATGTTTTATATGCATATGCGTGTAATCGTGTGTTTAAGTGTACAGTTAATTTTAGAGCGAAGATCGTAGTTTAACAAAGTATAATTCATTCGAAGAATCGAAGAAAGATCAAGCTCATAATAAGTATCAAGTCTTTTGAATATTTACAAGACAAAAGTTTCATTACAATATCAAGAGTTCTTAAGTTATAAGTCTTTCTTATAACTATCGAAGAAATGAGATTTGCGTAAACTAAGTCAAGGCGTGAAGATTTTTGCGGATTATTAATATGCTATTATATATTAATTTAGTAATCTTATAAACGGTTTTAAAATAGAAATATTCTTTAGTTGACAAGAATTAAGATATTTATCTTATGAGATAAATATTAATTCTAAAAATGCTAAAGATTTTATTTTAATCGTTATTGTCAAAGTTCAAATTCCTAGGGAAACGTGCCTCGAGAATTATGTCTCGAAGAACGTGTCCTATGAGACGTGCGTTAGAAGTCGTGCGTGGAGAAGTGTGTCTCACGGTTCTCCATACGAATTCAAATACGTTTCGTATTATCTTTATGGTTAATTAAATAAATAAACTTGTTTATTTAATTTACTTTAAGATTGACTAGGATTTGATCAAATATAATTTATTATATTATTGACAAGAATTAGGAATTGATTCAAAGTAGGATTCTATATTTTAATGATATAAGATATTTCCTAAATCTAAAAGGATTGTAGAAATATTATCTTATATCTTAATATAATATTATCTTATTAGAATCCTTTCCTAAGCCAAATAAGATTAAGTTTAAATATTACCTAGAATTAGTATTCTAGATAAAGTAATATTTCTAAACTATCTAGGATTCAACCTAGATCTAAAATTAGTATATAAGCATTCAAGCATCACACGCCTAAGAGACCTGAACGAAACACAAGAAGCCTCACGCAAATCGAGAAAAAAACAAACGGACGTAGTCTCTCACGCGTCTCGATATTCCTGCAATCATTGTCAAATTTCGTAATCAAGACTACAAGCATAAAAGAAGATTTTCAAGCATTCAACCATCATCTATACAAGAAGTTGTTAAGAAGTTTATCTTACTTACTTAAGATAGATTCGAGTATTTAGCGGTATTCATTGTAAACAAGTATTTCACGGTACTTGTCGTAGCTAGATATTTAACGGTATCTAGATTGAGTTACAACTAACATCAAAGTTGTACGAGTTGGGTTGATAAAATTGTAATCCGGAGAAGGTACTAATTTTATTAATCGAGAATAGTGGACGTAGGTTTCGATTTGTGAAACTGAACCACTTCAAAAGATCGTGTCTCCTTTACTTTATCATTCTTACTTGTTACTTGCTATTACTTCATCTTGACAACCACCATCGAAGAAGAAACGAAAAAGTTGGCATACTCAATTCAACCCCCCCCCCCCCCCCCCTTCTTGAGTATATCTAGGTCAATAGACTCTTCAAGGCCCAAGACATGAAGTTGTACACTGTAAGACATGGAACTCCTATTTCATGGTGAGTCCATGAACAAGCCTCGTCCAGGTCTAAATGGATAAAAGGCGTCATAGATCTTGTGGGACAAAGACCATTTGTGTACTAGAACTGTTGATCAGGTGGACCCTTATCAGATTGGGTGCCACGGGTCTGGTGGGTCCTTTCCAGGTTGGATGCCAGAGACCATTTGTGTTCTAGAACTTCTGAAGTGACGGACCCGGTCCAGGGTATATTGGATGCAGAGGATGTTCGATATGCATGTGTGGCAAATCCCCAAGAAGGGCACATGGACATGCTGACAGAGGAGCATGTGGGGGCACTCACTTGACCAGGCGGTGACATGTGGTGCAAGACATGACTCGAGATAGCATGATGTGTCGGCTAAGGCACTAGTACAAAAAACCCCTATCGTGTCGCAGCTATCGTGACGGTTCTAATAGAAACGACATAAAAAGGCTAAAAAAACTGGCGGGAAGGATTTTTTTAGGCTATAGGGAGTCTATTGTGACGGTTTTAATAAAGAACCGTCACGATAAAATAAATTATTTGTGTCGGTTGTAAGTCAGAACCGCCACTATAAATCATTTGTGACGGTTTTAAGTATAACCGACATTAATAACGACATTAAAAGTAGTGGAAAAAAACAACGGTTTTTTAGCAAAATCCGTCACCGTATGAAATTTGTGACGGTTTTAATTATAATAGACGTATGTACAAAGGAAGCGTTTGTGTTGAACTGAACTGCTACTATGTTACGCGCGCGCATCTTTTACTACTCTTACTATCGTAATTGAATTCAATTCAACTGCAAGTAAGACGAAACCCACCGTTTCTTCCTCAATCCTAATTGTATTCAACTGCTTTCTTCACATCCCAAATCATAATTGAATTCATCTGCTTCCTTCACAGTTCGTTCAATTCGATCCCAAATTCGTTCTCAATCCTAATTCAATTCAACTAAAACAAACCCACCTATATAAATTCGTTCCCAAATCATCAATTCGTTCGTTCCCAAATCAGCAATTTGTCAGTATTTCGTTCACAAATTAACAATTCGTTCACAGTTCACTCACAATTCGCAATCAGCAATTCCTTCACAGTTCGTTCACAATTCTCAATCAGCAATTCGATATCAAATATCAGACTTCAGAATTATCGGCTTCGCAATTATCACTCACTTCAATCACAATTATCAACGAATTCCTCGACAGGTTTCGTCAATCAAAGGTGTGCCATACTACTATTGCTTTTTCTATAATCAATTTCATTAATATGTTGTTTAATTTGATATTCATCTCATATCTATACTGCTTACGTAATTTAGCTTACTGCAGAACAATAGTGAACTATTTTATTGCTATTTGAGTAATTAAACCGATCAGTGTTGTTAAATTGCTGAATTGCTAGCGAGTTTCTGTCATTATTGTTGAGTTGCTGCCCCATTTAGCGATTGATCAAGTTCGACTTAGTTCATGTTCATGTAGTTCTGAATTCGGTTAGAACCAAATTCCCGGGCTGCATCTGCTTAAACCCGGTTTTCCCATTATCTTTAACCATCAAAGTATCCCCGCCCCCCAAATTCTCAGGAACTAGGAACCCATTAGCAGGTCTAAGAAGTCCGGACTGTCATCGCCAGTGTCAACGTAGGCTGCTTCGTTTGACATACTTGAAAACATAGTTGTATGGACCATTGGACCGTGGTCGAAGTAGGAGTTCCTAGGAACAAAGACTCCCTCCTGTTCGTATATTTGGGTTCATAGTTATTTTCAGCCAAAGTTGTTTCAGTTAGTCTCAGGGCACTATCCGTCTTAAGCTTTAGACGAGTCTGAGTAAGTACCATGTGTGTATATAATAATGCATAGGGAGAAGCAATACATTTTTCTTATACTGGTACGATATTTGACCCGTCTTAAGCTTAAGACGGATAATGCTGTCTTAAATGAGAATTTGTGAAGTTATTGTCGCGCAACCTGTATTGTCCTGATGTTTATATCCGGAGTACTAGGTACTTTGCTCTTATAGTCGGATTTCTGTATGATTCTAGTTTCTTACTGATAAAGAACTGTTTTTCACTTCAAAAATCTGTTGAAATGTAGTTTACTATAAGAGGATAGTTCTTAGTTGATTAGGGCACTAGGTTGTTGGCTCGTGTTACACTAGACTTCTTGTTCATTCATTTGACAGTAGAATTTACATAGGTTTGGTGAAAGTTGTAAGGCGTAAGGGGCCTATTTATGTTCACGCAGGAACTGTATTGGTTTTTATGAGACATTCAAGACATCTTTTGTGGTTTTAGCTAATTGGTTGTATAAATTATAGCTCTTGCAGTTTAAGGTTCTAACCCTGTTAGGCCAGTAGAAGTTGTGTTGGTCTTTACCAACAGAGTATATTCTGATAAGGTTAATATGGGTTATGATGCATGTTGGTGACAATTTGTATGATCCACCCGCCTGTTTTGGCTATTTGATTTTTGTAGTTATTATGTACAAGTTAATGTTGGGAGCTATATATATTTGTAAAACTAATCGCATTATCTCGATTGTTTAGGTTCTATTTTATGTTTTACAAAAGAATAACGAGGCTTGTTAACTACTGAAGTTAAGTGTGTGTCAATTAGGCTCGAGTGGGCAGAAATTTTATTCCGTGAACGTGGTTATTTATACTCAAGGTATTCTGTTATTAGACATTCGAATTAAAGTTGATAAGGCCATATGTTCCTCAGATTAATGCTGGAAGAGATTTAGTCATATATATTTATATGACTAAATAGGAAAATATTTCCATATATTTGGAAGCCCAGAGCAAAAAGTTGACATTCATTAGTCCATAGACTCCATACTTCTCACATCATTCTTATCCCGATGTTATGTTGCTTCACTTGAAGACGGAAGTAGTTGGATTCATGTGTCCCGTAAGACTCTTGGATTATATGCATAAAGCTCGAGAGTGTGAAGATTATATAATGCATGTCCTGAAGATTCAAGAGGAGAAGAAGTATATCATGGGTGCATTTTATGAAGGGTAAGTTGTGATTGTTGTGATAGGTTCTGTTTTCTTTGTTTTCCTTTTTTTGGATCTTATATATGTTTAGGTCTGTTGCAACTTATTTTGTTGGTCTTCTTGCTGGTGGAGTTGCTGCTGGACTTGTCCTTCTTTCTTTTTCCTGAGAATAATGATGATGCTCAGAATGCTATTGCTCTTAGTGCTCTTTTTCCAGACCCCCATCCCTGTGTATGTGCTTGCTTACGTTTACCCCGATGTGGTCTGCGCTTATGCTTCTGTTTCTGCACACCCGAGGTTACTGCACTGTCCCCTCTGGCCCATTTGTCTGCCTATATACTTCTCTTTAATCTCCCTTCCCTTTACTTCTCCTTTATTCCATCCTACCAAAACCTCCCTCCCAAAATGTTACAATTCCAACCAGCATTTCAAGAAGAAAAATCCTCTCAATAGAGATAAACATACAACCCACTGGCAAATCGAGAGGGTAAATAAACTGCGTAAATTTCTAAAGTGAGACTACATCCCATGCTCACAAATAAAAGTATGCTGAGATTTTCAATTCACTAGGAAAGAGAGTTATGTGTTTGTTAGCTTCTGGATTGTGGATTGTGGAGTGTCTACGGAGAAATGGCTATTTTATAATGCCGTCAAAACAGATGCAAATCAGTCCTGGAAAAAACAAATTTTCAAAAAAATTATCTAAACCCCAAAAACTCTTATATTACAGCAAGAGCTTTACTTTGATTAGTTATGATCTTTCTCTCCATATTGTGCCATGAGTTCCCGGGATTATAGATTTCTAGTACAATGACCAAATCTTGATATAGGGTGACTATTTCTCAATCTGGGGGTAGCAGCTCTTAAAGTAGGAGTTCACTTTCGCTCAACCTCATTAATGCAAGCCGTTGTGCCATTTAGAAATCAGTAAGCGAGTCAACTAAATATCTCAGCTCTGACAGTAACTAGAAATCTATGGTTGACTGCAGTAATAAGGTTGATTGATTCCTCTTATATAAGCGAGTCAACTAAATATGATTGATTCCTCTTATATAAGGGTTGCTCACAGTATATCTTAACAATGAAAGATCGAAACTCGTGACGAGTCTCTTATAATTGTGTAGCTTATAATCTTTTATAATATGAATGCATGTAATGACATGCTACAGTTATAAAAGAGTCACGCAAATTATGTGATGATGTTTCCAGGAACACTTGAAGGAAGCCTTAAATTTTACTGATTTTGAATCCAACAATGATTTTATTTACAGGGATCATTCTATTTGAACCTTCAAACCAACTGTGGTTTTAAGATTCATGAAAATCATTTGTTTTGTACAAATTTCCTTAGATTTTAAATGCTTGAAATCTTGTATAGGTCAAAAGTATACATGATTACATGTTGTTGATGCTCTACCACATCCTTATGCTGCTTGAAATCTTGTTCTTTATATTATATATTAACTCTAAGTATGAATTCAAATGCATAGAAATCATTGGATGTTGATGGTTTTTTGCTTGGGGCTGAACACTGTGTACATTTTGGATTCACAACAAAGGGTGGCAAAGAAGCTCAGCATAAAAGGAAGGCTAAAAGCTGCTTGGATTTTACATTGTGTTAATGGAGGAAGGCGTAATTTTGCTAAAAAGAATCAACTTCAGATCAAAGTGATTAAGAAGGTAAGTGAACATTAGCTACTTTTTTTTTTCAATTATCTAATATCATAATCCAATATAGTTTAAATACAATAACAGTATCCTATTTTATATATTTAGTGCCCCCAACAACCCGGAGATTACGAATGTGGTTATTATGTCATGAAGTGGATGTATAACATAACATTTTATTACTCAAAGGGCAGTGAGGAACAATTTGAGCAGGTATTTCTTATTTTTAAGTAAAAGTATATATAGTTTACTTATTTTCTTTTTAAACAAAAGCATCTTATCATTGATTTTCTTAAATGTAGATTATTGAAGATTCAACCATGTCAGTTGAAGATATGAATGAAGTTAAAGAGGTGTGGGCTACAAAATGTTTCGAGAACATGTAGTTTAGATTAATTGTTGGATTTTTACTTGTTGCTTAGTTGAGGTTATTGTTGAGGATACTTGTTGCTTGTTTTCTCGGATTATACGTCGTTGGGAAACGTAATACTGTTATTGTATTGTTGGATGAGAATATGAGATGTATGGTTATTCCGAAGCTATTGAATTAAGCATTATTTTGTTGGTAATTGATTAAAATTCTTTGCAGGTATTCTTCCATCAATATTTATATTCGGCTAGCATCGAATTAGGGGAGGTGCTGTCGAAATTAGCTAGCTATTTTTTTTTAAAATCTATACATATATGGCGACGGTTCTTATATTGGAACCGACACCATAGCTTACCCTATGGTGACGGTTTTAGACGCAAAACCGACACCATAACTTGCCTTATGGTGACGGTTTTAGACGCAAAACCGACACCATAATTTACCCTATGGTGACGGTTTTAAACGCAAAACCGACACCATAACTTGCCTTATGGTGACGGTTTTAGACGCAAAACCGACACCATAAGTTACCCTATGGTGACGGTTTTAAACGCAAAACCGACACCATACCTTACCCTATGGTGACGGTTTTAGACGTAAAACTGACATCATACCTTACCCTATTGCGGCGGTTTATACCCCTATCGTGGCGGTTTGGGACTCACAACCGACACCATAGCTTACACTATGGTGACGGTTTTAGACGCAAAACCGACACCATAACTTACCCTATTGTGACGATTGTAGACGCAAAACCGACACCATAACTTACCCTATGGTGACGGTTTAGACCCTTATGGTGGCGGTTTGGAACGGAAAACCGACACTATAGCTTACCCTATGGTGACGGTTTTAACGCACAACCGACACCGTAGGGTAAGCTACGGTGGCGGTTTTACAACCGACACAAACCTTATGTGACCCCAGCAATCACGTCGCTTCAAAACCGTCACTAATGGTCTTTTAGAACCGACACTGTAGGGCATAATTCTACTAGTGAGGGGAGGTTATCAAGACTTGGTGATGTTTCAGGTGTCTAGAAGTTGGGGTTGTAGAGTGTGGGAGTTCTCCATGGAGGTCAAGGTCCGAATTAAGATGATGGTCCTTGGTTTGAGGGGAGGATTGTTAGGGTGCAAACCCATGTCCCACATCAGTAGTTTAAGGGTGAAAGATCATATTTATAAGTGTCCTGAAAATATAATAGTACGAGGCCTTTTCGGAAGGAGCCCAAGAGTAAATCCGTGAGGGCTTGGCCCAACGCGGACAATATCGTACTATTATGGACATTGGACACCGGCGCAGCAGAGGCCCAACACGAGATGTTCACACTTCCGCACAACACACGGCAACCTCGCCACCTCCGTCTCCACCATCGTCTCTAAACATATCGCACAACTGTACCCACTCGACGAAACCCTACTAAAACTCACCCCACACGTTTCCAAGAATGCCCTAATTTTCTTAACATCCATATTATTATTATTATTATTATATTTTTTTTTTTTGGGAAGGATGCGCGCAGCTATCATACAACGGTAGGTCCCTGTACATATCCCTGTACTTAGCACACTTGCGCTGAGCCGCATCAGCAACAACCCGACCAAGTACAAAATCGGTCATCCCAGTCTGAGTCAGAGGGGAGGACCCAGTCAAATCAATACACATATCCCGCCCCCTGTCCCACGAATAAAGCAGCAAATCCGCAGGGCGAAGAGATCTGCCAAGTCCATCAACCAGACCAATTTCAACCTCCGTACCCGCCGAAATACCTATAGCAGATGTCCAATAGAGTATCCTTGACAAGGTTATGACGATGCTTGATCCCAACAGTACCAGCACAAGAGACAACGTGATCCCCAAAAACATCCTCAGCAAAACCCGAGAGCAAGCAGAGCAAGGCCTAGGGACCAAGAAAAGTGGAACACCTAGCCTAAACCCAAGCACACAACGGTAGGTCCTCCTGTTCATAGTCTGACCCAACCCAGAGACAGGAACCACTCTCAACCAATCAGAATAGTGAGCCTCATGCTGAGATTTCCACAACGCAACCTGTCGCGGGGACAAGGAGAAAACCGACTCCGAAGAAGCAGCAACCGTCGAGAAATAAATATCTGCCAATTTCTTCATAAGTTTGGGGGCAGCAATTTCACTAGGGTTACCAAGAAAATCAGAACCTGTAGTCTCCGAGAACGCCCGCAAGGCATCGGCGATAGAAGGGCCATGGTTAATGATACCAGAAGGCCGCAGGAGCCTAGCCTGCAATTCAGCAGACTGCAAACGGGAAGCCAAGAACGCATAATGTAACACATCTCCCGCTGCATAAACACCAAGTCCGCCTAAATGAAAGGGGAAAGTAGCAAGGCGCCACTGCCACTCCCCAAACCCCGACCCAGACGCGGTGACAATACGCTCCAAGCTGGAACGAAGCGCAGCATCAAAACGGAGATGAGCCGACCCAAAAGCAACCGGGGAATAAGTACGAAGAGAGAAATAGAGCTTAGAAATACCATTACAGGCACGAAGCAAAAGCAACTCACACTGCGGGTCCCCGATCCTCGCGACTAAGTCCATAAGCTCAACAGTCTTAGTCACTCTCCTCTCCACAAGCTCACCGCTAAAAATAGGGCAAGTACTGACTGGTCCGCCCAAAACCGAGACACCCCGTAAGGGACGGGCTATAGAAGTGGGGAAAACACCGGGAAGCCGACTCCGGGGGTCATCAATAGGCCAAAAGAGCTCAGTCTTAGCAACATTAAGATGAAGACCAAAACCGGGGCCATCAGCCAAAATCAAATCCAACACCCTCCCCACCTCCAACGTATCCCCAACAATAGTACCATCATCCAAGTACCATGCCTGCATAGTAAGATCAAAGGAATCCCGAATTTTGCACACCAGGGGATGCAAAACCAACGCGAAAAGCAACGGCCCCAAAGGATTACCCTGCTGAACTCCCTAACAAGACCGCAAGCAATGTTCCCCATTATACAACCGGGCAGGGCGAGAATAACAGAACTCCACCCAACGGGAAAGACCCGGGCAACGACGATGGACCTCCTTAAGCATGACTGAGCGGTCAACAAGGTTAAAGGCATTCCGGAAATCAACCAGCAACATAGAAAGCCTTACCTCGCCGCCACGAGCCTCCACGAGCCGGTTCAAGGCATGTAAGATAGCCTATCCTCCACCGGACACCCAACCCCAAAATAAAGATCAGCAAAATAAGAAGCCAAAGCAGGGCCAACCAAAAAAGCACCAACCTTAGAGACCAGCCGTCTCCAGACAGTGCCAACAACAATAGGACGAAGACCACCCCCAGGATTAACCAGGGGCGTGAGCGGAGCACTAGCAAGGTACTCACCGAGAGCCAGCGGGCATTGGCCATCCAAAAATAGATTAACCACCCTAGTAATAGAAGCGAGCAAATCATCAAAGATAGCCACCGCAGCCCCACTCAAACAATCCATGAAGTATTGAGCGCGAAAACCATCCCTCCCACAAGAAGTGTCGCGCGGGAAACTACGAATCATATCCAACACCACGGCCGAAGAAGCAGCAAGCGGAGGATGATCTCCAGGTAAAGGAGGTAAAGATGGTGAGGGGGACGACCGGATGCTTCTCCTGCAAAGCCTCAAAAGTGGCATCAGAGTAAGGAGCAACACCAGAAGAAAAGAGCACCCGAACGGCAGCAATATAATGGCCATCGCTAATCTTCCGCCGACATTGACGGAGGTTAACCTCACCCAAATCAAGCTCCTCATCCACGTGAAACGGTGGAGAACCCTCAGCCATACACTCCCGTAACAGCTGCAACCCCCCCTCCCGGTGCCCCCCAAGCAAGGATAGCCCCAGCAATACTCTCCTCCTGCCGCTGCCCGCCTGACAGCCGATCTACACTCAACATTATTCCGGGGAGTGAACGAAGGTCTTGAGTAGACAAAGAGGCAGAACAAACAACCGAATCCAGCAGGAGAGGTTACCAGGAGAGCAGCCACCTCATCCAGCACCCCCTTCAAAACCCGAGCAAACCCAAGCCGACACTTAGGAGGTATGGATTTCACCGAACGAAAGCCCAACGTAAACAGACGATCAAGTGAAGCTATAGACCACTGATCAAGCTCAACCCCAACATCAGACACGGGAACAGATGGAGACGGAGCTGGGGGTCTAGGGATACCCTGAATAACAAAACGGACAATACCATCACCACAATCCGGAGGGTCTACAATATCACCCCATACATGATGACATCTAGAGCGAAAGGCATGGGTCCTAAGACAGACACCGCAAAGCCAAACCCCCATCCGCTTCAAAGCAGTCTCGACATTAGTATAAACAGTCAAACTATCAGCAAGAGTTTGACGCGTAAGACAGTCAACCCCGTTACGACAATGCCAATCCTGAAAATGATATCGCCAGGAGGATTTTACGAGACCCGTACCGTTACCATTCGGACACCCATGCAAATGTGAAAAAGGACACTGATACCGAACCACGGGAGGCATGTAAACCCAAAGAAAACCCTACCAACAGCCCACACAATGACAAGGCAGCAACCCCGAAACCACCAGGCTATTAAAACCAAGACAACAGAGCGGAAAAGCGGCGATTTGACGGAGCACCACACACACACCCGTAAACCGATAAACAAAACGAAACACAAAAAAAAAACAAAAGGAAAACAGCAGCGGCAGTGACAACCCAACAACAACAAACCACCACCTGCAACACTGTCCGTCGACGGCAAAACACCCGCAACAGGCGACAAGAAAACGAAAAGCGAAATCAGGTTGGAACTTACCGGCGCTGGTAGCGCGGAATGAAAATTGCGGAGGAATATAGCAATTTTGATCTTATTATTATTATTATTATTATTATTATTATTATTATTATTATTATTATTATTATTATTATTATTATTATTATTATTATTATTATTATTATTATTATTATTATTATTATTATTATTATTATTATTATTATTATTATTATTATTATTATTATTATTATTATTATTATTATTATTATTATTATTATTATTATTATTATTATTATTATTATTATTATTATTATTATTATTATTATTATTATTATTATTATTATTATTATTATTATTATTATTATTATTATTATTATTATTATTATTATTATTATTATTATTATTATTATTATTATTATTATTATTATTATTATTATTATTATTATTATTATTATTATTATTATTATTATTATTATTATTATTATTATTATTATTATTATTATTATTATTATTATTATTATTATTATTATTATTATTATTATTATTATTATTATTATTATTATTATTATTATTATTATTATTATTATTATTATTATTATTATTATTATTATTATTATTATTATTATTATTATTATTATTATTATTATTATTATTATTATTATTATTATTATTATTATTATTATTATTATTATTATTATTATTATTATTATTATTATTATTATTATTATTATTATTATTATTATTATTATTATTATTATTATTATTATTATTATTATTATTATTATTATTATTATTATTATTATTATTATTATTATTATTATTATTATTATTATTATTATTATTATTATTATTATTATTATTATTATTATTATTA